>JAHSUH010000581.1:687500-1203154 GCA_025388415.1 Cynanchum wilfordii | reverse complement strand
TTATAGGTCATCAAAAGTAGATTTTAACAAAAAAAATATAGTTGGCGGGGAAAATTGAGAATAATAATAATAATAATAAATTTTAGTACTTCGATTTGATTTCCTCTCCGAGGAAGTCTTGATTGCTATAATATGGTATTATTAAAATTCACTTCACATGTTTTGATGAGTCTACCAAAATACTGCCGACTTTTACTGGGAATTTGTAACTGTTTCTAGAAGAGCTTGTTTATCTTCAAAATTGATTTTTATAATTCAAATTCTCAAATTACAACTCGAATGTTGGTGGAATATATTATATCTTATTTAATAATCATTTACAACAAATTTTTTATTATCTTAAACTTAGTATTGTTATGTTATGGGAAGAAGTTGATTTTACCCAGTACTAGTAGTAGCCAAGCGTGTAAGCATTAATTATCAAGATTTCTGAGATTGCATGGGATTTGTAGGAGAAGTAACAAACTTTTCATCTATAAGTATTAATTGAGAAGGGTTCATTAATTAATTAATTAATTAACTATCTAGTATTTTAAAGGTTTTTTTCTTTTTTTTATATTACAATCTGGACCTGTAAATTCATGTCGCGACTTTAGACTTGAAATTTCTCTCCTTGTCTAATGGTCTAGGAGTCCGGTTCGAATCTCTCCTGGTCATTGGTCTATGAGTTTCTCTCTTACCTCCTGGTTTGTCAAGAGGTTAAAGATTTAAATTTTACCCAAGTTCCACAGTTCGAGATATATTCGCAAGTGCGGGTATACCCGCACTGTTGGACCTTCCTAAGTGTCAATTATTTGATATTGTCATCACTTTATCAAAAAGAATATGGCAAATTGGTATAAATAGTCCCCAAACTATGAAGGTTTGGTGACATTGGTCCCCAAACTATTTTTTTGGTGTGGGATTGGTCTCCAAACTATAAAAAAATTGTGACATTGGTCCTTTCGTTAAAAATTCCGTTAAATCACCGTTAAGTTTAAAAAAAAAAAAAAACTTCATGGGCATTTATGTAATTACACTATTTAAATTTATGGCAAATTGATATAAATAGTCCCCAAACTATAGACTTTTGGTGACATTGGTCCCCAAATTATTTTTTTTGTGGGATTGGTCCCCAAACTATGAAAAGATTGTGATATTGGTCATTCCATTAAAAATTATAATAAATCACAAGTTAAGTTTTTAAAAAAAATTAAATAATAGTAGAGTTTGTAAACTTTAATTTATTGACATTCTTCAAGATTTTTTCTTTGAATATGAATTTTTTTTTACTATAAAATGTTGAAATTGTTATCATATAAAACTTTTGACTATTTTTTCTACTCTAATTTCATCTAAAAATCCCAAAAAAAAATGAAAAAGACAAATATACTTTTACAAAGCAAAAAATAAGAAATAAAATAAGAAAATTTGATATAAAATATATAATATATAATTTATTCCAGTAATTTGCAATAAAGTTTTAGAAAATGTAAAATAATGTTTATTTTGTGTATTTCTTTTTTTTTTTTCTTTTGTTGATATTTTGAGTTATAAAAATGATTTTTAATAATTATCAATGATTTACGCATTAATATTTTGGGCATAAAAATAATATATTAATTGTTTATATTTTTTAAAAATGATATATGTTATTAAATTTTTTTTTTAAAACTTAACTTGTGATTTAATATAATTTTTAATGGAAGGACCAATATCACAATCTTTTCATAGTTTGGGGACCAATCCCACAAAAAAAATAATTTGGGGACCAATGTCACCAAAAGTCTATAGTTTGGGGATTATTTATACCAATTTGCCTTTATATTTAAATAGTATAATGACATAAATGATCATGAAGTTTTTTTTTTTTTTTAAACTTAACGGTGATTTAACGGAATTTTTAACGGAAGGACCAATGTCACAATTTTTTTATAGTTTGGGGACCAATCCCACCAAAAAAATAGTTTGGGGACCAATATCACCAAACCTTCATAGTTTGGGGACTATTTATACCAATTTGCCAAAGAATATCACAAATTAATTATAAATACATATATATATATATATATATATTATATATATATCTATTATATATATTCACATTTAGTAACTCGAACGTATGTCTTTTTTTTTTAGGATTATTCTATGTAATCCAACAATGTATTCTAATCAAAATAACTATAATTAATTTTTGTTTGGCAGGGCACATGAGGCTTTTTTATAATTTGAGTTTCAGATAAATAAAACTACTAAAAACAGGGTATTTTGTTGCTTAAAGGAGTTGTTAAATTAGTTAGTTACTACTGAGATGGAAAGAAAGCAACTTATAACAGAAAAAAAAGAATATGAAAAGAACGCAAAAGTTGTGTGGCGTAAATCCGATGGTTTGGGTACTATCATCTAATTAGTATGGGAAAGATACCTAAAACATCTGTAAGAAAGGTCAA
This sequence comes from Cynanchum wilfordii, assembly GCA_025388415.1. Taxonomy (NCBI): domain Eukaryota; kingdom Viridiplantae; phylum Streptophyta; class Magnoliopsida; order Gentianales; family Apocynaceae; genus Cynanchum; species Cynanchum wilfordii. Next base: position 1,200,725 of record JAHSUH010000581.1, on the reverse strand, counting down.
TTTTCCCGCTTCATGCAAATCACGTTCTTGGTCCTTTTTCATTCGGGAACTCATAGTCAATTTGGGTATTTATTTTGGTATAGTGAGAAGACAATATCAAGTGATAGATTGTGATCTTATTAGGCTAATAGTCCTTGGTACGAACTTGTGGGTTTGAGTCATCACAATTGGTATTAGAGCGTGTATAGCCAATCTGTGACCCTAGCAAAAACGTTGGGTTCGGGCTAATTATGTTATGTTGGGCCGTAACAAGACACTAGGCCTTATGGGTATTGCTAGGCTCATAATTACAGTATGGACTTGTAAGTTTAGGTCGTAATAGTTAGTACTAGTATGCAAGTAGTCGGTCTGCGACCTAGTAGGAATGATAGGCTCAAGTTAATTATGTACGATTAGACCCTAACAAAGATGTTAGATGAAATCTCTAAAAGAAGAGGAAGAAGAAGAAGAAAAGAATATTAGTAGTGATAGAAAGTTGGTTATAAATGAGGATTAAAGAGGTTGGGTTAGTAGCTAATAGTGGGTAGTTTTGTTACATTTGAAATAATCCAAAAATAAAAATAAAATAAAAAGGGAAAGAGGGGATTTTTTTTGCCACTTTCAACTAGTCCTTAATGCCTCCAAATATAGCCAGATTTCGTCTCCACGTGCAATTGATGGAGAAAGAGACAAGAAATCTTTTTATATTTAGAAAGATGCTATAGATTTTGCTTCTTTTGGCTCTCTTTTATAAAAGACTTCCAAGTTTCGTCCTTTCTTTTCAACATGTACATTTTAGTATGTTTGTTTGATCTCTTGTTAGAGAAGACAGATATAAGAAGAATTTCTCATGGTAAGGAATTTGATGCAACTCGATTATGAAAAAATACGATGTAAAGAGAATTAAAGCTTCCCTAATTACATAGAGACAGATATAGAGAGAGGTTCGACAGACCTCCAAAAGAAAAATGGACTTACAAACAATAATCAACTATTTTGCATTGTTCTCGCTATATCAAAAAAATTAAGACCAATTTTTATATATTATTACACATTCATATACATTTTCGATATGAAATGGGGTATCACACTCAAATTCATCATTTTCATACGATTGGAAAATTTTGCACGTGTTCTAAATAAATATCAACTATGAGTGACACGTTTAAATTTTTGCTCGTTCTTGACATTTGTGTAATTTAGTGTATAACAATAAAGGAAAATTTTATTAGATCAAACAGAAAAAGGTACACCATGTTAGAAACTTACAGAAGCAGTTACAGGAACCAAGAATCATTCATCAATGGACTCTTTCTGATGCACCATCATCACTTCTATTGACACCAGAAGCAAGCTCAGCTTCAAATGGCAGAACAGAAGGCAATCTCTCATATGCTTTGGAACCAAAATGAAGAAGCTTTGAAGACTGTCCTAAATTTAACCTCTCATAACTCCATTTCTGCTGAACTGAAACTGCAGCTGCTAAAAGAACAGCAATGGCTGGAATTGCAATATCCCCAAACTTGGAGTAAAAATCAAACCGCGGGTTGACAAACTCATATTCCTCAGAAAAGTATGGATTTGGCACTGGAGATCTTATATAATCATACACATGAGGAAGAATTCTCACTGCTGTTATCCCAATGTAATAAAAGTTCCTGAGTGGCTTACAGTTAATTTTCCACACATAATTGCCAATGACTTGAGGAAGAAGAAAAAAGTCTTGAACTAGACCAACATACTCCTCCAGTTCAGTTTCCCATTCTCGTAAAGTATGGAAATTACCAGATGAGTCTATGAAGTTTTCTGTCTGAACAGGTTTCCTGCTCGTGTTTAGAGAATGGACAAATAGAACAATGATATAGCCAATGGAATGTATGGTTAAGGTAGATATTATTACCCTCTTTTCTGATGGAATGCGAAATGGTTCAAGAGGGCTCCTTGTTAGTAATCTGATGCGCGATCTCCACACCTTCTGACAGAGTCTCATTGTTATTGAGAATGCAACAAGTACAAGAATCTTCACTGTGTAGTCAATTGTACGTATCCATTGATTCCTTTCAAGGTCATAGGACTGACCCTCCTCATAGGATTCAGAAGACATCTTTTCAAACAAAGCTCCAGCTCCAGTTATCAATGGAAGGCTGTATCCAAGAGCTTGGATACCTAGCATGGCAAGGGAGATGAAAGGAACATACTCTGAATTGTCCCTGATATAAAATAGTTGGCTCAATAAGCAGGAAATTGCTAGTGTAAGTGTCAAGATCCGGAGAATCCCTTCAACACCTCTACGAGAAAGGATGTCTTCTCTTTGTCTTCGATACATAATAGGGACAGATTGGAGCTTGACTGGTTGGAAATAGAGAGGATCATCTTCATTTCTTTGACTAGATATGGAAATCTTAGCTGTTGGATTGACTAACCAACGGGCTGTAGTAGGTGGATAAGATATTGTCACTTCAATTAGACAATCTAGCCCAGCTTCAAGGTCCATGCTAGCCTGCAAGATTCTCCATGAAGCACGAACATCTCTGCAGCCAATCAAATACATCTTTCCAACAAGTGGATTATAAAGTCCCTCTAAAAAGATAGCAGAGAAATTTCCATAGGTTTTTCCTGTAAGACTAATTTGAGCAGAGACATTTAGGAGAAGCTGCTTTGTTGTGTATTGCACTTCATCATGATATGGATTTTGTCTTTCAATCACAGAAACATTTTCTGAAGACCAGTGGCGCCCAAACAAAGGACCAATTGAGAGAATTTCAAGTTGCAGATCAGTTCTTAAGAAAATAGAGTTTATAAATGGATCCGGAACTGCAGAAACATGAAGAGTGAGGTCTTCTGAGAGAAGAGAAAGACTATCAAGGAAGGATCCTCTGTTTTCTATTTTAGGAAACTGCAACAATGACTTCTTCACTACATTAACAAAGTTGAAGGGCTCATTTTTCTCAAGGACTACTCCGGCTGCATCAATTTTGGAGTATTTGTAGTATGGGTGTGCAGCAGTATAACGATTCCACATCTCTCTAGGCCGGATCAGTTTCTCAAATGATAGAGGAAAGTATGATGTTGTACTTCCTCCAATGCTTGAGATAGTGCCCATAACTATGCTCCTCTGTCGAATTGAAAACGAGAGAGGAATGTATAAGCAGATCCTAGAACCACAGCCATGATTAGCATGAACTAATCCAAGGCAGCCAACCATGCAAAGTTGTCCACTGGGAGATTCCCAGATTCCTTCTGCAGCTAGAGTCATGTTATTAAGACCCGTTCTTTGGGCTGCACTGAATTGATTCTCAAATGGAGGAACTACTCTAAATACTGAAGATACCTTTGTGAAACCATTGTCAATATTAATATTGTCCTGAGGAATTGAACGTTCACATCGGACATCCTGGAGAACAAGCTTAACACCTTCAAAACTACCATCTGTTGCATTTATTAACCTATTTGTCATGAAGGGCCCCAACCTGCTGCAAAAATCATCAGTACCATTGCATTTCCAGTTAGGCACAATAGTTAACCCTTCTTGGAGAGTAACCCTGTCAAGAATCTCGCAAAAATCAAGCCCTTTATACAAATCAATGTTGCTATCCATCATGTCATCTTTAGAGGGGTATGGATCACACGCTTTAGACACAACCTTGTCAGAAATGAACTCATAGTTTACAACAGCAGAAAATGATGAAGACATGTGAATTTCATCAAAGTATTTCAGGTTTGATTTTTTGTTCAAGCTAGTCATGCTCCCTCGGATTACTCTGTTTACAAATGAAAACGTTTTTGGATATCGGAGCACAAGCTGAATCTGATCATCTTGCACAAGGGGTGGCTGATTAGTATAACCAGATTTCATCCACTCCCATGGATCAGCAGAATCAGACTGGCGAGAAGGTAACATTGTGTTTCCCAGCAAACACATAACTCTTTCCCCACCATTCTTCTCAGATTCAATGTAAATTCCTTGAAACAAAACAAACAGCTGAGAATGACCAGGCCACACATCAAAATGAGGATCATCCTCATATGGTTTCTCTGTGAAGATACCCTCTATTGTTATGCCTAATTGTAGAGTACCACTCACAGCAACCCAATTATTCTTAGACCGACGAGCATGGTCTACATCAGTTACCCAAAAGGAAACCAAGTTCAAAGGGGATCGGAGCTCCATTGAATTGTTTACAAGATCTCTGTTGTCAAATGGCATTATTGGAATCCCATTTAAATCCTGCCACCAATCTCCATTGAGAAAAGAAAGGTCTTTTTTTATGCTATACACTCTACTGTCATCAGGTTTTAGTTGAGAAGCAGAAGCTAATACAGAAGCACACTTCTTCTTAACCTCATCAATCCTATCATAAGTGAAAGTATGTCCGGCTTTGCGAACAAACTCTCCGTTCACACGATAAGAATTTGCAGAAGAAATGCAGAAAAACATAAAAATCCCCCACAGAATCCCACCATAACCAATTAAAGGCATCATCTTTATTAACTAAATTCAGAGACTTTCCGAAGCAATTTTTTCAAGAATTCAAGAACCCACCAACCGAATTACAATTCCCTGATCACCCAGAAACTTCGTTTGCAAACTACTAAAGGGAACATGAACTAGCAGATTCTAGTACAAAATAACAGGAAAAGAAGTTGAAATTTCGATAATCTTGAACTCATTAAAGAAGAAAAAAAGGAAGGATTGCAGAATCAAACTCATCTAAGGCGGCCAAGATTTTGCCTGCATGATCCTCAATAGGAATGTACTAACCTGTGAGTGAGATAGCTTCTTCCTTGAGTCGTCGACCTTAAGCAGTCATTTCAGAAGTGAATTTACAGAATGATTATCTTCGAAAATCGGAATGAAGAGAGAGACTGGCGTTCGAAAAGGGTTACAGCTGAAGTCAAGAAGAAGAAGAAGAAACTAGTGAGAGAGATAGTGATTCAAGTCAAACCTCTCTTCCCCTCAAATTGATGGGGCTTTTGACTTGTCTTATTCCTCCCTGGGTTCTTACAGTTTACTGTAATTATTTAAAATATTCAGACAATTTTTAAAAAAAAAATTTTTTGGTAAAACAATTTTTTAAAAATATATATTAGATTTATTTCAACTTAATCTTACTTAAGTCTACTAAAATAAATCATTAAATACCTAAAATTTGGAATCACAATTTATTTATTTATTTATTTATTTTCTTCTCAAGGTTGATGGAGTAAATGTTATTAGAAAAATAAAAAACCACCACATTTCATCTCAGTTAAAACTTTGTCTTAATTCAGACAAGTAGAGCTATATGGCATCTGTGGAAAAGGGATCATCCCATCCAATATCAGAAACTGAATCCAAGAAATCCTTAGTTAATCTCATCACATGGTTCCATTTTCATCGGATTTAACATTAATTTTGGTGAAAAACTACTGAGGATTTATGATAAAGACTTTCTTTTTAATTTCATATTGAATTGCTAAGATTTCATCCGATTCTGCTGTACATGAACTACAAGAACAAGAAAAACCATGAACATCATTATCACAACCTTCGTGGATCTTGAGAAACACTCTGGCGGGACCCTGTTTTCACGTTCACGTTCAGTGAAGTAGTAAGGGAAAATAGGATCTCGCAAGTAATCATAAACATGGACGAGGAATCTGAACATGGTGAAGCCAATGTAGTAAAATTTACTAAGTGGCTGAAGTTCAACTTGCCATATGATGTTTCCAAGTATCTGAGGAAGCAAGAAACAATCTTGGATAAAAACCCAGAAATCTTCCATTATGATTCCCCAATCTGATGAATTTGAGTTTTCTTTACCAGGAGGAGAAGTTTTTTCACTCTGCAATTCATGAATCACGAGCGTGACAAGAAACCCAATCGTGTGAATCATCAAAGTTGAGAAGAAAACTCGATATTCACTTGGCTTTTGATGTAAAGGAAATGGATTGTTCTTGGATTCACGAGATTTCCAGATCTTTTGGAAGAGTCTCAGAGTAAGTACAAGCAAGATCAAAAGAAGAGACTTTATGATGAAATCTAACATCTGAAGCCACAAGCTCTTTCCACCACCATGAAACAACCCACTGTGGTGATATTCTTTGCATTTGAAAAGAACACGCATATCCATAATCAAAGGAAGTCCATAACCAAGTACTTGAACAGTGAGCATCACCAGGGATATGAAAGGAACAGCATTAGCTTTCTTTTCAATAAACAAGACTTGGCTCAGTAAACAAAAGACTGAGCCTAAAAGTACGAGGACACGGAGAAGTTCCTCAAATTGCCTCCGAAAACGTACCTCATTTGAGTTTTCAGCATATGGAAGTAGAAATGTGTTTAACCTGATTGGCTTGAAATACAGAGGATCATCCATAGTCCTTTGGCTGGCAATTGAGACCTTGGCAGTGGGAGTTTTCAACCACCTGGTATTCTCTGAGGAGTAATCAACTATAACTTCGATCAAACAGTCCATCTTGTTCTCAAGACTTGCATTCCCAGTAATCGTGATCTGAGAATGCTGGATAGCATGGATATCCCTGCAGCCTATCAGGAATATCTTTCCTCGAAACTGATCATAAAGTCCCTCAAGGTGAAGGTGTGCAATATCACTGTAATATTTTCCAGTAAGTGTGAGATGTGCTGAAATGTTTAGAGGGAGCTTCTGATCAGCAGAAACTAGATTTCCATGACTTTCGAAAGCCTGCTCCTGGTGTTTAGGATTTGACAACTCTGGCCAGTAACGTCCAAGTAATTTGCCCAAAGAAAGAACATCCAGTACCATAACTGTCTTTGGCAATTTTCTGCCATGAGCAGGGTCTGGAGAAGCACTAGCATGGAAAGAGAGTTTGCTGGATAGGGAAGAAAGAAGAGTAAAATTGTCAGCATCTTCAATACCTGGATAATTAGAAAGCATGTCCTTCACAAAGGTCAGCAGCAGGTCTGAAGTCTGTGTTCTCTTCATAAAAGCATTAGCATTCTCTATCTTCGAGTACTGGTAAGATAAGTAAGCATCGCTATATTCATTATACCTGTTCCAGAGATCTAAAGGACGAAGTTTCTTTGAAAAGAACACGGGACTGAAGAACTCTGTCCCTTCAGTATGAGAGATAGTGCCAATAAGGAGGCTTCTTTGAGTAACAGAAAGTGTGATAGGCAGTGTTATGCTTATCAGAGAATGGCATCTGTTTAAATCCCTTTCAAGTCCAACACAGCCAATCATGCAAAGATGACCACTTGAAGAATTCCAGTTTCCTTCTGCAGAAATGGTCATTTGAGAAATACCAGATCTTGCTCCTGAAGCAAGAAAATCCTGTTGAGAATGTACGACTCTGAACAAAGCAGAAACCTTTGCAGTTCCAACTTTGTTAATCTTTTTGCCTGGTACACAATGAAGATCTACAATCATCAACTTAAAATTTTGAAGAATGTTATTCTTCCTTTCAATCTCCTCCTCCGGCAGAAAGGGAACCCGAGTGCTACAGTTCTTCTCATTGTTGCACATCCCAAAAAAAAGGTCAAATTTAACTGAAGCAAATCTTTGAAAGACTTTACAGAAGTTGGAACCCTGGAAAATGTCAATCCTGCTATCAAGCTCTTGGTATGTATGAGAATCACATGTTTTTGGCACAGAGTTGTCAGCAACAAACGTATAACTTGAGCGATCATAGGTCAAATGAGAAGAAATATGGATATTGCCAAAGTAGTAAGGGTCTGATTTCTTCCTCAAACTTCTCATCTCTCCAAGTATAGCTCTGCTGGTCAAAGTGAATTTCTGAGGATATTGCAGAATGAGCATAACTCGATCATCCTTCATGGAAGAAGGCAGGCGGTTTCTGTTACAACCATAATTCACGCCCCATTTAGTGAAATCAGCACAGCCTTCTGAAAATGGAAATACTGAGGTTCCTAACATGCACATCAAACCTCCCCCTTCATTACCTGCAGACTGTACATAAAGTCCTTCAAAGATAATGTTTAGCTCTGAATATCCTGTGCTTTTGTGAAACCATGGATACCAGTGTTGGGGTTGATAAGGTAATGTCCTATTCCTTGTAAGTCCCATAGCTAACACCCCACAGAAACCAATGGCATCTTCAGTAGGATTAGCAAAATCAACCCCCAGCAACCATAAGGAAACAAGTTTCAGAAGAGATCTGTTGCTAGTAATGTTTTTTGGCATGTCACTGTCATCAAATGGCATTAATGGCGATTCACTGCCCTCTTGCAACCAATCTCCATTTTCAAAAGAAAGGCTGATTTCTGATCCATATATTTTATTAATTTCAAGTTTTGCCTTTGGAGTAGAAGATAGAATAGGGCGACACTCTCTTTCAACTTCCTCAGTGCGTCTAAACTTGCAAATGCTTCTAGGCTGCTCAAATTCATCTGAAGAATCATAACCTGGTAGTGATGAACTCATGCCTGTAATCAAGATTAGCACAACAAAAGCCAAAACCAAGATACTGTGATAGAAAAGCAGGATGTCCATCCTTGAGAACAGAGACCAACAACCTTTTTAACAGAAGATTAGGAAGGAAATGACTGTAACTGTTGTTAGAATAAGGTCAATGTTGTATGTACAGAATTTGAGCTTTGGTAGGTATACCTAGGTTTCTCCTGCAAAATTACTGGGGATTAAGATGGTTTGTTTGGATTGTATTATTTAATGATATAATACCTCTTAAATTTAGAAGTTAGTGAAGATAAACAGGAGAACTCAAATAACTTTAAAAACCGTCTCTATCAATCAGCTTTGTTTTCTCAGTCCATTGTTTTGTAGCATATCATTAATCCATATTGAAGATTCACTGGCTGAGTGATGCTAAGTGTAGTTCTATCCATTAAAGTCAAATATGTAATAGGAGAAAATGTATGTCATGAATCAAAAGCAGCAATCACTTACCCTGTTGCTATGATATGTTTCTTTTTCTGTTTAACCCTCTTTTCTCCAATTCTTATTTATGCTCAAGATTTCTATTAAACTACCAAAGAAGATTTTACTAATGAACAACAAGCAAAGCAATAGTTGTGAATTCTTCTGGTTTTTTTAAGAGTTTTAGTGGATGAATATGAGAAAAAACATAAAGAAATAGCAAATGCACCGTGATTGGCAGCATCAATGCATATAAGAGCTCATAATGCCGGCAAACCTAAATGGATATACATAAATAAATAAATAAATAAATATATATATATATATATATATATATATATTAACAGACATCACACCCCTTCAAGAATTTAAATTCTTCAAAATTAACACAGAATGACAAAAAATAGAGTTTCTAGGATTAGCATACCTACTACATTTGTCTCAAGATAAGATTAAAAAGAATAGCTAATGTACAAGATAGATTCATAAGAAATAGCACCAGAAATGGTGATGGAGGATATTTTGGAGAACCTCTATGGATTAGGCCTCGTTTCTTCTTCAGCACCACTAGATATAGACGTGGATTTGAAGAAGGTCAAATTAGAGCAATCCATCTCTCTCAACTTCAGCAGCAAAAACAACACAATACCACAACCAAATCCCAAGGCAGCACTAGATCCAGTCAGTGACACAGCAGCACAAACCAACATCACAAAAGATTCCTCCTTTGTGTTCATATCCCTGGAAGCCATAGCCAACTCTATCCCAGCAAATAATAGCAATACCCCAAGTATCCCAATTGGGAACTGACTCAAAATCCTGACAAAATAATTACCGAAAACCAAGCCAAGCACCAGCTTCCCCATTCCCAGAAACACCACTGATGCACCACTTCTTCCCCCAAACCTGTACTGACCAGCAAGCCCTCCCGCTCCATGGCACACCGGCATTGCCCCAAACCAACACCCAACTAAATTCATCAATCCAACACTCACGGAAACAGAGGTAGCCGAAACTTCCATTGCGGGAAACAAATCCTTTGATAGTTTACAAACTGCAATCACAGAATTCAATACAGACAACGGAATTTGAGGAATTGCACCGCGCAAGAACCCAACTCTCCAATCCTCCCATGTGATCTTTAACACGTGAATCTTTGACGGCCCAAGTTTAATCTTGTGAATAATCGAAGGGTCTCGCAGAAAGCATAAGACTAAACCTAATAAGAATACTATGAGAGCTGCCGGAATAGCTGATAATACTTTCAGTCTCCTGTTAACTCTACTTCGGGACCTATTATTAGCAATACTACTGCTAGAACCGATAACTTCATCTTCTTCTTCCGCCACACTGCCATCTCCTATGGAAAGTATAAGAAACAACAGAGCAGAAAGTGCCAGAATAAGCCCATCAAGGCCGAGCCAAGAGCGAGGACTGGTAGTTGTGGTAGCAGTAGTGACGGAGAAGTCCTGATTATATCGGATGTATTTGATAGCGGAGAAGGCAAACGATAGACCTTGAGACAGCTGGATTCCACGGACAACTGGGAGTGGGATGTAGTGGTAGAAGAAGGACATTAGTCCAGTAGCGCCGAGGATAAAGAGTGTGCCGGCAGTGCAAAGACCGGCAGCCGCAATTTGGGAGACCGTAAGATGAGGAGTCTCTGAGACAGCGACGGCGGCGATGGACTTCATAGGCTGAACTGGCATGGGGATTCCGAAGAGAAGGCCGGTGGCGATGTTGTAAAGGGCGGTGAATATAAGAGTAGTGCTCAGATCAAGTTGGCAGACTAAAGTTAGAGCCAAGACAATCGGGATGTAAGTACCCAAGTCTCCCACGGCGCCACTGAGTTCGGAGGATAACGAAGTTTTGAGGCGGAGGGAAGTGGTCCATGGACGGACGGCAAAACGGTTGCGCCACCACTGAGGGCGGAGTAGAGGTGTCGTGTGGTCCGTCGATTCGTCCGCCATTGGAGTGTCGTTTTTTTTTTTTTTTTTGCTTGACTGAAACTGAAGAAATGTGCGGCGTTTTGACTTGTAAAATTCTCCTATTTAATTGGCAAAATCACAGTTAGGTGGGTCCCACAATTCAACATCAATATTTTTTTTTTTTTTTAAAAAAAAAAATATCAGCCCTGAACCCAAATTAAATAAAATATTTAAAAAAGACACAAAATTACTGCATTTATTTTCACGAACCAAACTGCTGGATTTTTCAGGTATGTGGTTGGCAATTTTGTAACATTCCAATGGCACCATAAGTCGTGCCAGCCCTACCACGTCTTTTAGATTAACTCTTCCATTCGGTGAAGAGCCGGATTTGGGATTTTTCTTTTTTAAAATAAAATTTTCCTGTCTCCAATAGCCATTTTAGACGCAGTTAAACTAAACCGGTTACAGAAGGAAGCTATGTCATCAAAATTTAAACAGCTGATAAGGAGTGATTTAATTAAGATTGGTATTGGGCCTATTGGCCTAAATAATTGAATTGAATTCCATTTTCTAATGGGCCAAATTGTACAAAAGCCCAAAACTAAAATTCAGACCCGTAATCCATGGATCGCATTAACTACGCAAGCTTGGGTCCATGAGATTATTTGAAAGGGTATTTTTGTCTTTTTACATTATTGAAAACGCTTTAATGATGGGAGGAAGAAACAAGTTTGTCAATGAAGTTTGGTCACGCAGCGTGGGGCAGCAGCGTATAGCTTAGCTAGCCGTTACCCTTTCCTCCATTTCAAAAAGAACTCCAGACTTTTTAAAAAAACAAAAAACAAAAAACAAAACGACTCGACCGTTGTTGTCTCTACCTTCATCATCATCATCTTCATCCGAAACAAATCCCTTTTTATCTCTCTCTCAACCTTTTTGCTCCGTGTTCTGCTACTTTGCAGGGGGAAAATTCTCTTCTGGAACAATACGGACGGGGACGACAATGGCGACTGATCTGTTGTTTACTAGAGAAGAATTGACGGTTGATGAAAACCTTGGCTACCCAAAAGCTTATGCTAAGCTGTGCAGAGATCGAAGATTTAGCTCTTTCACCTCTGGTCCTCCTTTCACTTTCATTCCCTTCGCTCTCCCCCAACAGGAGGTAAACTCGTTGAATTCAAAACCTCTGTTTCAGATCTCTGACTGCTTTTTTGTGTATCTAGTATATTCAGTGGATCTGTCATTTCATTTAGTTCCGATGAGCAAAATTTGGAAGGTTAAGATGACTTTCTGATGAAATGACTGAAATTTAGAAATATTAGGTTTTACTTTTTACAATAGGAATTCACTAGCAAAAACAATTTATCTGCAATCTGAATTTCGAGATATGGAAGTGAATTTCAAAAGATTGAATTAAACTTCACCTGGTAACAGGTTGCGAGAGCACAGGAACTGGACCAGATGTTCCCCATCATCGACCTGAAAGCAAAACCTACAACCAAACCCAAGATATTTGTCAGTATCCTCTGGAAACAACTCAATCACCTCGGGTAAGTGATTCCAAGTTTGTCGGCATTTATTTTACACTAATAATTCATAAGTAGTTGTGAAAAACAGGTGTTTCTGTTTCTTACGTCTCTGTACTGTATGAAATTGCAGGAATGCTGGCTTTGATCCGGAGATATTTCGAGTGGATGCATATGGAAATGTCTTGTATTATCATGCTGACGCAGCTTCACCTCTAGCATGGGATATTGATCATTGGTTTCCTTGCTCAAGTAATGATATAATTGCCTTTTTTTTTTTCCTGAATATCATCTGCATCATCGGGATCTAAACTCTTGAGTTTCCCTACAAAAATACAGGAGGAGGATTGACAGTGGCAAGCAATTTAAGGATTTTACAGTGGCAAGTGTGCAAGAAGAAGCATGACAATCTGGAATTTCTTATACCTTGGTGGGATCTCCAAGTTGGTATATCTGTAAACCAGTTCTTGTCCATCTTTGCTTCATCAAACTCAGATTTCAGGCACAGAGCATTTTCATGGTTGTTTTCTGATGGTGAAAGTGAAGAACTGAATGCTTGTCAGACAGTTGATTCACATGCTTTCCCCCAGCACTTCATTGAATCAAGGGAAAAGATAGGTCTAGCCCCAGCTGCTGTTGTTCTATCTCGAAGAGAAGTTTATGATGCTTCATCAGCCCTGAGATCATTGGATATCAACAGAAAACCAAGACCAAGTACTCCTATTATCGGTTAGTATGCCAAAATATGATAGTTTTTTTTTCTTTGTTTAACTAAGGAATTGTTTGTTCATGCGTTCTTCTTACTCTGGAGCAGCTGCAATGAAATTCAAACCTGGTTCAAAAGAAAATGAAGATCCAAATAATGTTAGCAACCCTTATCAGGCAATGGTCATAGCACGAGATTCTCTGAGACAAAGAGAAGAAACAAGAAAGATGGAAGCTGAAATACACAAATTAGATGCGGAAGCTAATGAATTGAAGCAGAGGGCTGAGGAGGAAAAATTTACCATCCAAGACTTGGAGACGGTGCTAATCAAGAGAAGAAGACGAGCTGAAAAATGTCGACGGCTGGCAGAGGCACAATCTTCATACAGGGCAATGCTAGAGAAGATGATTCGAGATGCCATGCACCAGTAAGAAAGATAATAGTAAACCAATCTTAAAACATTCAGCATAAATTTTGTTCACTTATTTGAGTGTTCTCTTGGCAGGAGCGTCGTTTATAAAGAACAGGTGAGGTTAAATCAGGCTGCAGCTACTGCTCTTATGGCTAGGCTAGAAGCTCAAAAAGCAATTTGTGATTCCTCGGAAAGGGAACTGCATAAAAAATTCAAACAAAGGGATGAACTGGAGAAACAGATAAGACCTGAATGGGAGCAAGCAAGGAAGAGATCAAGAATGGATGTTTCAATTACTGAAGAGAGTATAAATGGCAGTAATATTTTATGTTTGCCAGGGACTGAGCCAGACAACGGAATGCAGATGACTGTCAGTACTGCCTCTATGCTGGAGGAAGACCAAATGAACACTTATCTGGAAAGGTTGAAGTCCAAGATCCCACACAAGGAACTAAGGAAGTATTTGGAGGAAGAGCAAAGAGCTTCAGAAGAAGAGGGAAGCAAACCAGCCATCCTAAGAAGTATGAAAGGTCTGAAGGATTTCAACAGTGTAAAAGTTGCAAAAGAAGATGAAAATCTAGTTGAGCAAAATCTTCCTAAATTGGATTTCCCCTCACTTGATGAACCAGAGATTAAAGAAGATGAAGAAAGTAGAAAGCAACGTGGGAAAGGAAATGTAGAGAAATGGCTTCAAATTTTGTTGGATGATACACAAGGAGATGCCAATTTAAATCATCAAAATGATGATGAAAATGATGATGAAAATGAGCCAGACAGGACCAGTGAAATAATTAGAAAGCTTGATCTCGTTTATCCACAGAAGGAGCTTAACATTTCAAAAGCTCAAGAATCAAAAGATAAGAAGGATTTAGATCAGGTGAACAATCAGCCCCCAATATCTGCTAAAACTGGTGGGAAAAGGGAAGAATATTTTGAAACAGAAGTCAGGGAGTCAACACATTCAAACAATGAAGAGGAAGGAAAGAAAAGAAGAGAAAGTGTTCCTACGAAATTCAGAGACACACCAACAAAGAATCCTCCATATAGACTTAAATCAGATAAAAGCAGAGAAGAGGTGGTGGGAGCATCAGTGATAGAAAATCGCAAAAGTTATGGGGGAAATGAGAGGAAGGAGAAAGTTGGGAAGGAAAAGGAACTTCACAGATCTGAGAGTGCCAGGACATTTCGGCGGATCCCATCTTCTCCATCTCTGATCTTCAGTGGTATGAAGAAGAGAGTAGACTGCATAGGCAAGAAACCTTTAGTTAGTGGTGATGATGATGGGAATGAGAAATCTACAGGAGAAAACAACCTTATCAGATCAACCATCAAGACAATAAAGAGAGCTGTGAAATTTTAAGCTTTATCATCATACACATATTTTTATTCATTTTATCAGTTTACTTCTATTCCTTTTAGTTTGGAGAGGTAACTGCTCTCTCTTCTTGCTAAAATACTGTGTGAGATTGAGTGTGTTGAGTCATTTAGATTATGCAAACAACCTATAACAGCTTGTTGTTTGATGATATCATCATGATAAATATATAAGTTGGATTGTATTTTTTGTATGTTTGTCCAGTTAGCTATTGAATGTTATTCCCATTGACCCAAATTTTCCATCTTTATTATGTCAAAAGTTCATCTCCAATCAGAAGAGCAAATCTGACAGGATCATCCAACAGTACTCAATTCCAAGATCTGTATTTCATTTATAACACATTCTACAGCTTTCCTAACATCAAAATTCTCAGTAGTCTTCCAAAAACTATACATATTTTGTATGATAACCTAATTTTTCTGAATGTGATATTAAAAATATGAACTCACCATCTGCGATTCATGTCTTTCAAATGTGATCATTTACAAACAAATGTACAACAACAGAAGTTGCTGAATCTACTTTACCAACATTCTGCAGAGCTAGATTCAATAGCCAGGGTGTGTATGAAAAATGAGCTTCTCTAATCAGTATAGAGTGCTTCAAAATTCTTGGTTATGATTTTCCCCAATATCCTTCATCCCCACATGAGCAATTCCCATCCTTGAAATGATGGAAATTCTCGGTATCCCTTACAGATATTTCTCTGCGGACAACTTTTGAAAAGAATTTTACAGCAGTGTGGCAGCTTTGACACATATAGAGATTTTTTGTTACCCAAATAGGAGTGCCAGGAGCAGTGTTTATGAGAGCAAATGCAATGGCCAATCTTTCACTGTGTCCACAAAAGACCTCGGCTTTAGAAGTTTCAGGTTCATTTTCAGTATTTCTCTCAAGCTCTGCAATGCCAGCTGCCTTCATTTTTTCATAAAATCCCTCCAAAACCACACTGATTTCCTGTATTTGAGGGTGGAAATTATCTCCAGTAAGAAACGCGTGGACTTTTCCCTTCACTTCTACCCAACTGCAGCCAGGATCAACTGGAATCCCTTTCTCCCTCATCATCGTCCTCAGTCTTGAAATCTCATCCCATTTGCCAGTATCAGAATAGAAGTTACATAGGAGAGTAAAATACCCCATACTTTCTTTGTCCACCTCAATAATATGTCTGGCTGCAAGTTCACCGAGGTCAACATTTCGGTGTATCCTACATGAATTTAACAAGGCTCCCCAGATTGCTGCATCTGGTTCTACGGGCATTTCCTGTATAAACTGAAATGCATCATCCAGCTTCCCAGAACGACCAAGTAAATCAACAACACAAGCATAATGCTTCAGATTTGGGGCAATGCAGTATCTGTTTTTCATGTCATCAAAATACTTCAAGCCTTCAGGAATCATGCCTGATCTACTACAAGCACATAACAGAGAAATAAACGTAATTTCATCTGGTTTTACCCCTGAAATCATCATTCTGCTGAATAATGCCACCGCAAGTGCACCCTGCCCCCGCTGGGCATGTCCTGTCAGCAAAATATTCCAGGAAGCAACATCCTGTTTCTGCGTATGGAACTGATTCCAAGCAGGAGCCATCCTTCCACATCTAACATACATGTCTAGAAGTGCATTGGGTAAAAAACCATCAAATCCCAATCCATTCCTTAAAACATAGGCATGTATCTCCTTTCCAAACATCAATGCTCCTATTCTGCCACAAGTGCCAAGAACAGAGATCAAGGTAACATCATTAGGTTGTAGACTGAGCTTCATTTTTCGAAAGAAAATTAAAGCTTCAAAGCTTCGGTTGTTGATCCGGAGCCCAACAATGATAGATGTCCAGGATATCACATTCTTACGAGGTATCTGGTAAAATATTTCCAAAGCCTTATCAATGCATTTACACTTTGAATAAAAATCAATAAGCGTGTTAGCAACTATGACATATGATATGAGACCTGTATTCTTAGCAAGCTCATGAAGCCTAGTACCTAGTTCAAAAAGGTTTAAAGAAGCACATGCAGATAAAACACTAGCAATGGTGATCTCATCTGGCATAATATTATCTCCCTCCATCATTTCATAGGTCTTTACAGCCATCTCAGGCAAGCCATTTCTCTCATAACCCGAAATCATGGATGTCCAAGAAACCACATCTTTTGAATCAATTCTGTTAAAAACTTTTTCTGCCTCCTCCCAACTCCCAACACTTGAATACATTTGAATCAATGTGTTGTCCACTGAAACATCGGTACTAAACTCTGTCCTGGTAACATATCCATGTAAAGCCTTCCCTAACTTCACATCCCCAAGAGCTTCACATGCTGAGATCACACTAGTCATTGTCATCAAATCCGGATCAATGCAGAGCTCTTGCATCAAAAGAAATGACCTTAAACCTTCCAAAAACTCTCCATTCTCAAAGTAACCTGAAATCATCGCATTCCATGATATCCTATCTCTTTTAGGCATTCCATCAAACAGCATTCTGGCACTACACAAGTCACCACATTTCACATACATGGTGATCAAAGCATTAACCACATCCACGTCTGACTCAAATCCAAACCTAACTACATGTACATGAATTTCTCTACCCCTTCTTATATCTTCCATGCCACCACAAGTTCTCAAAACACAAGGAAAAGTATAAACATCCGGCCTAAAACCAACCCACAGCATTTTGTGATACAAATCCAGAGCCTCGTCAAAGTAACCATTTTTGGCATACCCACCAATCAAAACATTCCAAGTAAATACATCCCTTTCCTCCATTTTCCCAAACACGTACCAAGCATCGCCTAAGCTCCCCAACCTCACAAACATGCTCAACAGTGCATTACCCAACCTTAAACTCAACTGGGTCATAAATTTCAACACATATTCATAAATTAAACAACCTTCATCTAAAGCCCTTCTAAATTCACACAACCTAATTAAAGAAACGAAGGTTTCTTCGTCTATGCTATTTTGACTATCTTTCTGTAGCGAAACTAGAAAGTTAATCGCTTGGTCCAGTTGGTTCCGGAGACATAGTCGCGTTAAGTACGCATTAGGTTCGATGGTCGGATGTGAAGTTGAGCTAATGAAAGAGTTATGATGGGTTTTCCGTAGGGAAAAACGGCGCGGCCTTTTGAAGTGAGGTTGAAATTTTTGGGTTCTTGAGGGCCTGAAATTTAGTGTTACGGAGATTAGGCTGGTCTGGATGGATAAGTATTGCCGGAGTTTTAGCAGAGACCGCCATTAGAGGAGCTTGGGAAGCAGAGCATGGTCTGCAGAAAAGACGGTTTCAGGCCGGGGTTTTAGCTGAGGTTTAACGGCTCAGACATTACTCGCAACCAATTGGATAATGCTGTTCGTTTTTGGTACTAGAGCCGCAAGTTTGAGTAATTATACTTTTGATCCATATAGTTTCTTGATCCTCTCACTTCGACCACTATTATTTACTATTACACTATTTTCACATAAAATTTCCGGAAAATTGCATTATTAGTCCCTCAAATATTTTCATTCATCATTGTTTAGTTCCAATTTTTTTTTTTGTTTACTAATTTCATCCCTTAATTATGTATTAATATTAGAATTTTTCCAAACATTTATTGTATTTCCACATATGGTTTCCCACCTTTCTTTCTTTGTTGTCTTGTTTTTCTCCAATAAGAAAGGAAACAATTATGATTTGTTTCCTAGAATTCCCAACCTAGCAATTAGCAAACCTTAAGGTAGCTCACATGATATCTAAGGATGCATAGCATTGTAGTTTTTATTATTATTATATATATAAAAGGTAAACTGATAGTAATGTAGATCAATTGTTTCCGAGACGATAATCGATATTAATACTCTGAATCATGTTTATATTTATATATATAAAGGTATTTTGATAGTTGGACAAGAATTATACTTTTAGTTTGAAGTTATAATAATCGATTATTAAAATTGATCAAATAACTATAATACATATTATAAATTGCAACCCGAAATCTCATATTACTCGCTTAAGAAATTTTTGAACGATTATTAAGGTTATTAAATAAGGCATAAAACTTTTTACTCAACAATGCATTTTGAATATATAAGGTCCACCTAAAATTAGTCAAAGTAAAAGAGTGAAAATTTTATCCAAATACACCTTTAATTTCTTATGTAATTGTAAGACACTTCAAAAAAGTAAACGTTACATTTGAAAAGTCAACCCAAAAAAGGGGAAAAAAAGTCAAGAGAGGGATTTCCTCCATTTCGAAGGAGCTTTGGTTCTTACAAGTCTTGTCTTCATATCCACCGGAGTTTGTCTCCCAAAACTAATATGATCACCATCTCCTCCGTCAACTCCCCCAAGTTTGTTATTATTACCAATTCTAAGAGACGGAATTCCGATCTTCTTCCAACTGAAAAACCCACCTCCGCCACCGCCACCGCCACCACCACCTCCTCCTCCTCTCTTTTTCTCCATTAACCTCTCAATCTGTCCTTGCATTACCATACACTGGCTCTGAAGTCGTAGAACATCTTCTTTAAGCTTCTTGATTTCAAACTGTTGAGCATTTATTTCACGTTTTGAAAGACACCTCGCCGGATGATCTGATAATAATCCCATATTTGGACTTCTTGTACCACTGAAATTGAAAGATCCGCTCCAGTCAATCTGTTTGTTGAGCTTGGCTTGCTCTGATGAACAGAGTATTTGGATTACTGCTCGGACTGGTAAACGCTCGTTTTGTGCTGCGTGTAGTGATGCTTCTGGAGATAGTTTTCTGGAATCCATTAGTCTACAAAGACTCTTCCTTTCTTGCTTTGATACTCCAGGATGTGCCTGCCATCAAATTCATCACATCAGTCCACAAAAGAAATTTAAAAGATACATGATAATTTAACACGATTTAATAAACTTTACGAAGTACTTAATTTGTGTTAATCAATAGAAATTAATGTCGAATCACAATTCACATATAGCTTGCTCCTAGTCCTACAATTGTCTACGAGCATACGGTTTTATGTTCTAACATTACATTACATTAGTTATCTTTGTAAGGGACTTTCATTATAGCGTGTTTTATAAGAATAAATTTAATTATTTTCTATTAGTTAGTTTAAGTTTTATAGAATATGTGAAAACGTAAATCGGTTTAAAATAAGAGTTTGAGATAAGTTATTGGTTATGGCAACAAAACAAAATATGGGGTTGGAAGTCTTTGGCACGGCACAACAAGTAGATAAGTATCTTGTAAATGTTATATGAGGACATGAGCTCTGAGCATCATGTAAGAGTAATAGTGAAGTCTTCTTCTAAACAAGAGTTAAACTCTATGAATACAACTCGAACAAAATTCAAACTACTGTCTAGATGCCCAGAAAAAGAGAGTTTCTCCAGAGTCTCTAGTCTATAACACACTAGGAAAGAAACAAAAAGAGTGTGTGCTCGTGACACCAAATTCCACCATAGTATATATAGACAACTAAATATGTCTTTCCTAAAGTGAAACTTTTCATTTCCTGCTACCTGTTTTCTTTTTTTGTCTCCATCAGAAAAGTTGCAGTACCATTTTCAGTAGACATGAATTTATCAGACCCACAAATCACAACAAAACTCTTACCTAACTTGACTCTTAGCTGAAGAATCTCATCTTGTTGGTGACAACACTATTACATACAAGTTAATTTTCTTATTACCAGAAGTATGCAAGAAAAAAGAAAAAGGGCTAAAATTTGTACTGTATGTTTGGTTGCATGCAGTAGTAACCTTTTTTATGGTTCATTTTGGTGTCCTATTAGACCATAAAGTACATTAAAAAAAGGAAATAAAAAAACTGCCCACATACCTTAAGGTAGGTGTCAATGGCTCTGTATAATCCATCATCACTAGAACGAGCATAAGGAGGAAGATCTCCAGCCAAAGAAATGAACTTTGAAACTGATAAATTTGTGTCAACAGCTGCTTCAGCAAGGTAACAGTCAACTAACTTAGCCACTTTGATCAGTGATGTTCCATTTCTATTTATAGATTCATCCAAACAAAGAAACCTCTGAACTAATCGAAGAACTAAATCAACATCAAGTAGTGTTCCACAAGTGTGACTAAAAGATGGTATCATCAGCTCCTGTAATGAAGCCTGGTCGAGTTGCCAAGAAATTCTTTTCTCAAGCTCTGTTCTGAAACCAGGCTCAACTCCCACCATGTTAGCAACACGAAGCAGCCTCAAAAGGAAGTTACAGGGAATGGAATCTTTCTCAGGAGGAAGAATTCCGACAAGGGTTTCCACGAAAAACTTTTTCTTCATCCAAGAAGCTGTTACGCTTTCTGGAGATTGATTGAAATTGGTTATAAGACTTGTGTTGTCTGCAGCTTCGTCGCCGGATAAATCAGGAAGCCATTTAGATGCGTAGTGAGTTATCATTGAACCAATTAATTCAGGACGAACTCCTTTGGATTTAATCCCAGAAAGTGTCTTCAGAAAGTAATCCATATCAAGAAAACATGCATCATCAAACCAGCATTCCACTCCAAACTGCTGCCCTACTGCAGATTTTCCATCAAGATTCTTCATTTTGATAATCAATGGAAGAAAAAGAAGAAGAACTCTTCTCTTCTCTTCTCTTCTCTCTAACTCTTGCTAGAATGGAACTTGGGACTTTTTTTTTTTTTTCACTGTTTCCAACAGAGAGTTCTCGTGAACAAAAACTTACTACTAGAAGTATAAAGGGTTAAAAAATAGGTAGTTATAAAGAGCTATGAAGTGGACAATCCAATTAATTTATTCTTTACCGTTGGAACATGAAAAAACAGAGATGACAAAGTCTAGGATAAGAGAAAGGAAAGGAAAGGAAATTTTTTCTAAAGAACAGATCCCTTTTCCCTTATCGCCAGTATGTGGTGTTATAATGAATTTTTGTTTGTTCTCAGCATCACTGCAGGAAGAACAAAGCTTGATTTGTCACTCCTATCAGAGACGAATATGCATTAATTATATTTGTCCTTTCTCTTTATCCCTGTCCTTTTTATGCATAACCAGCCAGCTATCCCCAATATATATATATATATATGTTGCTAATAAGACTAAGCATATAGAATATATGGTAAATTAAGTCCCTTGAATCGTTTCTCAAGGTAAAAATAGCATCTTTGGACGTGCAGTTTGTAAATTCTTGATGGGGCAGAAACCATCCAAGCAACTACCTTTCTTTTGGTGTTGTTGGCTCAGAAGGGTTGGGCACCTTTTAAGACATGTCTAGATAACATCAAATTTTAAGTAATTACATGAATAGGATTGTAAATACGAGAATAGATGAACTCGTTACCAACGTTATAAAGCACTCAAGAAGATATCAAGAACAAAAAATTAAAGATTTCTCTGGATTTAAAATATGTGGGTTGTAGCATTCTACCTCAGAAGGTTCAATAAATAACAAATGTGTCGGAAACTAAGCAGACTGTAAAAAAATTAATCCATTACATCTATAAAAGAAAGAAAGAGGCTGAAGTGGACCTGATCAGCCTTGTGTTCTGATTATTTCCTGTAAAAAAACAAAAAAACCTATAATAAATAAATCAAACAAAATCCTACGACCAAACAACCCAGTTCTCTGCAACTTTTCTTTTCTTTTTTAAGACGGTAGATCCAGGAATTAATAATGAAACAACGACAGAAGACTCTTTGTTTGTCTTCATGATATGCAACTAATTAAGTGAATAGCAGCAGCAGCAAGATCACAGGTTTCGATCCGATGAAGAGCCACCACCACCACCTAGAGCAGGAGCACCTCCTGGAAGAGAAGCATTACCATTTTCATTTTGAGCAACAACTGAGATTTTTACAGCTGCTCTCTCCATCTCCTTCTCCAGCTCTTCTTCTTGACGAAGTGCAGTGAATTGCTTATCCAAGGACCTTGCTGCAGCTAACCATGCACCAACAATGACTAAAAGTATGCCTCCAAGGTAGGGAGTTGAATTTGCAAGTGAACCAAAGGTTAAGATCATGAACTGCTGAATTAGAGCACCTCCAGACTTTCCTAATGGGTTGCAGACAACATCAATGGCTGCCTTTCCCTTAATCTGAGAAGAGAATAAAATAATAACCAATTAATTCCCAAAAAGTATAGAGACAGCATCATTACAACCTCAAATTTAATTTAAACAATAAAGACTAATTCAGTAAAGAACCGAACCTTTGTCTCTTCATCCAAAGGAATATAGGCCATTTCTTTACAAGGATCAAATAAGCTGTACTTTGCACTCTTACTGAAAATGTTTTGCAATGCACCAACATAAACTGCTGCGAGAAGTGGAGTCAACCCGAACTGAGTGAGAGTAGGTGCAATAGGGCCGCCAAATAAAATCAGAGAGAAGAAGCCAACTCCAGTTAGGAGCAAAACTGTAGGAGTAATTGTGGCTGCAACTCCCCAACCATATTTGTTGAAAATCCATTGACTCAAAAGCATCATAATGAAAGTTGCTATTCCAGTAGCAGTCGAAAAGTCACCCATGAAGGATGAATATTCATTTGGGCTTGGGAACTGTTAATCACATAAGGAGTAAAACTTAAACAAGAGGATAAAATACTAATGATAATAATAATAAAAGACAATGATCAACATAATTCGGACCCTGGTAGTATATTTGTACCTGAGCTTTGAGTTTCGATTTCCATGTAACCTCTACAAGATTGATGCTAATGCCATATGCTACCACCAAGGTGGCAAGATCCCTAATGTAACTAGAGGAGACCAAAAACTTCAGGCTCTCCATTGTTCCCATCTTTGGTTTTTCCTGTCAAAACGTAAAAGAGCTGTTGTAAAAAAATCGCCTAAAAAAGGAATGTAAAGAACCATTCGCATACATCAAAAGGAAATATTTTGCATCCTTCCTTAATACCTTCTTCTTCTTACTGCGAGTAGGAAGAGCCACATTGTGGTTTACCCACCAGTAGAGGAAACAGATTCCAACCCCCATTCCTACTACAATGGACATCATTGCTTTCAGAGAGAGAGCCCAACCATCAACTCCGGGACCTAAATTCATCCGCAAATTAGAGAAGTACTTCACTGTTCGACCAGAGAAAACAAGGGCAATATTGGCTCCAAGTCCAAACAGAGGGTAGAATTTTTTAGCTTCTTCAACAGTAGTTATCTGAAACACAAGAACAGAAAATTAATCTGACTGCAGTTAAAGTCCTATTGTTCATCAATATCCCAAATTTCTTCATCTTTCGGGAACATAAGTGGAAAACTAAGAACCAATACCAAAGAGTACATCAGAAGATAATCTAATAAGAAACCTATATAAAAAGAACTCTAGCACAGAGATGAAAGCCAAAAGGATGAACTATTATCATATAACAAGAAAGACTTGCTTCTCCAATGGCAGAAGTATGACCTCACTGTACACAGTTATCACAAAGTGAAGAAGCAAATTTAAATCACGAGGGAACCATAGGCCCTACCCAGATAGACATGGCAAGAATAAAAAACTACCATATATTCATCCAATTGTCATTTGTTAACAAACATAACCCATTCAATTTATTAAGGTTTTCTTTTCTTGTTGGGAATCAATCTTCCAACAGCAATATTATGATAACAGCAAGAATCAGAAAATATTTTAGAGGACATATCAGTACAGAAAAAATCTAGAATATATGCAAAAATCACAGACATTTCCAGCAATGCATGCGTAATGATTACCTGATTAGCGAAACCCCAAAACAGCACAGAAATTACCACACTTCCCCAAAGCTCAGCCATGACATAAAACAAACAGAAACTCCATATCCTCATGATAGCAATTGGTCCGAGGAACCTTGGACCAAGGGTACTCAGAAGCTTATCAGCAAGGGCTGTAGGGTGGAAGTAATTACTCAAGGGATACAAAACAAACCCAAAAGCCCCAAAAAACGCTATGAAGGGCAATATTGTGGTGTAAAAAAGTGCCTCCTTTGACAAAACATTAGCCATTTTTGTATAGAGCAGCATAAAACCAATAGCCATGGGCAAATTCACCCAAGTTTTCAAGAAAGGTATAATCTCAGCACTTGAACCCTTGGCTGTCACCACTAAAACATCCTTAGTGTCCCGAAGGATTGTATAGTTGAAGAGAATACAGAAAAACATCAACCCAAGCGGTACAATCTTCTTAAGGGTGGTAAGCTCTACACCCAAAAACTTGGGTGATTCCGGTTTCCCCAAAAGAGGCTGTCCATCACCCGATGCGGCTGCCGCCGCCGATGCTTCAGCTCTGCAAATTTTAAAGTTCCTATTTTTTTGACTAATCAAATTAGGCTTCGTAACAAAGCCTTGAAATTTTTGGAACCTATTAGGTATTAACGATAACCCATCAAAGGTCTTGGGTTTTAAAGGATTCAGAGGAGTGACTCTCTGCCTCAAACCCGGCTGTGGCGTATTGAGAAAAGCTCTAGTTTTGGGGTTTGATGGTAGGGAAAGAATCCCTTTTGTCTGAAGAACTGCTTGCATTTTTTCACCCTATCCTACTCTTTCTCTCTTTCAATCCCTTCAAACACAAAAAAAAAACTCTCCGATTACGAGGAAAGCATAAGAAAAGAGAGTACGAGAAAGAGAGGGATAAGGTTTTGGGGCAAAGAAGCTAGGGCGTCTGAAAAAAAAAAATTTCTTGACGATATAGCAGACGCAGATAAAAGTATCTTCTTTAAATATCACAAGACTATCAAAAATCCGAGAGAAAGACAAAAGGAAAAGTAATATAGAATTGATCTCTCTCTCTTTTCTTTTACTTTTTCTCTTCTCTCTGCAGAATTAAGAACAATAATTAATCAGACAAATCTTCTATGTCAGCAGTACAAAAGAGGGAAGGGGAATGATCTTAGCAGTAAGATTGCATTAAACAACTGAATTTTCTCATACTAATACGCTTATAATCAGAGGCAAGTAGTATTTGGTGGCGATTATAATTTTTCTAATTTTATGCAAAAATATATATATATATATATATATATATAATACAAGAAGCAACGGTGAAGATGCAGAAGGCACGGATCCAGACTGAAAACGGAAGGGATTCTTGTGACTTTATACCTACGTATGTTCCAATTCTACCCCTTCTTCCTATCCACTATTATCAAAATAGCCTCCAGATATTTTCTCTAATAAATAAATAACATAATTTCTTTTTTCACCTTTATAAATTTTAATATTTAATATATTTTTAATTACATAAAATTTTAAAATTTTGAACTTATCTTTTTACAAAGAAGATAAAGCATATGTTTTAGATATAGAAAATTAATGTTTAAATGAAAAGGACAATATAATCTTTTTTTAATATTGATATATTAAATATTTATTTAATTTTGTAATTTTAATACTTGTTAAAAACAAGTAAAAAAACATGGCAAGTATTTTTACACATTAAAAATATGTTAAAAATCCCACAAAGCATGCAACTTAATTTTTTTTTTCCTTAACCAAATAATGTAAAATTTACACACTTAACAAGTAAAGACATTTTTCCGTAATAATAATAAACTGCTGATTTTTACTTGTTAGCGAAATTAGTTTGGACGTGAATGATTTAAAGGTACCGCATCTTAATAACGGGATCCACCCAAAAAAACATACGTAAAAAAAAAACTGCTGATTTTTTCAAAGAAAGAAAATATTAGGAAAACTTTTCAAAATTTGTTTAGCGTTTTGACTTCAATTTTGGTTCCTCACTTAGAATCCGACAAATTCGTAGTTGTTTATTCTCACGTTTGAAATACTATTTTTTTTTTTCATTTTTTTCCCATTTATTATTCTTAAAAAAAATAAAAATTGCATACGAGAATTGGCTCTTTTTATTTTATTATTTTCAATTTAGGTTCATGAGTTAATTGGGTCCTTTTCTCTGCCTACCAAATTGAGCTAATTTTGGGTGCCGAAAAGGATAGCCACTTGGCCAATTGTTTCATATTACCAATAATTATTACCCAACCTAACAGTTTGGTAAAGTTGTTAAACGAACTCTTAATATTTTTCCCCCAGGGCGGATAGTCAAGGTTTCGAATCTCACCGAGGTGGTTAGCGCCACTTTAAAAAACTCTAGATCGGGCCCTTACCCTCGAATAAGAGTTAGACTCTGCAAGCATACCTCAGATAGAAGCCGGATTAATCGATCTGTGTGGGTTCGGATATCGGATGCTTAAGCAAAAACAAATAATAATTATTACCGGTTTGGTTAAAAGGCCCAAACCCAACATATGTATATTTTTTCCTATCATTTAAATGTTTTTTATTGCACAATGGTAAAGTTTCATTGTAAATGTTTCAGTTTGACATTTGGTTGTGAACGTCATGTAAAAACCAATGCGATGTTTTCCTCCAAATAAGAGTTGAATTCTATGGATACAACTTGAGTCGAATTTTGATTAGTTGAAGTCGTGATAACTCCGAAAATCATATAGTCTAAACCAAAAAAAAAAAAAATTTTTTTAATAGTTTAGTTAGTTTTGTTTACTTTATTTAGATGTCTCATTTGACCTATTAAGTGAGAGACCTGAGTGACTTCAAAAGTCTCTTATTGTAGATTCATCATAAATTAGTCGATTAGAATATTAAGTAAATAAAAAATGTTTATTATTATTATTATTATTAGAAAATATTAATATAATTTATGAGGATATAAGGGTAATTTTGCTATATATTTATAAAAATAAAAAATAAAAAGAATTTGAACAAACGTACACTTTAATGCTTGGACGTAGAAAAATTGAACAACTGCGAGGACGGATCCAAAATTTGATGATGCACATATTCTCCCAACAGATTCTTCCAGGCTCCAATGATCGGTAAATCAATTTGGCGCAATCCGATACGGGCCAGCATAGATTCCCATACTGCGGTCACCATCCCATTTTTAGAACTGACGGTGATCCTTAGTTCCACGTGTACCAAAAAAGTGCGGTCTCTTTTTCCTTGAAAATGAAAAATAAAATAAAAAATAAAAAATATCTTCTTCCTCGAGAGTCGAGACTTGCAAATAAAAGTTGGCTTCTTCTTTTCTTCTTCTGACCTCCTCCGGACACGTTTACAGCCGTCACCCTGTCTTCTTTTATTTCCATTTTTCCCATTATTTTAGATGAATTTTAAACTATAAAAAAAAAAATTAAAAATTAATTTATATCTAGATTAATTTTCATTTGAGTTGGTTTGGTCCCTTGTAAGAGAAAACTCAAACCTTAAATTATTTTAAACAGTTACATACATGTCAAGATTTGAGTCTTTGACCTTATTTAAGTCAAGAGAGTTCCTTATCGAGTTTTTCTTATAAAATCTAACTTTTACTTGGGAGATGATCTCACATTGACCTTAGTGAATGACCTCATGTATTATTCACAATCTCGTTATGCCAAATAAGGACTTGTGTATTCATTATAGCAAGTTTTTTTTTTTTTCTTAGGCACGAGGTGTCCTAAATGAATCTCAAACTATATGAGGGCACATTTAAGCCAAATACACATTTAGACTAATATCTGTTGAAGCCGGGTTGGTCCCTTACGCTTTTTTTTTTAATAATAAAGAGTGGGAGGAACCCAGTAGCTTGAGGGAGTTGGTAAACGGATTCCTAAAACTTCTCCACATGACGGATGGTCGAGGGTTCGAATCCCCTGAGGTGGTTAGCGCTATGTTAAAAAGCTCTGGGTCAAGCCCACACCCTCGAGTAAGAGTTAGACTCTGCAAGCGCACCCCATACCGAATCCGGATTAGTCGGCCAGTGTGGGTTCGGATACCGAATGCTTAAGAAAAAAAAAAAAAAAAGTGGGAGGGGAAAATATTATTTAAAACAAATTGCATGAATGGGCTTGTTCAATGTGCTGAGAAAAGTGGGCTTTTGAATAAGATAATTCTAGTACTAAATTTGTAATAAGAAGTCTAGTTTGAAAAGAGAAAATTTGGATCCGATCTTAGGCCCAAAAAATGGACGAAATGGTGGAAAAAAATGTAAAATGTCGAAACAGGACATCTACTAAATCATCAACTCGTTTCCTCACCATTCTTCAATTCCTGCTGATCAAATTCTCTTGATTTCTGAATCAGATTTGCTTCAGACTCGCTAACCATGGTGACTTCTGCGAGCTCCTGGTCTCGAGCTTTGGTTCAGATCTCTCCTTATACCTTTTCTGCCATTGGAATTGCTGTCGCCATCGGCGTTTCAGTTCTCGGTGCCGCTTGGTATAGAAATATTTTTCACTTTGTCTAATTCATTCTACTCAAAAGATTTCTAGGGTTCCGATGCAATGTGAAAACTGGAAATCTTTATTGCTTTTAATCTTCTGGCATTGCTGATTTTCCTTACTTATTTCTGTTTTTTATTTTAGGGGAATTTATATAACTGGTAGTAGTTTGATTGGTGCTGCCATCAAAGCTCCTCGTATAACATCAAAGAACCTTATCAGGTATTCTGCTCTTCCCACTTACCCATTATTAATTTGAAAGTAATTTTCTTGCTTGGTATTAATTTAAATTATTCGATGTTTAGTGAGGATTTCTTAGCTTGATTTTTCGTAGATTGGAATTCTTTTTTATGTTTTTAAGAATCAAATCAGTTTTAGCTCGTTATTTAAGATATACAAAGTGTTAAGGTGAAAAAATTGATTACTTTGTTCTTGTTTCTTTAGCTGAATCTCTTTTGATGCAATTTCATGTTAGTTGCTTCCTTAAATAAAAATGGAATCTTGAACTGCCATCTAATGATTTTTTTCCTGTTCACTGAAGTTAGAGAGCAAGAGTCATTGATAGATTGGTAAAATGTTCTTAAACATGTACTTGTGTAATTGTTCAAGATCCATAACAATGTGATCATTATCAACACATGTTCCTTTTCCAAATTTTAAAAAGAACAGGATAAATCTATAGATTCTAGATGATGAATACATTAGTTTTCTTGTACCGTTGTCTTTTACTAGTTCTTCTAACTGAGTGCCACAATTCTCAGCATCTGGACAACTCCACCCTTCCTGACCATGTTTTTTTATTTTTTATTTTACTGTTGATTAACTTCATGACATAGAAACATCTTTTTCATGTATTTAATCATAGATTCAACTTAGTTGTAATCTCATCGATGGGTTCTGTTTCTACTTCATTTTGTGCCTTTTTGGACATGAGGTGGGGAAGAGGATGATTGGGCCATTGGTGATTTCCAATGATGAATTTGCTCCTTTTTGAGGATGCTTGGGAAACTAGTTTTTATTTTCAACCAGAAGTATAGTACTTGTATGGTTTCTGTTTCTGCATTCATCTCTATCTTAGTGGTGTTATTGATAGACTGCCAAGCCAACCTTCATGTCATGTCTTTACACAAAGAGTTTCGTAGTGTTCTTCTTATAGAAATTCATCAGCTTGAGTAAGAGTCCTTGGATCATGTCATTCTTCAGCCTGCCAGTTTATTCTTTGTACTTGGTTATTTATGTGCACTTTGACTATGATGGATGTGGTAATTAATTATTTGATGCATGGATGGACATTTATAGACGTCATCTTTTGTATGAGATGAATCCATACTTATTATCTATGACTGTTGTTCTCCTTTCAGTGTTATATTCTGTGAAGCTGTGGCTATTTATGGGGTTATTGTGGCCATTATCCTCCAAACAAAGCTAGAGAGTGTGCCTTCCTCACAGATTTATGCTCCTGAATCTCTTAGAGCAGGCTACTCAATCTTTGCTTCTGGTATAATTGTTGGCTTTGCAAATCTTGTTTGTGGGTAAGCTTGATTTTGCAAATCTTTACTTCATCATGTGAATACATCTCTTCTACTTGACCCTGAATTCAGGAATTTTTGAGGATGCACCCTGATTCTTTTCTTTTTATTTATTTTTCAACTAAGGTTATGTGTGGGAGTAATTGGAAGCAGTTGTGCGTTGTCTGATGCACAAAACTCCACACTTTTTGTTAAGATCCTTGTTATCGAGATTTTTGGTAGTGCACTTGGCCTGTTTGGTGTTATCGTGGGAATCATTATGTCAGCTCAAGCAACATGGCCGTCGAAGGCAGCATGAGTCATATATGTTGGCATAAGATATCTGTACTGTATCATTTGTCATTTTTTGCCTTGCTTCTTTTGTCTATTGTTCTAAAGGATGTTCAATTACATTTATTATTGCCACATGATAAGTAGGTGGGGAAAAACTCTCTTGAAATCTGTTCCTAGAGTATCTCTTTTGTAATTACTTGAATTTGAGTTTCCATTACATGTAAAAGATCAGGAAAATAAGCCTTCTGTAAGTTTGCTTGAATGACTCTTTAAGACATCTGAAAGTTTGATGAATAGGTATCCAGTCTCTTGTCTCTTGTTCCTGCATTAATAATACATGATGTAAAGGCTGGAGGCTGAATAGCTTTCATCATTCTGCATATGTCAACTACTGTTTAAGTGAGACGTGAATCCAACAAAATCACTGCCCTGCATGTTGTATTATTCATTAACCACTATAGTCCATTCTTGTTTGATTTTTTCTTTTCTTTTCTTTTCTTTTTTTTTTTTTTTTTTTTGGTTGTTGTATGTGACACCTAAGATTTTCTAGCTACTAAAAAGTTTGGTAAACCATGCTTGTTCTTTGTGCTGCCTTTGACAAAAGGGATCCCTCCAATATTTCCTCAATTCCAGCCAAACCAACTCCCATTTTTTGCATTGTAATTTGCCTGTTAAAGTATGTATTTGGTTGGTATTGATTTCAGTAGCCGTGCTTCATTGAAGGTAAAATGTCTTGTCTGGTCTTAGAAATATATCCATAGCAACTTCATTTGTGTGCAACAAAATTGGACTTTAAACAACTACAATTGAGAAGTTAGAAATACACACACACACACATATATATATATATATATATACCAAATCCATCCATTGAATTTTGCTTATTAAAAATAATCATCCAAGTAACATTTTTGGTTACTTCATTACAATTTTACTTCCCCAAACTCTAATATCAAGAACATTAGAATTTTCTTTAAAACAAAGAAAGCACAAATAATTTAGAGCCTTGTCGTGATTGATCAATCATATACCGTATACTGAACCATTTATTTTGTTTCAGATCTTTGGACCATATTTCTGAGCTCTTTCATCAATCCAAGCCCTCATATCAGCTAATACAATATTGGCATTCTCATCAGGTTCACCTTGTATCAAAGAATGGTACATTCCATCATATAACTTGAGACTCTTGTCGCTGCTGCTTGCTTTCTCGTACAACATTTTTGACCCCGTAGGACAAGTCACGCCGTCCGACGTCCCGTGCACTGTCAGAAACGGCGCCGTCACTTTGTCAAAGTTGTTCTGTACATACTCTGTCTGTCTTAGCAGCTCTCTCATGGTTCCCACCCTCGGTGTACCCGTGTATCTTCTCGGATTACTAGCTATGATTTTCAATTTCTCTGGATCTTTTA
Organism: Cynanchum wilfordii; assembly: GCA_025388415.1. NCBI lineage: Eukaryota > Viridiplantae > Streptophyta > Magnoliopsida > Gentianales > Apocynaceae > Cynanchum > Cynanchum wilfordii. The sequence goes on along the minus strand of JAHSUH010000581.1, from coordinate 1,168,544 downwards.
TGGCTTTCCCCACCATTTTGTTGTCTGGCATTGCTGCCCATGTATCCGCCAGCCCGAATAACAGCCCGTACATGAATAATCGCACCTGCATCCGTAAAATTACAAGAAATTGTTCATCATCTTCATCAAGAATTAAAAGGGGGGGAAATTAGGATTTTTCTATAAATGATTGATTCAATATACATACCTTGGATGGCATCATAGGTTCAGGGATGACAAAAAGTGGAGCAGAGAAGATCAACCCAGTCCAAGTATGGGGCTCAGATTGGAAATACATAAGAAGGGTAACAAGACCACCCATGGATTCACCGAACAAGAACGCCGGCAAATGCTTGTATTCATCACTGTTTCTGACGGACTTGAAATAGTATAAAGAAGTAGCAGCGATCTTATTCATATCCCCGAGGTAACAACGAATGCCCTCAGATCGGCCGTGACCGAATAAATCAGCAGCAAAAACGGCATAACCCCAAGTGGCGTAGTTGATGCAAATCTTCTGGAAAAGCCAACCGGTGTCTGAACCGTAACCGTGAGTCATGTAAACCGTCCCTTTGATGGGTTCTTCCGGGTCTGCCGGAAGAAATGATTGAGTGAATAGTTTTCCGTTAGGCGTATCGAAGTAAGATTTGCTGTTCCTTACTCCTTGAGATGCGTAGTACTCTTCCTCCGGCATATCACCCCAGAAGTTCGCTGCTGCTGCTGCTGCCGCTGCCGGAGTCGTCGGTGACGCCATTTTTCAGACAGTGGTAAGCTACAGATTGTTTTGGATGAAACGCGGGGAAGATGGAGAGTTGGTGAGACGTTGACGGGTGAGAAGAAAATGTAGAATCAAGGCAGCTTCGCAATCTATACATACATATAAATATATATATAAAGAGAAATAAACAATATAGTTGAAGCGAAAAATTTAAGATTATTTGATATATATCCACTTGTCACATCCTTTGCAAAACTATTTGGTAAAGAATATGACTTTGAGACATTTAAAAAAAAACACATATATATATATATATATATATTATTTTCTTTTCTATTAAATCATTGTATATTTAATATAAATTTATATAAGATTAATAATATATTTTTATTTCAATTAAAAAACCATATTCACCAACCACAAAAGCCGAAAAGTATGGTTTTTGAAGAATTGAGTAAAGGGAGGGTTGGAGGAGTTGGTGGACTTACTTTATGGGGTCCACTGGATCACTAACCAACCATTATCCCATTCCCATAATTTTATTTTTAATTTTTAATTTCTTTTAATATATATATATATATATATATATATATATTTCAATGATAGCATGTTCCAAGAGTTGTTGGATCAAAGATGGTGGACTTAGAGAAAATTAATTTAATTATAATTAATATTTAAGATTTGTTATGATACCACATTAAAAAAAATAATAATAATCATGTGTATGTGAATAAAAATATAATGAAACATCTATCAATTGTCACATTTTTTTTTTTAATTTGATAACTATGTTTTGAAATATTTTATGCAGTATTTAAATTAACTTTTTTTTTTTTTTTTGACAAATTTCAACTTCTATTACGTTATGTAACCTCGCACGTCATAAACTAGGGTGTGAGGGTGGGTATTATCAATAGAGCTACGCCTTCTTGACTAAATTAACCAAGTTGAATAGTTATTTATTATAGTTATTATTTTTATAGACAATTAAATAATATTGTTCGTTTTGACTCATTTTAAATAAATTTTATCAAATTAAAATATATCACTAAATAAATAATTTTAAATCCTTACTTAATAAACGCTCACAGATTCGGAAATTATATTTATTATTACTCAATTTTTCATTTATTAGAAAATAGGCAAATTGGTATAAATAGTCCCCAAACTATGAAGGTTTGGTGACATTGGTCCCCAAACTATTTTTTTGGTGGGATTGGTCCCCAAACTATAAAAAAATTGTGACATTGGTCCTTCCGTTAAAAATTCCGTTAAATCACCGTTAAGTTTTTTTTTTAAAAAAAAACTTCATGGGTTTATTATGTCATTACACTATTTAAATATAAAGCAAATTGGTATAAATAGTCCCCAAACTATAGACTTTTGGTGACATTGGTCCCCAATTTATTTTTTTTTAGGATTGGTCCCCAAACTATGAAAAGATTGTGATATTGGTCCTTCCATTAAAAATTATATTAAATCACAAGTTAAGTTTAAAAAAAAAAATTAATAACATATATCATTTTTAAAAAATATAAATAATTAATATATTATTTTTTGCCCAAAATATTAATGCGTAAATCATTGGTAATTTTTTAAAATCCTTTTTATAACTCAAAATATCAACAAAAGTAAAAAAAAAGGAAATACACAAAATAGACATTATTTTACATTTTCTAAAACTTTATTGTAAATTACTGAAATAAATTATATATTATATATTTTATATCAATTTTTCTTATTTTATTTTTTATTTTGTGCTTTGTAAAAGTATATTTGTCTTTTTCATTTTTTTTTTTGAATTTTTAGATGAAATTAGAGTAGAAAAAAAGTCAAAAGTTTTATATGATAACAATTTCAACATTTTACAGTAAAAAAAAATTCATATTCAAAGAAAAAATCTTGAAGAATGTCAATAAATTAAAGTTTACAAACTCTACTATTATTTAATTTTTTTTAAAACTTAACTTGTGATTTAATATAATTTTTAATGGAAGGACCAATATCACAATTTTTTCATAGTTTGGGGACCAATCCCACAAAAAAAATAATTTGGGGACCAATGTTACCAAAAGTCTATAGTTTGGGGACTATTTATACCAAATTTGCCTTATATTTAAATAGTGTAATGACATAAATGCTCATTGAGTTTTTTTTTTTTTTTTTAAAACTTAACGGTGATTTAACGGAATTTTTAACGGAAGGACCAATGTCACAATTTTTTATAGTTTGGGGACTAATCCCACCAAAAAAATAGTTTGGGGACCAATGTCACCAAACTTTCATAGTTTGGGGACTATTTATACCAATTTGCCTTAGAAAATATAAGTCCAATCTGAAAATAGTTGGGCCCTTGGTACTAAAGGGCCCAATTTATTGACTAAGACGTCAGGAGCCCAAGTACAAGAACCTCTCAGTTCAAAGGAAACAAGCCCAAAATCTTTTGTGTACTCAAGTCTAGGTCCAAACAAATCCCAAGATCTTCAATATTGAGCCAATAAGAGTCAGACTTTTCCGGAGTAAGAGTTAGACTTGTAAGTGTAATTCGAGTGAAATATAAGTTAGTCGAACCCATAACTTCGGATATCGGATAGTTTAACAAAAAAAAAATTATTATGCACAACATGAAGTTAGATTTATAAAACTCAACTTGAACAACTCTTAGTTTTCTAGATATACCATATTTGGTGAATGAATGAATCATTAAATCATCCAAAATCATTATTTAGTCTCTTATGTTTCTTCTTAATTATGATTATCTATCTGTTTCTTAAGTCAAATGATTATGTTTGATGCTTCTAAAATTTAAAAATAGTACTTATTATATATATACATATGCATGTATATATATATATATATATATAGGAAGGGCAAGTTGTTGGGAAAGGACAAGAGATGAGTTAGAATGAGAAGAAGTCAGATATTTTTATAATAATAAGAAAAAAAAAAAAAAAAAGGTCAAATGGAAAATTCCAAAACAGCTAAGAAAATGTTTGATTTCACAAAAGATTCTTTATTTTTATAGTGAAGTCCCTATCAAATGGTTTGTTTGTTGTAGAATTCGTCCCAAAGTGCTGAGAACAGCCCTGTCCTTTTTTTTTTTTTTTGAATTTTCTGTTCTATAATCCAGCCGCCTACATTTGCCCCATAACCGTTCTGTCTACCATTTCTTTTTTTCTTTTTTTTCTTCCAATTATTATTGTTATTCATAATGTGTATATATATATATATATATATTTGAATCTTCTTTGACATTTTATATAGTTTTAACATTTTATATTTAAGAGGTATCAGAGTCCCAAAAAGTTTACTACTAGAAGTATCACACGAATGGCTGACCTAGAGAGATTTTTCCTCTGCGCTTAATATTAAATGCATGTGATCCGACATGCCATACACATTTGTTTGGTCACTTCCTTGTCGGATCTCTTTCCATATTATATGTAACTTACACTCACATAGACAAGTGATAACTTTGTTATCGTTATTAGTACATTCATCTAGAGAGAATCGTTGGAGAATATCCTTCTCCAGACAGTCCTCTAGGACGGCTAATGAGCTCTCTAATACCAAGAGAGAGTTAGTGTAGTCTACCGTAGTACCTACAATAATTCTTTCTTCCGAGGCTTTCAAAGGAAAGGCTCTCGAGATAAAATCATATTTGATTAAACATCAAGAATTCTTGAACATCTAAAACAAAAGAGATTAAACGAAAAACTTGTGAGACTCAAACGAAAATTAATGTGAATATGATATGCGTTAGATGTAGGACAAGAAAGGTGGTGATGAGGTAAGATATTTGAACTTTAGTATGTAAAGGAAGCATTTCCATTTGAAAAAAATGCTCAACAAACTGCAAATTGCCCATATCCTTACCACCTCACCAAATAAAAAAAAAAAAAAAAAAAAGATACCTCCAGAAAACTGATTTATATAAAAAGACACACATAATCATTAACTCAATACTCTTATCTGCTTGTATATATATATATATATATATATATATATATATAAATTTAATTTTATCAAATTTCTGAACAATCAGAATCTTTTTTACTTTTAGTACTTTTCTTTTTCCACTTTTTTGTTTAATGGTAATTATTAAATATAATATATACACATTATTGACATTTTTCTATACATAACTTAAATGGTAAATAATTTTTATTTTATTTATACTTTTTCCATTTAACTATTAAATATTTATTCAATTAAAATTATTTTTATGTATATTAAAAAATGACAACAACCAAGTATTATCTCCGCAAGAGTTATAGACTAATTAACTATCTTATAATTTATTAGATTTCTTTTTTTTTTTTTTTTTATTTAAATATTTAAAATATTAAGATAACTTTTTCAATTATTGATTTTGTTATCATTTAGATATATATTTTTAATTTCTATTGAGAGATAATTCTTTCCTAAAAAATATATATTCAAAATTTAAAATATTTTTATTTTTTATTTTAATCTTGAAATTAATATTAATTTTAAAAACACTAAGTCCAAGTATAAAACACCGGTCAAATGGTAAGCTGCCCAACCTTGCATTTCGAAGAGTAACCGACACGTGTCAAAAACCAAGTTACGCAAGTTGGAACGTAATAGGAGGGACCCACAAGAGAGGACGTGACCCCGTCACGTAAAACATATTAGAGAAATCTGGTCCCGACCACGATCATCACTACTAAAGTAAAAAATCCGAGTTGGGGCGGAGGGGCCCAAATACCCATAACGGAAACTGAATTAAAAAAATTTTAACGGCCACGTTCTTCGGACGGCGGTCCATTTGGAATTTCCAAACAATTTTTCAATTTGAATTGCCGCCCGCCCGCCCATATTGCCCAATACTTTTTGACCGTCTACGAAATTTCATCTAGTAATTCAAGAGAAATTCGTAAGAAAAAACTTAGAAAATTATAATATAAAATTGAAATTATAACATAACGTTATCTTTAACATATGACAAATTCATCTCAGATTAATTGAGATACTTAATTGATATAAGCCAAAATAACTATACTATATCAGTTACTCTTTTATTACTTCCCCCACTATGTTCTCTCTTTGACTTAATTTCACTTAAATTTTAAGAAAAATTTCTAAAAGAATAAAATAATAATAATATTATTATATTTTTACTCGATATACTCGTCAAATCAGTTAAAATATTACTTTTTCAGTAATTTTTATTTTTTATATAAAAAGTTTAAGCATGTTTGTGCGATTTTAAAAAAAAAAACAAAAAAAATAAAAGTTAAGAAGCACGCGTTTGAATAAGTATTGTGACCTACTACTATTACATGGATATTAGAGCCTGCCTGCATTTGCTTTTGTTTTTAATTCACCTGTAATTATCATAAAAGATCCTTCATTTCCTTTGGTATTTTTTGTCTGCCGGAAATTCCTGATTGCCTTTTAGAGCGGCCCAAATTATTTTTTTTTTTTTTTCGCATATGTGTCCTAGATCCTATTATTAAGAATGACATCTTCAAGTTATTTTACATCCAGATTAATCTCGTTTGTTGATTTGTGGACACCTCATTGAGTGAGACAGTTGACCTCATTGGTTAAGGGAGGAGAAGCCTCTACCGCTCCAGCACATGCCTCTGGTTACCTGCCTTTTTTTTTTTTTGTTTTTTAATAAATAAAATTTCTTGTTATAAACATTTCAATGACATTATTTGTTTTGACCTTTTTTTTTCTTGGAGTTCACAGATTTAAAACAAGTTATTGAACAAAAATTAACAAATTTCTATTTAATAATCGTTCAGTGATTTTGTAGGTAAGCGATATGAAATTCTATATTGATATGAGATATGAGGTCTTTTGAATTGTAATAGCTATGTAATATGAGATTCTAAGATATCTTATTGGTCAAAATGAATATAGGAGATTAAACTAAAAGATATTATTTCTTCTATTTTTTTAGTAATTGTAAATTTAAAAAAAATCATATTATTTAAGAAAATACAATAAATTTAGTTAAAAATAATAATAAAAAAAGACTACTTTTTGATGGAAAAAAAAAAAAAAAAAAAGGTTGCAGGCACACACATACTTTAACAGCTTCGGGATGCACAAAAAGACAAAGGGCACCGCTGTCAATATGTATCTAATAAAGCTGCCAGGTAATGCCAAAGGTCCACTCTTTTAATCCAAATATCAAACTCTTCTTTCTTTATAATTCTCACTAATTAATTTTCATTAATTACTTAATTAAATCCTCATTATTGCTTTTTTTTTTGTGTTTTTTTCCCCTTAATTCTCAAAGAAAAAAAAAAAAAAGGAAAAGTATTTGACAACGATGAAATCGAAGTAGTACCACGTTTGAAAAAACAAAAAAATCAGAAAATATACACGACGCCCAGCACCACCGGAGGGTCGAATCACGCGCCACATTCCGCTTAGGAATATATATAATATATATGAATAGAGGGAAGAATCAAGAATCTGTTCTGTTTCTGGATTGATATTAATATTACTAGATTGAGGTTGGGAAATTTTGAGATAGAAAATACAGTTGAAGTTGTAAATGGAAGGGTATTGAAAGGTGAATGTGCATTCAATCTAGCCGGACGAACGGAAGTTTTTTTTTTTTCTGTCGTTACGGCGGCACACTTGGCCGCCGTCTTCATAAACCATTCCGATTAACTGTTACTAGAAGAGAGTATGTCTTTTATGATAAATTGAGATTTTTAGTTTTATTATGTTATGTCCGATCTCCCTTTGTTCTCGGTCCCACTTGAAATTGAAAATCACGTCGCAAGATAATTCAATCAATATCTCGGAGGTGGAAAGTCAAAATAATTGGAGGAATTTTGGACTAGGGTGAAGAAAAAAGTGTACGAAAGAGAAGGTAAAAAAAAAAAAAAAAAGTGTAAATTGCTATTAACCAAGTTTAGGAAGATGGGAATGGGATGGTCAGGTGGGAAGGGTGGAATGGAGAAGTTAAGTAGAGGATTGAGGACGGTGTATTTTGTGGTGGCATTGGTTGCATCGCTTGTGGTGCAATCTGCCGCCGTGCTGGTGGCGATGGGGGATGTGTTCGTGCCTTGTATATTAGTACAGAGCTTTACCTGTGTCCGGTGTTACAGTTTTAGAGAGCATTTGCAGAGATATGCTTTCAAGAGTTCATTAATCGACATTCCTTTCGTCTCAGTTGTCAGATCCCTCATTATCATCTGTAATGCCAATTGACATTCTCCTTTTCTTTTCTGTTTTCTGTGATAAGTTATAACTGAGTTTTTCGATTTGTTGCTCTTTTTTTTTTCTTTGTTCGAGGTGTTTCCTGGATCGCCAGCGCAAATTCCATCTCTACCAGATTTTATATGCTTTTCTTTTCATTATTCTGCAACGTCTGTCCGTGCCTCCCATTTTACTCTGTGTTCATTTCTATTTTTATGGCTAATATTTAAAGGGACTTTAAAATTTTTTTTCAATGTCAATTTTACTAGTGGAAATACTTAATGTATGTTTTCTTCTATTCATATGAGGTGCAAATCTTTGCAATGGCTCATTTTATTCATCAGAGAGAAGAAACTAAGAATCAAGGGGGAGATATTTGGAGAAATCACATTCAAAGTTCTGCTTTTTCTTCCAAATGCCATGGCTTAACTCATCATTTTCCTCTGTTGGGATTTAGTTCAAATGGTTAAATAGTGGTATATCTAAATCTAAATTTGCTAATACCCTTAGTTTTTTCTAGTTGATAAGGGTGGAACTGAAATAAGATGGTTGCTCATGTTCTTTCTCCAATTTTGTTGAGGCTTCAAATGGTGTTCTAATTCTCCTATGTTCTTTGGAAACAGGTGTTTATTTATTTTGTGACGGGCCAGCTCTTTCACACGGACCATATCTTGGAACTGTTACACTGTGCTCCATTGTTTCAGTTCTTCTGTTGTCTATAAAGGCTTGCATTTTTACTGTCAATTCACAACTAGAGGCTGCGGTTTCATCTTCTCTTGCAAAGCAGAAGCTCCATTTAAAGAAGTCATGGGGAATGCCTGTCTTGTTTTTCTCGTCTGTGGCCTTTGCTCTTGGCCATACTGTCCTTGCCTACAGGAATAGCTGCAGAGCCCGGAGAAAGCTCTTGTTTCATCGGGTTGATTCAGAGGCTGTAAGTTCAATAATATCTCCTTTGTTTTTGGTCCAATTTAGAGTCGTTCATCTGCCTTGATTGCATTTACTAAAGTAATTTTCATTTTTAAGTTGTGCCGAGCTGGTTATCCGTTTTGCTTCAGGAGGAATCTGTCACTAATTGTAATCTTTTTTTTTTTTTCTTTTTTTGCCCAAATTATTTTTAGTCAAGCTCTTAAATTTTAGAATTTTGTATATGATTAGATTCTGACAGGTAACCATTTTGTGATAGGCTCTCTCTTGCAAAATTGTTTTCTCTGGATACCATAAAGTTCCACGGTCACCCACTCCCTCTGGTGGAAAAACACCACGGAGTGACAGTGAAATGAAGCGTAAACCTGAATTATCATTCCTTAATGAAGGGGAACTTCCAGCTAGATTACTTGCTGATGTTGATAGCTTATTCTTGGCATGCCAAGGGATTACTCTTCATTACAAGCTCAGGATCCCTGGTTCACCTTCTCGTTCCTTATCCTCCACCACCTTTCTTGATAATCCATCCTTAAAACTATTATCTGAAAACCAGTATAACCTTCGTAGAAGCTTCAGTAATCAATTCCATGCATCCTCTCTTTGTACACCTCTTTTGGATGGTTCTCCTACATCCCCGGTGCTCTCCCAAGATATGCCAATGCTGAGCCTAAATGAAGCCAGTGAGAATGATGGATCTAGCCAAATGGGATCTCCTGTGCTAGAACTAGATTTGGAGGCCAATGGACAGTTTGGGATTGTTCTGGTGCATGGTTTTGGTGGGGGTGTTTTTTCATGGAGAAATGTGATGGATGTACTGTCCCGGCAACATGGTTGTGTTGTTGCTGCCTTTGACAGACCTGGGTGGGGATTGACATCAAGGCCACGCCGCAGGGATTGGCAGGAAAACCAATTGCCTAATCCCTATAAGCTCGATACTCAGGTAATGGCTCTTTTCTAGTGTTAGGCTTGTTCTGGATAATCAGGTTTTATTTTTCTTTTTTGGTTGGGGAGAAGCTGTTGTAATGATGAAAACGGAAATAATAGGATAAGAAGAAATAGTCAGGCTAAAATGCTAAGACAAAGTTTTGCTGGTTACAGGAGAACTTGTTTTTTTCAATACAGTTCGACTTGTCCATGCTACAAGTAATGTCTATTATTCATTCTAATCATCTACTTAGACATCTACTCAAAATTGTCCTCTATTCCATTTTTGCCCCCTTTTTGTTTTCAGAAAGTTCATTAGCAGTTCCATTGGTAATAGCTATGTGTATCTGCACGGTTCTGTTTCTTGTATATGGTCAATATATTCATATCTTATAGTTTTTGTCCAGCTTTCAACTTTGGGTTTGTGTTGCATGTGCTCTTCACCTCAGCTTTTGGGTTTTTCTTTTGTTTCCCTTTTTCAGGTTGACCTGCTTCTTTCTTTCTGCCAAGAGATGAAGTTTACATCTGTTGTACTTGTCGGTCATGATGATGGGGCACTGCTTGCACTGAAGGCTGCAGAAAGACTCCAGTCATCACAAAATTCTGGCAACGTATGTTTAACTTATATAACACCAAAACTTTTAGATTTTTTATTTTTTCATACAAAAATTGCTTATATAGTGTAAATATTTTGTTGGAAAATTGTCTCTATTATAGTGCTAGTTATGTTTTGATTTAATTGTATGCTGAATATTTTTTTGAAAATGGCTCTGCATAAAAATTTTGCTCTGTTCATGTTGCAAGAAATTTCAAAATATATGAGGAGGAAATATATTGCAATTCTGGTCAAAAGAAAAAAAAAATTATATCTTGGCTTGTAAAGGATTTTTTACACTGCTTTTGCTGTTCAATGTTAAAAACGTTAGCTCATGTTTTGGGTAATCCTAGCATCATGTTATAACTCATGACCTGCTCTTTAAATGCTCTATCAAATCATTGCAATTGATGTTCAATCTTGAAGAGAAGGAAGTTGCAAATATATCACATGTCTTTGATAAGATAAAATGGTGGAAATTTGCCAATGCAGGATTGAACTTTTGAAGTCATTGTTGAGTAGGAAATATATATGAAATTGTTAAAATCGGTAAATGATGCATTGCATGTCTTTTGGTTGCAAAAATCATTATAAACAAGTATGCTCCTAATTTGACTTTGACTCATAATTTGTAAGTTAGTTGATTTACTAAGTATTTTTGTGTTAATCATTCAGCTTGAAATTAGAGGTGTCATATTGTTGAGTATTAGCTTGTCAAGAGAAGTGGTCTCTGGATTTGCTAGAATATTGCTGCGCACTTCCCTCGGCAAAAAACATTTGGTTCGTCCACTACTTCGTGCTGAAATTACTCAAGTTGTTAATCGCCGTGCATGGTATGATGCTACAAAGTTAACAACTGAAGTCCTCAGCCTCTACAAGGTATCTATTATTGTTTAGAAGATAATATGTTAATCTTTTAGCAAAAATGTCTTCTTCATTTATTTGCTATATATATATATATGAGAGGGAGAGAAACATGTTAGTTAATTTATTCAAAACATTTGTTGGAATAAAATGACTGTGAAGAAATATCTTTTTCATACATTCTTTTATTGAGGACCATAAAGTGGATAATGCATTTATTTGCTATATATATATGAGAGGGAATAAAATGATTATGAAGAAATATCTTTTTCATACATTCTTTTATTGAGGACTATAAAGTGGATAATACATTTTCCTTTTTCTTGGTAAGTAGTAGATCTGTTATCATAGTTTTGCTAAATTTATTTTGAGTTGAGTTTTAGATTGTATGTACAACGGGTGTATCTTATTTACTTTGTTTTCAGTTTTCTTTTTTCTCCTTTTCATTCTCTAATGCTATGGTATGCATTCAGGCCCCATTTTGTATAGAAAGTTGGGATGAAGCACTTCACGAGATAGGGAAATTATCACATGAAACAGTCCTCTCATCTCAATATGCCGATTCACTACTAAAATCAGTTCAGAACTTGCCAATTTTAGTTATTGCTGGAGCTGAAGATGCTCTTGTCCCTGTTAAATCAATCCAGACAATGGCTTCAAAACTTCCTAATTCTGTAAGTCATAGATACATTTTGCACATAGCTAAAATCTCCAATATGTAATCTTGGTTGTATTCTGTTGTTCAACATGTACCATATGTTTTGGGTTGATTGGATTTTTAGTATCTAGTAAGGGTTTAGTTGGAAAAAAAAAAAAAAAAAAAAGAGAGAATCTTGGAATAACAAGGAGACACATAATCCTGAAAACAAAAAAGAATCTGTACTGGCCTTACTGTATAAATAAAAACTGCCATTTGTTTATTTCTCATACTAAATGTAAGTCTTGAACTCAAAATAATCTTGAATTGACTTTGGTTTTTTCATTTTTGTGCAGAGACTAGTTGCAATATCTGGTTGCGGTCATCTTCCACACGAGGAGTGCCCCAAAGCACTGCTTGCAGCTATGTCCCCCTTCTTAAGCAGACTGATATTGAATCTGGATTCAACAAATTAGTAGTTTCTAAATTCCTATGTTTCTTGACTTGCAAATAGTTTGTTTTTTTTTACTTCTTTGTTAATTCTACCCTAGAAGGAAGAGTCCAAGTCCATCTCTCCTTGGGGTAATTTTGACGTGGCAGTTTTGTAACATCCTCTGATTTTTAGATTTCTAGAGCTTTATCAGAAATTATTTCTTCCTCTGATCTCTTTATTGTGATTTCTTCACCAAGAAGGTTTAGTTGTAAGTTTGCTTAATTAGTCTTGTGTTATTTGCCACTTCTATCTACAGTGGATAAATGACAGTCTTTGTACATGCCCTTTTAGATGAAAACTAGTGCAGTGCATCTAAGCAAGTAAATCATTTCTAGAACTCTGTGTGTGTGTGTGTGTGTGTGTGTGTTTTTTTTTTTTTTGTGTGAGTTTGCATTTAATATTCTTACCTATCCAACGAGCCTTTCTCGGTTGTGGAGGGCCACATGGATATGAACCAGAGCTTGAGTATTTCCTCTATCCTATAATTATTTCCCTGTCTTTTGTTAAGTTGTTTTAAAATTACTTCTTATCATTTACGGTTTTCTTTAATGAAATTATGTACAAAAAGTTAGTAACTTTTATTGGTGCCCTTATACAAAAGTTAAGAAATCAAATCAACCAATTCGGTATGCCAATCTGGATGTGTTAGGAAACAGCCACAAAGATTGGAACATCATCCAACATGAAGAACAAAGAAATTAAATTTCAAATAGTCCATTTATCTTCGTCTCAAAGAGGGTCATAAGTACCCATCTCACATTTCATTTCCTAGAATCTGAAATTCACATACATGAACGTTTTTAAGACTAAAAATCAAGATACCAAAGTACAATGATGAGAAACTAACTACTCCTTCGAAGATTTGTTGATGAGTGACTTGTGGATGTGTGGGATAACTCCACCACCAGCTATGGTTCCCTTGATAAGCGTGTCCAGCTCTTCATCTCCTCGAATGGCAAGCTGCAGATGCCTTGGTGTAATACGCTTCACCTTCAAATCTTTACTTGCGTTTCCTGCCAATTCCAATACTTCTGCAGTCAAATACTCCAATATTGCAGCTGTGTAAACTGCAGCTGTAGCTCCAACTCTTCCATTGGCAGAAACTCTAGTCTTGAGCTGACGGTGAACTCGACCAACAGGGAACTGCATTTGCCATATTAAAGAAAACACAGAGATTACCATGGGGAAGGATAGTGTGCTTGCTAGAATAAGCTGATAAGCAGCTTAATTAGCCTAAAGAAGATGCACATACACAAAATTTGTTAAACTCAACAGTCATTTGTATTTGTATATAAAGATAACAGATGCATCAATGGACCGATCTGATCTGAAGACTAATCTAGACATTGAGACATTAATTAAATTAACCAATCAAAATACAAACAAAGGGATCAAGGAGATGATAAGTCCAAAAAAATAAAATATAATTCATAAAATAAATGGTTAAATAATCAATCTGGTTGTACAATGGATACATGAAAAAGTAATTGAATTGTATAAATGTGTGGAAAGTTCAAATCTTTATAACTGACAAATATCCAAGCAATACAATTTATTATGTATGCTCATGCCTAGAGGAAAGTGAAGAAAAGAAACAGTGTCTGAAACATACCACTCATATTGGTCAGTAATGGACTATTCCACCTAAATTTATTGTCTTACTATAGATTAGATATTTTGAACAGAAACAAACATAGTTAGAAAAATCAAAGGGCCAAAATATCAGTATCATCTTCCTAAACCCTGTTCAATTTTCGTTAACACCAATCAAGAAAACAATTTTATTAGGGAGATGGAATCAGTTTCCTTCCAATAAAACAATAAATCCATCCATCAAATCTATATTAGTGGCCGCCTCCTAATTACAACAAATACACAATAAACTTCCACTAAGAACAGAATGAGGAGCTCATAAATTCCATTTAAGATTCTAAAATAAATGCAGAAACAATTGTATAGAGAAAACATATATGCACAGATGTCTCCCAAGTTAAATATAGAAGGATGAAACAAAGAACTAAAGGCAATTAAAACATCTTAAAAAAACAAAGACTATGAGAAACTGGAAGAAGCTTTCAGGAGTAGTACTTGGTAGATGAAATATGAAACAAACATCAAAGACCGCCCAAACACACTACTCTGTTGATGTTTTTTTGATGGATCAATACTTTTCTTCCAAGTAAAGTCACAGTTAAACCTTTATCCAAAATTGAGAGATATTAGTAACTGAACTTCTGTGAATAGTAGGAGTTTAATTGTGTTATGTTCCCTGCAATAGTTTTGAGGATCATATTCAATCATCTCAAAGATCACACTTTTGTTTTTTTTAAATCATTCTTCAAAGGTTCCATAATATAATATATATATATACACATACTGCCCCTCAGTCTTGTTCCCGCCGGTTCCTCTTATATACCTACAGATGGAGATATGAACTCCCCTGTTATTTTAAATTCTTTATTCTAATTCAAAGAAAGAAAATTTAACGATAGGCAGTAAAGAAATTGACGTGTCCAGTCAACATTCTGACCTCTCATGACTATCTCCTGAGTAATTCTTAAAAACCGCCAAATACAAACATAAGCGTACAAATTTGTTCAACGAAAAGAATATATAATCGCTGAACAAACCAACCCAATTTCGAAAAAAAAAAAAAAAAGAAAGAAAAGAAACTAAATTCACGAATCGCGGTGACAAAAAGCAAAAGCTCAGAACTTTGGACAAAAATTAATCCAAAACCCCATCATATAAAGCAAATAAACAGGAAAATTTGTTTACTTTAAAGCGCATGCAAAATCCATGCGTATAAACACACAAAGAAAAGAGAGAAAGAGGATGATACCTGGAGACCAGCGCGAGAAGAGCGAGAGACAGGCTTCTTCTTGTCTTTATCCTTGTTATTGGATTTACCCATTATAAGACCCTTGGCTCCTTTCCCCGACATTTTGAAACCCTAGTTTAAGTTCCTCCGATCAGAGATTGATAATTGAGGGGCTGCGATTGAGCTTCAAGAGGCGATTGGCGGCAGTAACCGAACGGAGCTTCGGAGATAGAGATGGAAGAAGAATTGGTGTCGAGACTCTCGATCGGGACTCGACTCGATAGGAGAAGCTTTTCTTTTTCTATTACACAATTATCCTTCGTTTTCTTTTATATTTACAAATCCGCGGAAGGAAACATCTATAATAATGAATCCAACCAATCACCTCGCGGCACGTAAAGAGTTAGTCTTGTTAACCGCCATCTCAGCCTAATAAAGTTTCGTAAATTACAACACTACCCCCAAAAATTTGGTTCTATTATAGAAATACCCCATGATTTTATGAATATTTTTATTTACTATTTTGATTCAATGGATATTTATTTATTTTTATCTCCAAATCCATGTAGAGTCTTCAAATAATAAATATAATATTTTCTTTATTATATATTTGTTACATGAATACTGAACTAAATGAAGTAAAATATTTGAATCTCGACTCATAGATACAACTGTTTAAATTTTAAGATCTGCATGTGAATTAGTTTTAAAATACTTTTAAGAACATTAAAAAAAACAAAAACAATTATGAAAGACATTTTTTTAGTGTTTAATTTAAATGGAGATAACTTTAGAGAATTTAATTATTTTTGTAGTGAAATTGTTAGAGTAATTGTGTCATTCTGCTATCACAATGAAAATATTTTTTTTCCTTTTTGGGAAATAAACACAAAATTTCATTCAGAATAATGCAAATAACCCTTTAAAAAAACACAGTTTGTGTAGATATCATGAATTTCAGGAGAATGAAAACCAGAACTTCCACGGGAAAATGAGGATTCAGCAAGAATTATGAAAAACTGAACATTTTATTTCCATAGGAAGTCCCAAAAGAAAAAAAAAATGACGAAAAATTACAACTACCCAATAAGACAACTTGAGAAAAGCAGAGCACAACAATTAGTTAAGGATCACTAGCCTCATCTTTGTCACTGGACTTGTCTTCCTTGGCAATATTCAAGTCATCAACCTTTTGGGTAAGGTCGCCAGTTGAATCCTTAGCATCCACAGTGGGTCCATTTGCCAATAAGGAGGTCTCCTGCTCGTTATTAGGTGCTAGCTGCCATATCCTAATAGTCCCATCTTCAGAACCTGATGCATAAGACTCACCCCCAGGAGCAAACCGTACAGAGTGCACAGGACCGTGGTGACCCTTGTTGCATCCTGTTGTAAGATTTAGACATGGAATTTAGGAACAACTCAACTCAAGTAAATAAGCAAATATTCATTTAACAAGTAAGAAATCTCTATCTAGAATGCACACCTACATATAGTCAATAACAAATTCATCAGTTATAGCTTCAAGTGGGAGGCAATCCCATTTCTAGCAACCATCGGAAAGCCCAAAAGAATACTACAAAAATACGAGGAACACTCAAAAGTATATTCTATAAGTAGAAGAATTTCTCACCAATTTCTGCTCCAGTATGAAAATCAAAGACATGAACCCACAAGTCTTGACCTCCAGCAACAAACTTATTGCCAAATCTTGGTTCTAGTGAAGCTGATTCCATAATGCATGGCATTTCATAGCTCTTCACCAATTCAAAGCTGTTAGTGAAAAAGGTCAGATATTTCATAATCCATGAGAGATAAAATATTACAAAAACATTTAAGGAAAAAAAAAAAAAAAAAAAAGGACTCTTTACAGAATAATGCAATAAAGCTAGCTTACAGATTTGCATCCCAAAATTTCACGCTGCATCCATCAACGGTTGTTATATAATTGCCATCTTGACTAACTTCAACACTGGTAACAGCTTCTTTGGTCTCAAGTGTTCGGACAATTTGACCACTTCTGACATCCCAAAACCTGCATCACTCTGATTATATCAGGAGAATGATATACAGATTTGTGTCAAACAAGGGAAAACACGTCAAATCTATCCACATACCTAATACCACCCATATCAGAGCAAGAACTTAATATTGTTCGGTCACTGTGGAGCCATGAAACAGTTCTAACAGATCCAGGAGATTTATCAACTTCCCTTGGCGGTGCCTCTGGTCGGTTTAAGTCATATACTCGGAGAATTTTTTCAAAACCCCCTGTGAGTAGAAACTGAGTATCCTGCAAAAGGAACAAACCTTAAGGTATCAATGTCTGGTGAAGTTTTAAATATCTTGCCATGAAGAACTATTTGAAATTGAGGATCTTGGAATACAATGGGATTGCAATCTACAACAGAAATCAAGCAACAATGTCAATGAGAAAGGTTCAACCCCAGAGAAAATACCAACAAGAAGAGGTACATGGCGACAAGGGCTGTTCAGACAGTACTTCACAACATTAACATCCACTTAAACCACAAAACAACAATAAATTCCATGAACACAATAAGAGACAATACAATTAGAAAATACCTCGGAGAATGCACACGTGCGAACAATATGCTTGTGGTCAAAAGAGTGCAATTCATCCCCAGTCAATGCATCCCAGAGTTTCCTATACAAAACCATCATATCTGAATAAGAGTTTTTGAAAGCACTTTAATGCATACAAAAGATTAGGTGGCTAAAGAACTCTAAATCAAGTTTTTGGACTCATAGAAACTATTAGATAGCTATGGATCTATTGCTATAAGTTTGTTGAAAGGCCTGGAATTCACATCAGAAAAAATACATGCAATCAAGGATTGACACTCACGCAGTGAAGTCAGCAGAAGCAGATGCAGCACGTAGTGCTGGCTTATCCAGACAGCAGCTCCAAACAGCACCCTTATGCCCCTGGAAGGTTCCAACCCAATCTCCAGTCTTTCCATTTCTCAACATTGGATTGGAATCTGATGAGAGGATTATCATGAGCGATTAATCAAAGACCAAGAACTCATAATGTTTCACAAAAATTATATGCATAAAGCAAATTCACATATGTTATAAAAAATGGAAATGGACCAGAATTCTTATGGCATGAGAAAATATACAATGAGAAATTCTTTGGTGTATTTAATGCTTCCACAGGTGAAGCCACATCTCAGGCAGCACAAAAACGAAGTTTTAGCAAGAATACATGTTCGATACACAGCCACAACACTACTTCCAAAGAACACCTGAAAGTGCTTAGCACTATGTGTTGGCAAGAAGCTCAAAGACCAAGACCACTAGTTAAAATTGTGTATGGAATTCTAGCATGTAACTCCTTTCCAAGAAGAATTTTCAACTAGTAGCAACTGAGTTAACTACAAAATCCTTGTTACCCATCCACCACTTAAAAACCCCACTTAAATATCACCATATGATTATTTATTTATTTATATAAATTAATCACTAAAGTTAAAGAATGGATGAGCACGGAATAGGAAAAGAAAAAGGATCCACAAACACGTTCTCCTCAAATAAACATCAAAATAGTGTAAGGCAAAGACATATCAGAATTACCCTTGCTCGCACTGATTAAGAAGAACCCATCTGGAGTGATCGGGCTGTAAAACAATTCCACCACAGGACGAGAATGTCCATGACACACAAGCGGAGCTATTGTCTTCTTCTTATCCATCACTAAACTCAAAAAGGATGATCTTTTCAATCAAATTGACTAAAACGAACCCAAAAACCTATTCCAGAAAACCGAACTATCACACCCTGATCCCAGTTCAAGAAATCAAGGTAAGAAAATGAAAAAACTATTCCAAATCAGAATTATCAAGCTCCTTGATCCAAGTTCCAAAAATTCAAGTTAAAATGAAAAATGACAATTGACGATCTAAAAATACCAACAACTGCCTTAAAAAAAAAAAAAATACAGGGAAAAACTATTTTAAATTTTTTTCCTTTTCTGAATTGACTGAAAATTACATGTGCTGAAATATGGATGTATGTATGTATATCTGTAATAAACAGATGAAAACCCTAATCTGAGGATTTGATCGATTTGGATTCTCAACGGATTGCAGCTCTACAAAGGAAAAAAAAAATGAAAAGAAAAAAAAAAAAAAAAAAAAATCTAAGATTCACACTACATAAGTAATGTAGGGCTAGGCGCAGGGAAGAAGAAGGAACTTTAAGCTGGTTTTATATTGGGAACAATTTCCCCATTTTTTTGGCTGGGAAGGGGTTTTTTGGGTTTTGTGAGAAAAGGCCCCTGATTTCTTATTAAATGCTTATTGGCCCCTATTATTTATTTATTTATTTACTTATTTTCAACAATCGGTTCATAAGTACAAGGAAATTAGTTTTCCCTTAACATCATCTTAAGTTGGAATTTTTTATATAGAAAAATGGATGTTAGGAAGAAATTTTTTCATAAACATAAATTGAGATACTTCGGTTCTAAATTAGTTTGAGCCAAAGTGACTAATGAATATCGAGAGATTAAATGAAGATTTTTTTTTTTAATAAAAGAATAAATACTTAAAATTTATTTTAATATATTAAATATATTAAATGAATGAAAAGGGGAAAAAAATTATAATGTTGATGATATTATGAGGGCTTAATCGTATATTAATCATAAATTATGGACTAAAATTCTTGGTAGTACATCAATGTTATGTTTCGAGCTTATACGTACATACTACAATTATGAGTTTGATGGTAATAATACTTATGATTAACTACTTGGCCTTATATATTTTATATCAAATAGATATTTATATTTAGGTATTATATAAAATCTTAATCTTACCCGATGGAGAATGAATTTATTGTGTGTGTGTCACGTAGGTTTGAGATACTTCACTGGATGGCAAATGTCTTACAAAAAGGCCTCGTGTCAAGGTGTGTTATCCGGTGTTGACTCTCCGATGATAAAATTAGTAACAAATTTTGAGAATCTCCAAGAGGATTAAGAATCAAAAGGAATGTTTTTGTCTTCTCTATAGGAGTGCAAAATACAAATAAGAATAGTGAAGATATCTTGTACGTCTTGTGCATGTGTTACTATTTATATTTAGAAGCTATAGTCAATTAGAGGAAAAGACACTTGAAAAGTGAGAACTGCTCGTCAGTTTGATTTGGGGAAACAAAAATACATATTGGTTATAATCATTTAATACTCTTATACTAAACCATATCTTTGTGTCAAAAGTCAAAGACTAATCGAGATCAAATAGAATAAGAAATGAGACCTAGACTATGCGAGAAATGGTATCCACCTTAACCTGTTATACCTGCGTAACAATTCATTTCACTTGGGTGCCTTTCATTACTAATGCGCATCTCATCTCCAGTGCCCCAGCTTGCCACCAGAGTTGGTGCATGACATTTTATGGAAAAGTTACACCGCTGATCCAATCAATTTCTTCTCGAATGTTCCAACATTGCTACCAGTAAGTCTTTTCTTTCTAGTATGTGTTCTGTTTAAGCAACCTGGAATTTGGAGTTTCTCAATTTTTAATCTTTTTTCTTCGGTCATACAATTTTTTTTTTGGTACGTTTATACCTTATCCTCAAATAAATTTAGACGATAGATTTCCGGAGGACCCCCCGTACAGGGGCACACCTACTTCACTAGATTATATATATATATATATATATATTTTTTCCACGGAATGAAAAATACTAAAGAATGAATGATCTCATGGATAACGTCAATAGACAATGATGGATGGTCGAGGGTTCGAATCTCCTAAAATAGTTAGTGTTAGTTTAAAAAGTTTTGGGTCAGACTTTCACCTTCGAGTAAGATTAGACTCTACGAGCGCACCTCATGCCGAATCCGGATTAGTCGGCCCATGTGAGTTCGAATACCGGATGTTTAAGCAAAAAAAAATATACATAATTTTTTTGTGGTGCAAAGGTTATCTAACTTGATGATTGATTCCCTTAGCTTGCTGAATACCAAATTAAAAAAAAAAAAACCATATAACATTCAAGATTATCTTGAAAAACTCTACCCCAAATCATTAAAAAAAAAAAAAAAAAAAATGAATTTTAAGAGTTTAGTCAAGTTTATTGATAATTACATTGGAATCTTATAACATTATATAAAAGGTCATAAAATACTTTCTCAAAAGGCTTAACACTAAAAGAATATGTGGAACACTTTATATTTTAGGTAACTTTTACCTAATATTTCAATGTGGGACTTGGGTTGATACCCCAACCCCAACACAATTTATATATGAAATTTGGAGTATCACAATTTATCTATCTTTTTCTGTGGTTTAGGTTCACTGTTTGGGAAGCAAATTTAAACATCAGCATCACTACAAGTTTCGAAGATTTTGTGTGTACTGAGGCTAGCTAGGTTAATTCCCTGGACGAGGTAGCACTTGGTTACATGTATATATATAAAAAAATTTTTTTTTTTTTTTTTTTGGCCTGATTTCTCGAACTCACAATTCTACACCAGAAAGATACCTTTTGTCAGCAGGATTCGTTCATTTTTTTTTTCTTTGGCATGCATGCATGCTCTTAAAAGAAAGAAAACAAAATGCAACTTGTGAATTTTCTTTGATTGAGTTGTCAAAATTGAAACGCCAAAAAACAACAAAACTTGTGCATGCATGGCCTAGCTCAACAAATGGGATGATTGGTTCAACACTGAACAACAAGGTGAACTTTTGACTCTTATATCTTTATAAACAAATTAGAAGAAATGTACGTCAGAATGTTTATAAAGTGAGTCGAATTCAAGACCTTTCATTTTAGAAATTAAGTGAATATATATACATAAGTAGGTAAAGAGAATCATGTAAATCAGAATAATATTTGATTGAGACAAGAACCAACATTTACTATTCAAACTTCTTAGTGTTTAAACTTGACCAATTGTTTGATTAGTCCTCCCTTTAACTTGGAACCTATCTCGTGAAAAGTCCCAGCAGCTGGTATGACACAAAAAATTAGATTTACTTATCACTGATGTATAATTATAATTAAGCACAAATCTTGATGACATATATATATATATATATATATATATATATATATATATATATTATATAAAATAAGTAGGTATTTTACTTAGATTTGTTGTCTATCTTTCAAAAGTTTCCCATTTGTCCCTTTATAATAAGGTCATTGCCAGCTTTGTTTTTTTTTCAATTCTTGCATTGACAAAACCAAGGAGACGTTCTTGGCACCAATTTTATGCTCTCTGTGTACCACTAGTCCGCAACTGTTGTGCATTTGACTACTAAGAAGGGCAGTTTTCCTAAGTTGATTCTCCAATAGGTAATGTTCTTCTTTCAACCTTAATCATATATTATTGTTATTTGTGAGTTTTCTTGAAAGGGAGATTTGGGAATCAAGAAAGTCTCTGTAAAATGTGAGATTTTCCATTTCCCATCGTCCTCGGGAATCTCAAAGGATTATAATACTACTGATTCTTTAGTTTTATTATCATACTGCTGTTTTTCAACCAGTAGTAAAGTTGCAGGATCAGTTAGTTATAAGTCAGCAGCAATGGTCAACATCAAAGCACCATTCGGAGGTATTGCAAAGGACTTCCGGGGAAGACTATCTTGTTACAAGCAAGATTGGGACGCTGGAATTCGTTCAGGAATTGGGTATGCATGTATAAACATATATATATATATATATATTTATATATGTATGTATGCATATAAGTAACCTTCTTGTGTCTAATCTAATTAAACTAAAATCTTTTGTTCTGTTCTTTTGCAAGGATTTTGGCGCCAACAACTTATATCTTTTTTGCCTCAGCTCTTCCTGTGATTGCCTTTGGAGAGCAACTGAGCAGAGATACAGGTAGTTTTTCTTCTTCCCCTTTTCTTTCTTTGGCCAAAAAGATAATCCGAGTTCAAACTTATAGTCCATGACTTATTCATACGTATTATAAAAAAATAAGTCACTTCTGTTTGTGATGAATAAATTTCTTCATTTTCATTTTTCTCATGTAGATGGAAGCTTGAGCACAGTGGAGACTCTAGCATCAACTGCAATTTGTGGAATTATGCACTCTATATTGGGAGGGCAGCCTCTTCTTATATTAGGAGTTGCAGAACCAACTATTATAATGTATAGTTACCTCTACAAGTTTGCCAAAGACAGGGAAGATTTGGGACAGAAACTGTTCTTGGCCTGGGCAGGATGGTAAAGAAACAAGCATTTATGATATAAATATATATATATATATATGTATGCTTCGGAAGTTGAAACCTTTTTCCTTTTTTTTCTCAGGGTCTGTGTCTGGACGGCTATCTTCTTGTTTATACTTGCAATTTTTAACGCATGCACACTTATAAGCAGATTTACAAGAATTGCAGGAGAAACATTTGGGATGTTAATTGTTGTTCTCTTTATCCAGGAAGCCATTAAGGTATGTTTCTACAGAACAGAAATGATTCTGGAATTTTTTTTCATCCATGAAAATGAAGTGTTTTTTTTTTGTCTGAATGCAGGGAATAGTGACTGAATTTAACGTTCCAAAAGCTGAGGATCCAAATCAAGAGAAGTATCAATTCCAATGGCTGTATACAAATGGATTACTTGGTGTTATATTCTCATTTGGCCTTCTTTACACTGCTTTAAAAAGCAGAAAAGCGAGGTCCTGGTTGTATGGTACAGGGTGGTTTAGAAGCTTCATTGCAGACTATGGAGTTCCATTAATGGTTTTAGTATGGTCTGCTCTGTCTTTCAGCATACCAAGTAGTGCTCCTTCTGGTGTACCAAGAAGACTATTTAGCCCCCTTCCTTGGGAGTCTGATTCCATCTACCACTGGACTGTAATCAAGGTTGATATTTTTTTTCTCTTTTTCTCTTTTAAAAAAAAAAAATTTGGGTTCAAGAAATTACAAAAAAGTTTCAAACAATACTGCAGGATATGGCGAAAGTTCCTGCAACATACATTTTTGCTGCAATAATTCCAGCCTTGATGATAGCAGGACTCTATTTCTTTGACCATAGTGTTGCTTCTCAGTTAGCTCAGCAAAAGGAATTCAATCTCAAGAACCCTTCTGCATATCATTACGACATACTATTGTTGGGATTTATGGTATATACATACATATATATGTATATATATCTGATATTGTTTACTTTTGTTCGTCCTCTACTTTTTTTTTTTTTTTTTTCCCATTGACTCTTAAATCCTCATTAACAGACTTTACTATGTGGGATAATTGGGCTGCCTCCTTCTAATGGTGTACTTCCACAATCACCTATGCATACCAAAAGCTTAGCTGTTCTTAAGAAACAGGTAGTTGTTACTCAAAATCAGGCTTATATCTGTTGCTATAAGTCTACCACTCTTTTAACTAAGTTTTTCTGCTTGGCGACCAGCTGATTCGGAGGAAGATGGTTGAGAGTGCCAAAGAGAGCATTAAGCAAAAAGCTAGCAATTCTGAGATCTATGGAAAGATGCAAGCTGTGTTCATAGAATTGGACAGCACTCCAATTGTGAGTTCTTTTCCTTGCTGCATTCTGTTTCAATATCGTAGTTTCAGTATTATAACAGTGTGTAAGTGCATCTAAACAGGCAACTGTGGTAAAAGAATTGGAGAACTTGAAAAAGGCAGTAGTGGAGAATGAAGATGAAGGTAAAAAGGAAAGAGAAACCTTTGATCCAGAGAAACTTATTGATCCGTATTTACCAGTACGCGTTAATGAGCAAAGAGTGAGCAATCTATTGCAATCGCTACTCGTTGCAGCATCAGTATTTGCTATGCCTGTGATCAAGAAAATACCAACATCAATTCTATGGGGATACTTTGCATACATGGCTATTGACAGCTTACCAGGAAACCAATTCTGGGAGAGAATTCTACTTCTTTTCATCACTCCAGCACGTCGATACAAGTATGTTACAAACCAATTCAATGTTCCAAACATCTTTCGGATTCATTTAATATTATTTGAACAATATATATATATGTATATTTTTTTGAAGGGTCCTGGAGGCAGTTCATGCTTCATTTGTTGAATCAGTTCCAATCAGATACATAGCAATCTTTACAGTGTTTCAGATTGTGTATTTTCTTGTGTGCTTTGGAGTTACTTGGATACCTATAGCTGGGATTCTGTTTCCCTTGCCATTTTTCCTACTTATTGTCATAAGACAATATTTGCTCCCAAAACTATTTCAATCTCATCATCTACAAGAACTTGATGCTGCTGAATATGAAGAAATTGTTGGTGCTCCTCAGAGATCACTCAGCCTATCTTTCAGGGTATGTCAGTCTGAAATTGCTGGTGCTCCATAATTTATACAACAGTTGTGTGTTTGTGTGTGTATGATTTTTCTTTTTTTCTCCTTTTTATAGGAAAATCAAGCAACATATATTGGAAATCAAGAAGTTGGACCAGAAATTTCTGATGCTGAGATACTGGATGAACTAACAACCAACAGGGGAGAGATAAAACTCAGGAATGTCAGTTTCAGTGAAGAGAGATGTCCCCAGGTAAACAACTGAAATAAAAATCCAGAGGAAAGCTGCTTTCAAAGATTCAAGAAACCAAAAACAACTTTACACACACACATATATATATATATATATGTTTTATATAATTCTAGAAAGCAGGCAGCTAATGAGTGAATCTATGCAAAACATGTTGTGCAGGTTTTCCCAGAGAACATCCGATCAGAATGAAGGATTTGAATTGGATACCTCCAACAGCACCCTGGCTCTGATAAATCTTGTATATATATATAAAGATGTGAGTATTGGTCTGGTGGCAATCAATAATGTGAAAAATGTAAGGGTGATATCCAAGAACAGCTTCTAATTGTTGCTTCCTTATTATCTCCATTTAGTAGGTAGATATTTTTGGTATGATCATATATATATATATATATATATATATATATATTTTATATCTATATATTCGAAATCACTGTTTCGAGTAATCTAAATTCAGTCTAGTTTGTGCTCATTAAGTTTAATTCTTACTCGGAAAAAAAAATTATGTTAAACTTGTGATATCGTGTAGCATTTATAACATCATCAAACTAAATTTGTAAGCCCTTAGCTTGGTTAATAGAACAACGCATTGTGAAGCTATAGAAGATCGAAAGTTTGACACTAACTATAAACGTAAGAGTTAGTGTGGGTATTCTCCTGGATTAAGAATTATATTTTGCGTAAATTTGTGTTTTTGTAATGGAATCATAGGCCCATCAATATTTATATTTTGGGCTGATACTAAGTCACAAAAAGGCCCATATTTAAATATCTTCAATTTTTATACCCAAAAAAAAAAAAAGCACTGTTCAATTTCCAAATTCCAATAAGAGATTTGATCTGACGTCGTTTTCAGTAAACAAACCTTAAATAGTAAAAAGTGCAAAAAGCAAAAAGCAAAATTATTCAGTACTCGCCACGTATTCAATCTTATCCACTCCCACACGTTTTACGCATCCTGTCTTTTAATCCTCGAAACTTCTCCTTTCTTTTCTCCAACTAGGCATTTATCTTCTCCCCCCAAACCAACCGCCCTTTCCCGAGTCATCGTCCTCGTCTCCGATCAGTCAATCGCCGCCGCCAATGGCCACAACCGCCGCAGCTTTCTGTAACTTCCGCCCTTCTCCAGTCATCTGCTCTGCTCAGCAGTCTAAGCCTAACTCCACCAACCATAAACCATCCTCTTCTTCCTCCTCCAACTGGTGGACCCCGCTGTTCGGGATCTCCTCCGATCCGGACTACATTCAGAGTAACTGTAGCCTTAAGAAGGAACATAGTACTAATACTACTGAGATACATAACCAGTTTGGGAAGCCGAGATCCAAGTTTTCTTTCGGATGTTTTACAGAGGAAAAGGCTAAAGAGCTTCGTAAAAAGACAATGGAGTCCTCGAACTTCCATGACGTCATGTATCACTCTGCTATTGCGTCTCGACTTGCATCCGATGTTTCTAGCCGTCGAGAACACTGATTTCTGGTATAATAATAATAAATTAATTAATTTTGTGGGATTTAAGGTAGAAATTTCAAATGTCGACTATAAATTAATATTGGGATCTTGTAAATTTCCCTTCCTTTCTTATCCTTTTCTTGTATTTTGTATCTGCTGTAGGAATAAATCTGGTCGGTGTGTGTGTGATCTGAATCGCTTATATATTTGATTTTTATCATTCTTTCTTCTTGTTTCGACCAATTCTACAAAGGGACGAAGAAAATGATTAAAATTTATGCTGGTGAAGTAGCAGAAGAAAACCAAGCCAAGTTCCTACGCAGGGCTTATAAATTGATCTTCTTCCAATTTGAGATCGTGAATGGATATCGAATAATTGCACTTGCAGCTTATAATAATTTTATTGCCAGTAATAAATGGATATATATATATATATGTTCATAATTTATCGGTGTCTAGTAGACACTTATGGCCTAATTAAATCGGAAGAATAATTAATGACTTTAATCCTAATTAAATTTATTTTTGACAAGTTTAGTCTTAAAATTTTTTTTTAAACTTTTAAAGTCCCAAATTTTTTTATTAAAAAAAGATAAGGTCCTTATTAATGGATTCTGTCAAAAAACTTAAAAAAACTTAAAAATCTAACCGTATATATTTTTTAGTTGATTAAAAAAAAGGTAAAAGTGCCAATACAGGTGAAAAAAAAACAAAAAAAAAATTAAAAAACAACAACAGAAGAAGAAGAGAAATTTTCAGATGAGAGAGGAACTTAGGGAAGGCACGAAGAAAAATGCCTTGTTTTATAGCGGTGCAGCATTTGCGGCCCATTTCTTTGACTTACCCGCAAATCTACACACCCCCCCCCTTGAAAAACATGGAATTTTAATTTTGTTTGACACATTGTTTATAGATTGTTAGGAAAAATAGAAAAAGAATGAAGAAGAAGGGGGCTGAGATGGGATGACCGCGTCGGGTAGGAGAGAGCACTACTCATTTGAGTAGCCATGATTTCGATTATCGGTACCGAGCCATGATTTCTCCCTGTGCTCTTTGTCTTCCCTCGTTTGAAAAATTCTCTTCCTCTTTTTTTTTTTTTTTTTTTCTTGTAATTCTTTTTTAATATTTAATTAAAAAATTGACTTTAAAATGTTAAAAATATTTTTATTTGAGTAATTTGTTTGAGGCCAAACTCAGGCCAATTATTCTATCTGAAATTGAAAAATTAAATTTTTTTTATTTGGATAAACAGATGTTTTGAATATTATCCATTAATAAATTATTCAGAATCGGTAACCATGTTTTGGACATTTCTATGTGGCCCAACTCAGAGCCCAAATGGAAACTTAGTACAGCACTGATTCTTAGCCCAGTTTTATTTAACTGGGATTTTGTTCCATTACCTGCAAGCCCAAAAGGATCCCAACTGAATACATAGATCCAGTTTTTAACCCAAAAGATGATCCAGCTTTGCAGCCCAATTAGCTCCCATGCATTCCCACATCCAAAATGACAACAACAGTTTAAAAAAAAAAAAAAAAAAATTGGCATGAGATAAATTTAATTTAATTTAATTTAATTTTTTTATTATTTTTATTATAGGCAGTAGTAGTAAAATTGGTAAAAATAAGGAAAATAAATGTACATGTGGTTGGGAGTGGAATTAGTAGGCGAAAGGTGAAAAATGCATTAATTAGGGCATGTGGTTATGGCAATATCGGACAAAGTCTACACATGATCTCCTGTCCCCTGTTCTGTTACCAATTACCAGAAATAATTGTGACGGTCCAATTAATGCCCTTTTGCCTAATTCGTCATGATCAGCTTCAGATTAAGTTATATAATTACAACACAAGACGTAGGTGAGTTGGTAAGGAGCTCTCATAAGCCTTGAAATTAAATTAGCTCTAGATGTTGTATTTGGTTAAAGGTGTATTCTCATAATTTGAGACCATCCTAGTCAAACTGACTTAGGCCGTCCAGCCTAAAAAAAAAAAAAAAGTTAATATAATTACAAAGCAATATATATACATTTCAATCGGACCCTTAATAATTTTGATTAAATTTAAGAATCCTATATTCGGAATTAATTCTTGAGAACTTTTTCTTGTATCCAAAGGGAAAGTGGGGAATGAGAAATCCTTACAAAAGTTATTAAGGTTAAACTGAAAAGTGGGGGTGTCGGGTGGGGGTGGGACGAGGTTTCGGTTTCTTGGCGGATAGTATTATTATCACATGAAAGACTGATATGACAAATAATTCTGTCAACTTTATGTTATTGAAGACGTGGGATTGTTTCAGTATTCCACATGCATTATAATCAGAATAAATGTCCCAAATCACGAAAGTTAAAAAAAAAAAAAAAAAGGTAGTTCATAATAATGAAAAAGCATTCTACTTTCTAAGCACATGACCAAGGGGCTACCATTTCTATTCAGATATTAGAAAAGAAACAACAGTAACTTTAGATTGATTTTAAAATAATAACAATATAGAAGATTTTATGAGGTTTTGAAAATTTTATATATAAATCACAATGTGTAAGTATAATAATTGTTCATCTTGTCTTTTAATCATGAGTTTAAGAATTTTAAATTTTGCCCATAAGAATGAAGCAAATCATGGTTAAAGGATTAGTCACTACTGGCGGTAATATTCTATATATATATTGTGATACTTTACGATATTAAAATTATAAATGAATGTGTAGATATAATGTGTAATGAGTCTTATACTCATAGTCAACTCGATGAATATCCCTTTTGGGGGAAAACACAAGAAAAGTAATTAACGTGTGGATTTATATAGTCGCGACATAAGCTTATGTGTCCAAGTCGTGACATATATGGTGTTGTGCTTGAGTCTTAGCATGCATGCATTTGGATAAATTGCAAGAATTTTTCAGAAGATGTTAAAAGGTTGAGTAACTGTCTCTCATACTTTGTCCATCTCATTTAAATTATTGCACATGATCTCCATATATAAAAAACAAGGAATTATTGCCGACCAAAGAGGAACAAAAGGGTTGTGGTGAGAGAAGAAGAAGAAGAAGAAGAATAGGCTTGATCTGTTATGTTAACTACTAAATACTATATATGTATATATATATATATAAAAAATATACTCTCTATGATCCAAAAACCTTGAGTCTTGTGCAATATTTTTGTTTTGATTGATCCAATTTATTTTAATAATATCCCAATTTTTTCTATAATATTA
The DNA here is from genome assembly GCA_025388415.1 of Cynanchum wilfordii. NCBI lineage: Eukaryota > Viridiplantae > Streptophyta > Magnoliopsida > Gentianales > Apocynaceae > Cynanchum > Cynanchum wilfordii. Next base: position 1,138,207 of record JAHSUH010000581.1, on the reverse strand, counting down.
ATCTTTATTCTACAGTTTTTTCTTTTTTTAAAAAAAATTCTATTCTAAATATATTTATATTTGATTACTTTTGATAGTGTTATTGTCATACTTCATTCACATTGTAAATATATATATGATTGTGATGTGGAATATAATCATGTGTTTAGGTATTTATTATTAATTAAAAATATCTTTTTGAAACTCATAGTTGCGTCGCAGATTTGCGGGCTAGAATCGAGATAGTTGGTATTTGAGTAGATATAGCTAGCTAGAATTTGAGAGTTAAGTGCTACATTACATGAATGAGAATTATCTTTAGAGTTGCGGATATCTATGTACTGATTGATCTTGAGTTTAAGCTAATTATGTTCAATTGGATCTCAATAGGGATGCTAAACCTTAAGGTGGTGAAAATGATATCTCATGCATCCCGCATTATAACTATAATATAAAATAAACGCATGAGTTTAAATATTCATTGTGAATTCAAGAAAATGATACCAAAATTTTTGAGATAAAATGATTTTTAAACCAATAAAGCCAAACAAAAGTATATGCACATGGCTTGCTTCTTACCGGATCTTGATCATGAATAAATTAATAATGATGTCCCGTTTCCAAAGTTTTCTAATTTCAAATCTCCCTGCCTTATTCTGCTGACACATAACACATATCCCCTCCACAAAGCAATCATTTAATTTTATTACACCCTTCAAGATTTCTTCATCCCCCACAAACTCTACTGTCAGCAGTTCTTGGACTCAAGTCCCCTTCCTGGAAGCCCTAATATCCATTATTATTTTGAAACTCCATGTGCTCGAGCCTTCAATTAAAGATATCTTGAATTTTAATATATATATATATATATAAAATATATATTTTTTTTAAAAAATACCTATAATGGATGAAAGAGGATCTTGATTCTTGAGTGCTTTGAAAGACTGTTTAGTGGTAGTGTAAATATATGCGGTCGGGGCCGACCGGATAACAAATTCGCGGGAAAATTATTAAGTTTGTGTTTTTTTAAAATTAATTAATTAATTTGCATAATCTAAATCTAATCTTTGACCTACACCAGATATAACCTGGGAAATCTTTATTTTGGGATACCCTCAATATTTTTTTTTAAATTTTTTTTTTATACCACAACTCTAAATATTCCTTTCCTCCACGAGCTGACAGTTCTCTTTTTTTTTTTTTTGTAGGCATCTCATTGGGTGAGATAGCTGACCAGAGGATTTAATATTTTTTCATACCTAAGCCAAGATTTGAAACTTGGATCATTGGTTAAGGGAGGAGGATGAACTCCTACCGCTCCACCACATGCCTCTGGTTCCGATAGTTCTCTTCAACTTCTAATTTTTCTTCAAAAAACAAAATACATGTCTCATGTTTCGTTTAGAATATTTTTGAGCGGTGATTAAGTAGGGGTTTGAAACCCGTGATGCATTTTAAACCCGCGAGACATACTCATGAGAGAGAGTATGTTGTGATGTGAAATCTCATATCGCTAACCTAAAATATTTCCGAACAGTTATTAAGTAAAAGTTTAAATCCCTTCATTCAATAATGCGTATTAAACTTGTGAGATTTTAGACAATATTATTGATATGTTTATAACATCATATAATTTTTATTTTTTTTTCATATAATTTTCTAAACTGGAATATATATACATATATTATAATGAAATATAGGTTTGTGTTTGGGGTCAGGAATGCACATGCAGTGATAGCTAGGCGTGGCATCTTTGTGTTTGTTGATCAGTTTTTTGTACCCAAAATGGTCTCTGTTGACGGTCAAAGCGTGGTGGCAATTGTTGTAAATTAATCCAAAGAACGAGGGTTTTCTTGTACTGTGAAACTCATATAAGCCCCTTCTAGCCCCCCAGTAGACTTCGACCAACTCATACCTTCTCTTCTCTCTTCTCTCTCTCTCTCTCTCTCTCTCCTTCTTTCAATAATTTTGTAAAGAAGAACATGAAGAGAGCAACAGTTTTACTAGCTGTGCTCTGCACCTTTCATGTCGCTGTATCTTTATACGACGGTAAGCTTTCCCAATCTCTCCCTCGTACCTCAGCAATTACAGTAGAGTTATATATAGTTTTGTTTTGATTTCTTTTGGACATTATATATATATAGTCATATATTTATAGCCTTTGCTAAATTTTATATATATATATATATATATAGTAGTATGTGAAAAACTATCAATAATTTATACTATCATTGCGCTAGGTTAGCTTTGATCAAAATATCTTGAGTTTCAATTTTGTTTATATAGAGATAGATAGATATGTTGGGAGAGTTTCCTTCCCATATAGGTCTAATACTACTCTCCAGTTGGAATTCAAAATGATTGTCCAATACAAATAAATTATTAAATGAAAAATACAATTTTTTTCCTCTCTCTAAAATCGTCTCAATATAGGATATGGTATGATATTTAATTAACATTTTTTTTTATAAAGTATTTAATTACCACTTTTACTCTTAAGAAAATACTATATACATATATAATAAATGGACTCTCGTAATGGACAAGTTAGTAATTTAACTCAAAGGTAGATCTACTAGCTTTCTTCCATCCCCACCAGGGATTTATGTCCTACTTTTGATGGAACATGCATTTATTTCTCACTTGAGGATTCTAATATTCTCTTCATTATTTTACCAATAAAAAATATATTATTATATTTTTTAATTATATAAATATTAAGAATACGTAGTTGAGTTTAGTAATAACCTCATTTATTATTTGGGAGATCATGAGTTCGACACAGAAAGAAAAATCTAAGAATTAAGTATAACTTTATTTACACAAACGTGAGAGTCTGGTGTGACTTCTTCTTACAAATAAGGGTTGAACTCTGTATATATAATTTGAGTCAAATTTGAATTAATTATCGGAGTCGCGAAATGATGTAATAAAAAAAAAATTATAACTTCACTTGGCTTCTTTTCTACATAAGCCATGTCGCACTAGGAAAAAAACAGATTTGCACTGTTCCATTATTCTTCTTCTTCTTCTTCATCATGTGATTGCCAAACTATTTGGCCAGTACTGCCATGTGACGCCTTGTCCGAAACAATGTTAAATAAACTAAACTTTTTTTTGGTACATGTACAGGATTATTACCAAATGGGAACTTCGAGCAAGGACCAAAAAAGTCACAAATGAAAGGAACAAAAGTGACAGAACCACACGCCATACCAAACTGGGAAATATCCGGTTACGTAGAATACATAAAATCGGGTCAAAAACAAGGCGACATGCTACTGATAGTTCCGGAAGGAGCATTTGCAGTTAGGCTCGGAGACGAAGCATCAATTAAGACCAAAGTTAAAGTTACCAAAGGAAGGTTTTATGCACTTTCTTTCAGCGCTGCCAGAACTTGTGCACAAGAAGAGCGATTGAACGTCTCCGTTTCGCCCAATTCTGAGCCCCGGGACTGGGGAATGTTGCCGATGCAAACCATGTACAGCAGTGATGGATGGGATTCTTATTCATGGGGATTTAAAGCTGAGAGTAATGAAATCGAGCTTGTGATCCATAATCCAGGAATGGAGAAAGATCTTGCTTGTGGCCCTCTCATTGATTCCGTTGCTCTCAAGACTTTGCACCTTCCTAAATGGACAAGAGGTAATATATAAGATATACTTTGCGTTATCTTATATACATCATTTCTATTGTCTCGATTCAACGTGATATTATAGTGATAGATGTGTTTTTGCTATTCATGTGAAAATTTATGTTTAATCCACACGTAAAGAAGTTTATGAAGTAAATAAATTTTTTTTTATTTTTTTTTTATAGGCAACATGTTGAAGAATGGAAATTTTGAAGAAGGTCCATACATTTTCCCAAACACAACATGGGGAGCCCTAATTCCACCAAACATTGAAGACGACCATTCACCATTACCAGGATGGATGATCGAATCCCTCAAGGCCGTAAAATACATAGATTCGGATCATTTCGCCGTGCCGGAAGGCAAACGCGCCGTAGAGTTAGTAGCCGGAAGGGAAAGTGCACTTGCACAAGTCGTAAGAACCGTCCCGGGAAAAATATACGACCTCGTATTTTCTGTGGGAGATGCAAACAACGCTTGCGAAGGATCCATGTTAGTGGAGGCATTTGCCGGAAAAATCACGATTCAGGTACCGTACACTTCCACCGGAAAAGGTGGATTCAAGAAGGCAAAGCTCCGATTCACGGCGATTTCGACACGAACAAGAGTTAGATTCTTGAGCACAAATTATCATACTAAGAATGATAATTCTGGTTCTTTGTGTGGTCCGGTTATCGACAACGCTAGCATGCTTATTGCTAGACGTCCGTAATAATTATTTAATTTATTAAAAATCTTAGGTTGTTAATTAATTTGTGTAATCATCGCATACTTCTTATGCGACAAAATTAAGGTGAAAGATAAAAAATATATGAACACTCGTCATCTCCTTGTCTGAGTGGAGATTTCTTAATATTTTTTTTGTAATTTATTGGTAATGTATACATTTTTATCAAAGGAATTACTACTTTCTTGAATAAAATCAAACATATATATATTATTATCTTTATCCCTTTCACATAAAAATAACACATGTTAATAACTTAATATAAATTATTCATATTTAGAATCATTAAGAATCACACTAATTCGGATTCAATCCGAATTTCACCAAACTTCGTCCTGACTCTTAGGTATACTCACTGCGAATGCCTTTTCCGTTATGGCAAGTCAAATACTTTTATTAGTTTTTTTTTTCCTATTTTTAAAAAATAATGTTTTATTCCCCATTTTATTTATTTATGTGGGACTAATTAAGGTCCAGAAGCCTAAGCGGGCTGTAGTCCAAGTAATATTGGGCCTGGGCTCGGTCTTCCAAATCCCAAAAAAAGAAAACAAAAAAAAAAAAAAGATACAAATTCAAGAGCTGCAAATTGTGAAATCCTCACAATTCCATTTAGCAGAATTTTTTTATTGGTTAGACCATTTGGGCAAATTCAACGCTCGTAGAGTCAAACTCTTACTCGGGTGGAAGACTTCATTCTCGCTCTTACATAGCACGAAGCGAGTGTCAAACCTTAACTTCGTACAACATCCATAAAATTTTCGGAAAAAGTTAGATGATTTTTTTTTTTTTGAAAAAAGGGCTAGATGAATCCTCTACTTGGCGATACAAGGAAAGCCACGATTATATAGTAGGGGTTGAATGGGATTGTTGATGATGTTCTTGAACCAATGAGGCCTAAGGGCTACAAATATATTGGTGTCAAAAAAGCTACGGAAGAATAATATTCATTTCATTTGGGGGGGATAAACCAAGTGTTGTCACACTCAGTGGTATGGAGGATTGAAATGTCAACTCATGCAAGTTGGCATCTCCCATATTCATCAATGGTATGAATATACATATACATATATATATATATATATATATGATCGATCACTCACAGAAATATTGGATTACAGCAGCAAACTCCCACTATCTTATATGGGGAAAATTAGGATTGCCTAACCCTATAAATGTATTTGGATAATCCATAATACTCCCATTAAACTATTCTTGAATCCAACTCAACATTGCCGAGAAGACTTTCGACAAGGCACCATACTCACGAGGTTATCATCATATTGAGGGCTTCTCCTATATTGTCTATGCAAGTCTACTACTGGGCTTAAACCCTCACGATTTTACTTTTAGATATTTTCCCAAAATACCTCGAACTAAAGGAGTAGTGGAATATTTATATTTTAGAGAAATGTAAAATTTAGGTTGGTACCCAACAAAATATATATATATACTTTAATTAGGGTAAGCAAAAAGGAGAATTGGACACTTCTCAGCAACATGCAGAATCTTTAAAAAATGGCGAAACATTAGAGATATAAGCAAGCAAAAGGTGATTTAAAAGAGACAAAACATCTTTAGCGCCTTGGATTTGTTAAAAACTTTCACATCTTCTCAGCGTGGAGGAGAAATTGGTTAAAAAATTTTTTCATGTCGTTTGAGTTAATTAATATGTGTGTATATATATATATATATATATAAATCCTCTGGAATTGCGATGCTCAAATGGTATGTAAAACTAGTGACAACATGATTACAAAAGCTGTTAGTATATCTGTGGGTCGGTGCCTTCAGACAAACACAATATATATCCTGTTCCCACTTTTTTAAGGTATTTTGCTTTGATAAATTTGCAGACAAATTAAACTCTCTCTCTCTCTCTCACGCATATTATTTTATTTTATTTATTTATCTTAAAGAAAAGTGTTACCACTAAGGATATATAAGTAATAAATATTTTATTAGTCAACAAATTAAGTCATGAGCATGATAAACATAATCTATTAAGGGGATTGAACGTGATAAAGACATAACGGTCTTCTTATTCATATCGCACATGGTAATAATATTGAATATTTGTCTCGATATCTATACTTATAAAAAGATTAACGATAACTTTCTTTTTTTCCTTTGTTTCTAACTTTAATACTTCAATTATTTATTAACTTAAATATTAAAACCCTTCTGTTTTTACCGGATAAAAAAACCTCGATTTAGCAAAAAAATTCTTTGGATAGTTCTAGGGTCCTTCAGCGACATCATATGTTTGGTCCTCGTCTTTGTCATCTTTTTGTTGGTTTACATGCACCTAGCTGTACAGGAAGATAATTAATTAAGAGAGCTTTCTATAATTACTACAAATCTCTGTTTCCAGTTAGTTAATAATAAACTACTAATTAATTAGCTCTCTGCTCTAAACTCTATTATCAATAAAGTACTTTCATCAACATTAGCAAAAAATTCTCGTAAGATTACATATTCCCCTTCACTATCTTTTTTTTCTTTTTGTTTTTTACTTTCTCCCATATTATATATATATATATATGCATGCATTAGTTGTATGTGTTTTTTAATTGAATAAATTAAAATATCTTTTTGACTTTATTTAAAAAACGAAAAGGACTAAAATATAGTAAGAGTTTTTCAACTTAAATAGTTTACAAATATGAATCCATTTGTTCCAACTATAACTTTTCCTCTTAATGGCCATTTTATGGTAGCAAAAGGTATTTTCCCTTTCACATAGCTAATTCGTCAAGTCTTGATCATTGATGAATGGAACAAAAAAGAAATGCGATCGAGTGGGGGAAAAATTGTTTGCTTTGAGGAAATGGGAATATTACGATAGGATTGTGATTTCAATTCAAATTCAAATACATACATACATATACATATATATATATATATATATATATATATATATATATGTATGTATGTATGTATGTGTGTGTGCACATCACAATTAGGTAGAGAAAACATCAATTCATTGGAAATATATATATATCTGTCATTGACAAAGCCAACTTAATTCTTCGGACCAGTCTTCACATGATTTCCAACCTAGGTCGTCCATTCACCATAATTCCAGAAGAAACAAAATTTTTGTCAAACTTAGCATGATTCACAATGCTTTATTTCTCTAATGATGTCAAAAAATTAAATCTTCTTTTTAATCTTGCCTTCACATAATGAAAAGACAATACATTATCAAATATTATACGAGAGATTACAAGTTTAAAAGTTAAATTTTTTTTCCTTCAAATAAGAATTAAACTTTCGAAACAAAGAGTATAAAGAAGAGATAAATGTGTATATATATATATATATATATACTTCGAGGGTAAACGACACAATTTTCACGGATGACTACTCCGTGCCCACAGCTAGCGCAGTCTGAGATGAGAATTTTTCTACGGCCGGGTGACAGTGGATAATTTGGCCCTGTGCTTAACTAACAAGAACACTTTTCATACTTTCTGGCATTTTTTTGTGGCATGAAACCTGATCTGTATACTTCTTTTTTTTTTTTTCTCATGTAGCTGATGATATTGGCATGTTATGTATGTATATATATATATATATATATATATATATATTATTCATGGATTAGTTCAATTTTAGGAGAGAGAGAGAGTATAAATAAGTTTGAATGTGTGATATTTCACAATAATTCACTGCACGATCATATATATCAGAATTTGTGTAAGAGAATTCCACAGACATTAATTATTTGACTTACCTAGTTAAGGTAAGGTTAAAAAAGATTTTAACGTACATTCAATATCATTGCACATGAATCCCGTCTCTGAATGTAGATACATATTCTCTCAATCTCACTTCAATTCAAGAATCTTTTACTAACTCACTTACGCTTTAAGATTAATATTTACTTATATTGTGTGTTTTTTTTTTTCCTTTCCTTTTTTGTCGGTTGAGTTTACCTAAAAATTTTGTCCAAGAATGAGCAAGCAATATTAGTTGCTTGAGAAATCCACTCCTTGGCTAGACCCCATTAGAGGATATCCAAGCATTCCATGCTTCTGTAAGCACATGCATTTCACATTAGAGAGAGAGAGAGAGAGAGAGAGAGAGAGAGAGAGAGAGAGAGAGAGAGAGAGAAAAGGAAAGGTCACTTTAGTGGACAGTTTGGATAGATGAGAGGGTACTGTAATTGATAACATTCTCTTTTCAAGTCCAGACACAAAACATGATTGGTTTTTTGGTCATTTTTGGGATCAAACTCTAAGGCTGCACCATAACAAGGTTTCAGCTAATAAAGTAAAAGTATATACTTCTACTACTACTACGGAATATATATATGAAGGGAACAGAATTTTTTAACTCCACAGAGGAAAATATTTCATGCAGCAGGTTTTTTATCACTATTTTCTTTCATTCTTTTCCATCAACTTTCTGCTTCTAGCTAGCTACATGCACTATATATATATATATATATATATATATATATATATATATATATATATATACACAATATATACAGATATATATCAAAATCATGGAGGAAATTAAGGTGGGGGGAATGGAAAGAGGACCATTGAGATGAGCAAGAAAAACAAATGGCCCCCATTTGGCTTGGTACTATTGGGACAAGATTAAGAGAAACGCTGCACAGTGGGACAAGTAGGTTTGGGACAACCAAGGCATATGCCCCCTGTTAAAAAGAGCAAAAAGAAGCAATATATTAGACAGCCTTGTTCCCATGTGCATCAATTCAATAGCAACCTTCCAAAAACACCAACTCCCCCCTCAACCCCCCCCCCACACACACACAAAAAAAAAAACCCTTAAAGTCGTGTCTTCATAATAAAGCAAGAAGCTGGGAAGCACCATCACTCCCCCCCCTCTATACTCACTTGATAATTCATCATCTAGGACTCTATATATAGGATAATATATACCGCTATAGCTAGCTATAGCTCTCCTATATATATATATATATCCTCGTAACTTTCTTTATCAATTTAAACTTTTATCCGACATTACAATAATGAAAATTAGGTTTCAGTTAATAGTTATTATATGATTTTAAATGAATAATCCTCTAAGAACAAATTTTGGGAAGTGATTAGGATTTGAAAGATATTGATGGGATGAACACTTAATTAGGTTTATATATATGTGTTTGTGTTTGTATATATATATATATATATATAGGTGAAACAAATTCCATGTGCCAAATGAATGTTCATGTTAGTATGTGTGTTACGTACCCTTAACATTAATAAGTTCCATATACATATTCATTCATTCATACACACCAATATTATTACAAATTTATTATTTTGTGTCCCAATTCTTGTACATCCACGCCCCTATTCCTTCTTGTTCCCTCGATAAGGAAACAAGAAGAGAGATGTCTCAATGAATTTCTTGTTGGCATTTGATTGAGATATTTCAAAATTAACCTCTTACTCATCTTACATTGGTGGTAGTAGTTTAGTGGCTCTTGCATAATACCCATATAGAATTTATGATTCCCACAAAAACCTTGAATTTATATGTGTATATATAGAGAGAGACCTATATATGATGTATGAAACATAAATTTGAAATTAATCATATATATATATATATATACTTAAACAATAAAAGCAAATTTCAAATATTTCTCCTTTTGGAAAAATTCTTAATTAGATCAACTTGACCAACACATGTTGGTCAAACTACTATGGAGCTTGATTCTTCATAGGCAATATTTCGAATTTGAACTTTACCAATAGAAAGACAAGTGTAGGGAGAGCTTCCTTAATAGGATACAACGGGCTCAACTTCGATTTAGTTGGACCCCGGTAGATATCTCATATTTATTTTATTTTATTTTTTCAAGGACATTATGATAGATATCTCAATATCTCCTTGTATATTAAAGATACTTAAAGATCTACGGAATATTTTATAAAAATTCATTTATTTAAATGATTCTCCAAAATAATTGGGAGTCATGCCATTTTCGGTAATTTGACAATGAAGTGTAAGTGAAACTCTACTCTAAAAACTATAGTCATTTTCAACTTCTTTTTCTCTTAAACGTTTCGACTTAAATATCGAAGAATTTTTACGAAGAAGCAATCTCCGTTTGACTTTTGTTTTTGACATAAACGAAGACCTTTGGAATCGGGGATTAAAGTATTCGGATATCGGAAGAAAAAAAAAAAATTGATCAACTTGTTCGACATGCAATGTAAAGATTATTGTGTTGTGTAGGTGTAACGTTTATGGACACTGAATTTAAGTAAGAATTAATTTATTTATTTTCCTTATTTTGTGGGGGTGTTTGCCTTTCAAGGGGGGTATTTTGGTCATTAACCACATGTAAGACATACGACTCTGTTGACCTTAGTTATTATCAGTACACTGATACATGGCGCTTTTCTCGCTTTCGGATACGCAATGCAAAACCACTCCTCTCCCTCCTATATAACACAGACAAAGAGCTAACTATACCTTTGCCATTATATATATTACAAAACCCTCTCTCTCTCTCTCTCTATATTTTTTCTCTCTCTATATGGAGCTTCCATGGCTTCTTATTATCATAATCTCATATTCTCTACTGTTCGTATTATTTGTGCTGAAAATTTTGTTCCATTACTGGTGGATACCGAGAAGAATTGAAACTCACTTCTTAAAACAAGGAATCCGTGGTCCAAAATACCATTTCTTCTTAGGCAACCTAAAGGAACTCGCCTGTTTAATGTTGAAAGCTGCTTCCTCCGACGATCATCATCAACCGTTAATCTCTCTCTCTTCTTCTTCTTCTTATTCTCCTCATAACGTACTTCCTCGTGTTCTCCCCTTCTATCATCACTGGAAGAAAATATACGGTACTTAATTCCATACCTACTTATTATTACCTTAATTAGTTAATTAATTAATCGAAATTATATATAATATATATGTATGTATGTATAATTAAATTGCAGGAGGAAGGTTTCTGGTGTGGTTTGGACCGACAGCGCGCGTGACAATATCGGATCCTGTAAATATAAGAGAAATCTTCATGGTGAAGTCAAAGTATTTTGAGAAAAATGAGGCGCCTCCACTTGTTAGAATGCTTGAAGGCGATGGTCTTCTCAGTCTCAAAGGAGAAAAATGGGCTTACCATCGAAAAATCATTACACCAACCTTTCACTTGCAAAATCTCAAGGTACGATTCTCACGTACTAATTAAAATTCTATGTTCATGAATTATCACTCATTCATATATATATATATATATATATATATATATATATCAGTTGATGATACCTGTGATGGCGAAAACCGTGGGGAAGATGTTAGAGGAATGGTCCAAAATAATGTCGGCGGCGTCAATGGATGATGGCAGAGCAGAAATCGAAGTTTCCGAATGGTTCCAAAATTTAGCCGAAGATGTAATTACACATACGGCGTTCGGTAGCAGTTACGAAGATGGGAGATCCATTTTCAAACTCCAAGCTCAGCAAATTGTTTACGCAACTGAAGCCTATCAGAAAGTTTTCATTCCCGGTTACTGGTAGGCTCGGTTAACTTTGATTATTCATGATGAATTCGTGACTCCGACGTCGTCGTTTTATTTATTTGTATGTATGTATGTATGTGAAACATACAGGTTGTTGCCAACTCAGAAAAACAGAATTTCTTGGAGATTGGATAACGAAATTAGGAAATCTTTACTGAAGTTGATCGAGAAGAGAACTAGGGAAAATTCGAGTGCGGAATGTTCCTACAATGATTTGCTGGAATTCATGATCAAGGCGGCGGCCGGGACGGCAACGGCGACGGCGACAGGGAGCTTGAAAGAAACAACGACAACAAACTGCAGTTCCAAAAACTCTGCTGCTACTGCTATTAATATCATCAGTGCTAACGACATCGTTGAGGAATGCAAAACTATTTTCTTCGCAGGAAAGCACACGACGTCCAATCTGCTGACGTGGACGACCATTTTGTTGGCTATGCATCCTCAATGGCAAGAACTGGCACGTGAGGAGGTTCTCAGTGTGTGCGGATCACGTGATACTCCTACTTTAGATGATCTTGCTAAGCTCAAGACAGTAAGTAATATTTTGCTCCTTCAAACCTTCTTTTTGTTTTTTAGCATTCAAATTACAAAATTACACGTCATTTCTCTCCCCTCCCCCAACCTTCCCTTTTACCCCAAATATGTGGTGACAGTTGTCTCCTACACTACCCTCACCTATCTACTTAGAAATATTTAGGTCAAGCAAATTGGATAACTCCAATTATATATATATATATATATATAAAAATATTATGACTAATATATGGTTATTGATTTATTTTTGTAGCTAGGGTTAATATTGAACGAGTCCTTGAGATTGTACCCACCAACCGTGGCAACAATCAGACGGGCAACGGAAGACGTAGAGTTGGGAGGTGTAATGATCCCAAAAGGTACGGAGATTTTGATACCAATTGTAGCTGTTCATCATGACCCTGAATTATGGGGTCATGATGTAAATGAATTTAACCCGACTCGATTTGCTAGAGGAGTGGGAAATGCAGCAAAACATCCAATGGCTTACATGCCCTTTGGGTTAGGGACTAGGAGATGCATTGGACAAAATTTGGCAATCTTGGAAGCAAAAATGGCAATTGCTATGATTTTGCAACGTTTCAGCTTTGATGTAGCACCAACTTATGTGCATGCTCCTACTGTACAAATGCTCTTGCATCCACAATATGGTGCTCCAATTATTTTTCAAAAATTGTAGAATCTCCTTTGGGCGGGTATATTAGGGCAAAATACATCATATATAGTGTATTCTTAGAATATATATGTCATATATAGGTTGTAAAATTTTCTAGTATTTGTTAAAGAATTTAGATAGTTTTTTGAGAATTCTTTTTTCTTTTAACATAGCTCAAACATATGAGTTTAAAAAAAAAAAAAAAATAAAAAATAAATTAAAGACATATGAATTGATAAAGAGCTCGATTTAAGTGAAATTAAAGATTAAAACATGGACTCATGTTTATTTACTTTATTTAGGAAAAGGCCCAACTATAAGTTTGTATTAAACAGATTGGTCCTTTTCCCGAGATTGAAAACAAAATAAGGAGTCTAATAGCTCCAAGTAGAAAAAATAATTATGATAAAATTATTTATCAAAAGAATATTAAGTTTAAGAAAGAAAAAAAAAATATTAAGTTTAAGCCCAATATATTTGGCCCAAAATAAAATACGCTTCTCGGAAGGAAAATCAAATAACGTGGCACCATTCACAGCCAAGCGTAAGAGTCATATCTCTCAGCGTACGTTAGCAGTAGTCCTCCTTCAAGTTCAATATCATTTAAGGCGCGAAACACGTTCATCGTTTCAAAACCACTCTCTTCTTTCAAGTCTAAAGATCGTCTTCTTCTTCTTCTTCTTCTTTTTTTTTTTTTTTTTTTTTACAGTGGAATCCTAAAACCCTAGTTATTTCATGGCGTCTTTGTCTAGCTCACTTATCTGGTTTCGGAAGGGTCTTCGGATCCACGATAACCCTGCTTTGGAATATGCAGCCAAAGACTGTAAGTTGCTGTACCCGGTTTTCGTGATCGACCCGCATTATATGGAGCCTGATCCTACTGCATTTTCTCCCGGTTCATCTCGTGCTGGATTGAACCGGATCCGGTTCCTGCTAGAAAGCCTTACGGATCTCGATACAAGTCTCAAGAAGCTTGGTTCACGTTTGCTGGTGCTCAAGGGTGAACCTAGTGAAGTCGTAATTCGCTGCTTAAATGAGGTGATTTTTCTTACTAATCCGAGTAATCTATAGAAGTTAATGATTCGCTGCTCTGAATGTTTGGCGATGAATGTAATTTTTGTTCTCATTTCCGGCCATTTGGGAATTGCAGTGGCAAATCAAGAAGCTATGCTTTGAGTATGACACGGAACCGTATTATCAAGCTTTAGATAAGAAAGTCAGGGTATGAAATTCTCCCTCAGCGAAGGTTTTGAGCTGCCGTTCCCCTTTTTAAAAATAACTGAGTAATTATATCCTTAGAACCTTTTTGAGATAATGTTAGTTTTTATGATAATTTCGCCCGCAGACTTATGCTTCTGCAGCTGGTGTAGAGGTTTTTTCCCCTGTCAGTCATACACTCTTCGATCCTGCAGATATTATAAAGAAGGTGCACCTTTTAATGATTTTTTCTTCTTTGTTTTGTCCATTTTTTTTTTTTTTTTTTTTTTTTTTTTTTTTCAGAATGAGAGCATTTGATGAGATTTTTTTCTTTGTTTTTAATCAATTTTGTCGCTACAGAATGGGGGAAGACCACCTTTAAGTTATCAATCATTTCTTAAAATTGCTGGTGAACCCTCCTGGAATTCATCTCCTGTATCGACTGCACTTTCTTATCTTCCCCCCATTGGAAATGCTGTTGTGAACAGTGTAACCTCAGAAGTTCCATCTATTAGTGACCTTGGTTATGATGAAACTGATGAGGTAAGAAGGTTTAGTTTGTATAAGGGGTTAGCATTTCCAGCTTAAATGTACTTTATTGCAAATCTAATGGACAGGGTGGAAGGACTCCTTTCAAAGGTGGTGAATCAGAGGCATTGCGGCGGCTGAAAGAATCAATTAATGATAAGGTGAGATTGGTAATACTGTCTGTTTAAAAGGAAAAGAAAGCAGAATTTCCTGCTGTTTAATAGCTTGATTGCAACTATGTGCCCTGATATTTTGCCTTCTCACAAAAAATTCCATCTTCAAATCTCTTCTTCTGTGTAACTTGTCTCTGAATTTATTTTGTATGGTAATCTACATAACCTTATTACTTTCTCCTGCTTGCTAGGGACAATGAAGTCTGGTTGAGCATCTCTTTCTGCATATGCCTCCTTGTGGAGTTTTGTTGCTATCAATTATCTCGAGTTAGCTGCAATTAATATCTCATTTCTAAATGGCATTTACCTGTTTGTTTATTACGTGGTAGATCTTGAACTTGTCTACATTTGCCATCTCAGGGTTTGGCTACTTATACTAAAGCAGGCATGTTTCCTTGTTGTAGGAGTGGGTGGCGAACTTTGAGAAACCTAAGGGTGATCCATCTGCGTTTCTGAAGCCAGCATCAACAGTTTTATCGCCCTACTTGAAAGTAATGCATAGATGCTTGTGGTTTTAGTTTCTTTCTCTTAATAGTTTCATCTGTTTTTCACTCTTTTGCAATTTGTTGCAAGTTTGGTTGTCTGTCATCCAGATACTTCTACCAGTCTATCCAGGAAGTTCAGAGGAATGTTAAAAGGCACACCTCTCCACCAGTTTCACTCCTTGGACAGGTAAGTTCATCAGGTGCTCATCAATATTGTGATACACGTGCCTGATGGCTCTTTGTAAACTTCTGCAGTTATTGTGGCGAGACTTCTTCTACACAGTTGCTTTTGGCACTCCAAATTTCGATAAGATGCGTGGCAATAGGATATGCAAACAGGTAGCTACACTGGGTTTTCATTCTATTGCATCTAAATAGGAAAGATTGTATAACTAGGAAAGACTTGGACCAAAGGCCCACTTCCCAGCATGCATTGAAATAGGGGTTGGAAATGGAGAGTCGCAAACTACTATAACTGAGAACATTCCAGTGTAGCTTAGTTTTGGTGCTTATCAATATGAACAATCTGCTGATGTACAATGATCTTTTAATTAGCACTCAGAATGGAAGAGTGCTACTACCCATGAAAAGCTTGCTCTTAGCTAAGTAAACAATTACACTTGGAATAAATACAAAATGTAGATAGGGATAAGAGGCTGGGGATAGCGTTAACTCTTTCTTAGGAACTTCAAGAGTATAGGATAGAAAAATAAAAATAGATTATCCTTTACAGGAATAGAGCAGACTCTTTATCTTTTTGTTTTTTACTCCTTTTTTATTTATTTATTATCACATTTTTGTATAAATTCAACAATTGATCTGATTGGTGTTGAGATTTCAAGTTGCTTATCTTCGTCATGTACTGTTTGTTAAATGTCAACTTGCCAGTGCAACTTCTCAAACTAAGGCCCTAATTTATTAAGATTTTAAAACTTCGTGTGCATAACCTTTGGTTTATTTTTACAGATTCCATGGAACGATGATGATCATTTGCTAACAGCTTGGAGAGATGGCAAAACAGGGTTTCCTTGGATTGACGCCATCATGATCCAGGTTGATCTGAATACTGGAAACTGGATAGTTTCTCTGAAAATTAAACCGTAATAGTGTTAGACGATTCCCAAATCTCATACGCTTCTGAAACTTCTTAAATGTCTAATGTATTGACTAAAATCACAGCTACAGAAGTGGGGATGGATGCACCATCTTGCACGACATTGTGTTGCTTGTTTTTTAACTCGTGGAGACATGGTAGATTACTTCAACTTTTGGCATGATTTTGTCATTATTATTTCTTTTTCTGATATAAGTTGTTATACTGCCAGTTTGTGCATTGGGAAAAGGGACGTCATGTCTTTGAGAGACTTCTTATTGATTCAGACTGGGCAATTAATAATGGAAATTGGCTATGGCTCTCATGCTCTTCATTTTTCTACCAGGTGTGTTCACATATTTTGTTAATTACTTGTTTGCCATTATGTGTAGTTTATAAGGCTACTAAAACTCATTCTCTTTGATTCCCTATTTGGGACTAACGGTTATTGAGCCGTACATATAGTATCCATTTCAAAATTCTCTGATGAAATTACAACAATTTTGAAGTGTTCCTTATAACTGGCAATAGTTTTCACTTTCTTAAAGAATTTTGCCTAGTGCATCATTTGTCATAAGGAAGGAGTTTTATATATCATATGACCCTCAAATAAATTTGCTGCTGAGTATATGCGTTTTCATTGCTTTTTTATGTAAAATCCTACAATTATACTCTAGAGATTTGATGATCTCTATATTTACAGTATAACCGTGTCTATTCTCCAATCTCGTTTGGGAAGAAATATGATCCCAATGGCAACTTTATCAGACATTTCCTTCCAGTGTTAAAAGGTATGCAGATTAGTGGTTTCTCTGAGTTCTATTGTCTTGGTTTAGCTTTAAAGTAAAAATGTGAAATCCATCTCTATTTACAGATATGCCTAAGGAGTACATTTACGAGCCATGGTCTGCTCCTCTCAGCATCCAGAAAAAAGCAAAATGCATAATTGGAGTGGATTACCCAAAACCAGGTCAGCGGTCTTACGTGTCACTTGTGTGCCTCGCCTCACAAGGCTTATCTCTTGCTATCTACATTTGGAATCCTGTTATACTCCTCAAGATTAATCTTGTATAATGTTACAGTAACTGAAGAAAATGTATGCTAGTTTCATCAACTTATTAGTTTAGTTATGCACTGAAGTAAGAGTTACCTTCCTAGATATGTTGTTATTCCATAAGAAGCATAACTAGTTTTTGATATTGTTTTCCCAACACGATCTAGCTACATTTGGTAGAAGTTGAAGTTTTACTTTCATATGCCATGAGACAGTAAAAAATAGATCAATTCCATGGAAATATTCCCTTAAGTACGCAATTCTGGGAAATTTTCTTTGATATTTCAAGAAAGGCACATTACTTGCAAGTCCTGTTTTTGCTTCTGCTTGCTGCTTTACCTTCTTTACTAGTGATTTATTGATGCTACTTAGTCTCATTAGCTAGTATTTGATTCCATAAGTCATATAATATGCTGAGATAGACTGCCTCACTTCCGTTCCCCAGTGGTTTGCCATGATTTTGCAAGTAAGGAATGTCGAAGAAGAATAGCTGAAGCATATGATTTGAACAAGAAGCAAAACGGTGTTGTGAGTGAGGAAGATCTGAAAATATTGAAAAGAAAACTTGAAGAAGATAAGAGTCAGCAAGCAGAACCAAAGAGACTTAAACAAAAGTTGATTGGTTAAAAGGCAACACGTGATGGTTAGTATTAGATATTATTATATTACGATATTAGAAAATCTTTAGTTTTAGAAATAAATATATTTTCTTGATTTATTTTTAGGACTAGATCAGTTCTTGGTAGCAGCATTTCCTGATCGTGGTTTCACTCTGAAGATCATCATATCTCTATCATGCTTTTCAATCGGAACGGTATCGAATCTGTATAACTACTCGATGGTAAGAATCAGGTAGAAATTTGTGTTAAGTTGTTGGATAGAATTATTCTCTCTTCGATTTCTGAGTCTAGTTTGGTTATTATGTTTTATTAGTTTGTCTTGGATAATTGAGTTTGTAATTGATAGTGTTTTTGTAAAATGTCTTAGATTAACCTTAAAGAGATTTCTACTCTGTTTCCTTAATATATATATATATATATATATGCATACCAAATATACTTTTTATTTATTTTAAAAATATCTATAGATTCAATATCTTTAGTAGAATGAGTATTTTTAATTTGATAGAAAGTTCCTACTTTTTCTCATTATGTGTACAGCTTATCTAAAGATTAGCGTTCTCCATATTGTCTTTCTTAAACTCAATTAAACTTTACCAAAAAAAAAAAAAAAAAAAAAAAAATCCCTCAACATCGTCTTTCTTTGACTCTTTATAAATTTTTATTTGATGTAGTTCTGATTGTTTTTAAATATTTTGATCATCTCTTAGAGAATATTTTGTGCAAAAAAAGAAGTAAAAGATAAAAAAAATTTTAAAAATAAAATTGATGTGCTTTCTTATTTTAAATATATTGATAGATTCAATAATATCAATATCAAAAGTTTTAACATATACTTATATTTATTTTAAAGATTTAATATATTTAGATAGAATGAGTATTTTTATTTGATGAAACTAAGTTCCTATTTTTTCTCTTTTTTATTTGTGCAGGTTACCTTAAAAATAAGTGTTCTTCATTTATTCCTTAAGCGTATATATATAGAGAGAGAAAGAGTGAGAAAGAGAGGAAGACTACATATTAGATCATATAAAAAAAATAGTATGAGTGCAACAGATTGGATATCTGAATTGCCAGAAGCAATATTGCATCATTCTTATTTACCTATTAGAGATCTGCTCGTACAAGTGTATTGTCCAACTGGTGGAACAATGCATGAGAGACGCTTCCGTACCTTAATTTCAAGGACAAAAACCTCATGACCGAAAACGGCCCGTTTCTCATCGGATTGGGCTGCCACCTCATCTAACTCCACATTAGTATGATATTGTCCGCTTTGGGCCTAAGCCCTCACGAGTTTGTTCTTAAGACTTTTCCAAAAGGCCTCATTACTAATGGAATATGTGAGAATTTCTTATATGTAGGCAATCTTTTGCCTATTTTTTCTATGTGGGACTTTGGGTTGAAATCAACTCCAACACCTCACATAACTCCACATTAGTATGATATTGTCCGCTTTGAGCCTAAGCCCTCATGGGTTTGTTCTTGGGACTTTCTCAAAATGCCTCATTACTAATGGAGTATGTGAGAATTTCTTATATGTAGGCAATCCTTTGCCTATTTTTTCTATGTGGGACTTTGGGTTGAAATCAACCCCAACAGTTAAGCCTTTTTGTTCACCCTTGGCAGGATGAATAATGGTGTCAATGGTGTTGGTGTGAGCTTCCTCCTTCTGAAGAAGAGGAAAGAAGCAGGTGCGAAATTGGTTTCTCAAGTTTCAGCGTCATTAATTATGTGGCAACGACATTCCTCAAAGAATTGGAATTGATTAATGGCATTCCATGGAATCCAGATTTATTAATGCTGCCTCCAAGCCTTCTTTCTCCAAGTGGTTAACTACTCTGACTTTAAATAGATTTGACTTGTGTTCCTCGTGGTCGTCCTCTCTCAGCATAAAGTTCATATGTTTGCATAAATTAGCTTTGAAACATGTGTTTTTAGACGACAGCATATTGAAAAACCAAATTTTGGATCCCACTCCTCATTGGGGACCTTGGAACTCAAATATTGTATAGGGCTCAAGACTATTCACTTGGGAAGGAAATTCATTAAATTGAAGCGCCTGACTGTGAAATTGTGTACGGAAGAGTTTATAGAGGTGCTAGAGGTGTACGATGCGCCTGAATTTGGGGAGCTACACATATTTGGTTATTTCTCCCCGTCCAATGCTACTTTAATATTAAAAATTGTCCTACGGTGACCTTAAAGATTAAACAGCAGGTCATTATTTCAATGTACATTAGAAAAAAAATTGTTGTCTCCGACTTTATGGAACGAGAGATTTATCCTTAAAGCTAACAATTACGATGGTGGTATTAATGAAGGACACTGTCACAGAACTTGTGAAGTATATGCTTTGGTTAGCACCACGAGCAGAGAGGTTATCTATACTCTTACATTTGGACATCACAATATTATCCCTTGAGGTAATAAATCATTATTATTATCATCATTAAATTCTATGTATGTATGTATGTATGTATGTGTACTAATCAATTTTATTTTACCAGTTGGGTGTATCATAATAAGGAGGAGGAGAAGAAGAAAAATTTGAATTGCTCTTACTGCAAATTGCTTCCAATTGATTGTTGGCTGCATTGTTTATTTTTTTTTTTTTTTTTTTTTTTTTTTTTTTTTTTTTTTTTTTTTTTTTTTTTTTTTTTTTTTTTTTTTTTTTTTTTTTTTTTTTGGGGGGGGGGGGGGGGGGGGGGGGGGGGGGGGGGGGGGGGGGGGGGGGGGGGGGGGGGGGGGGGGGGGGGGGGTTGAAGAAAGTCAGAATCCACAAATTTGATGGAAGGAATTCTTTCTTAAAAAAATCAAGAATTTGAAGATTGTGGATAATGTCAGCACAGCAACAACTTATAACTAAACAAATTTTTTCTATTAAGGCTGATTAGCTTTGTAATGTTTAAGGTTTCGGCTTTGTCGAGATCCGATCTCCCATAATTGTTTTCTTTTTTCTGCATTCTATTTTTTATTTATAAATTATTATTTATGTCTATTTTCCCATAAGTGATATATATATATATAATATATAGTCTAACTATTTATCTCTCTGGCATCTTGTCCAAAAAATAGAAATTTGATTTTTTTTTTTTTTTTATAAAAAATGTTTTTTTTTTTATCGAAACAAAAGAATCTTATTAGCTTGAAAATACATACTAATTCTATATATTTTGTAATTTCTATAATAATTTAACTAAGTGTAATTAATTAACACAAAAATAATAAAATGATATATAAATAATATAATTAAATTAAAAAAAATATTGTAAATTTAAACTAAAAATTATAATATAAATGAATAGTATAAAATAATATTAATTTTTATGTTTAATATAATATAATAAAAAAAAAATTCAATATCTTGTTTGTTTGACTATATATTTTATAAAAATTTGTAATATTTAATCCTTTTTTGTGATACTAAGTTAGAAATAATAGTCTTGTTAATTTCTCATCAATATGTATATATATATAATTTGGTTACAAAAAAGTTAACTAAATCAAAAAAATATATATAATTTTATAACTAAATCATGAGAATATTTTAAATTCTAAAAATAAAAGATTTCGTATATTCTTTAAAAATTCTAATATCTAATATATATTTTTAAATATAATAATTTTTTAATAAAATATTTAATTTAATTAAATTAATAAATAAATATTTTAATCTCTTAAATGAGTCTAAGCTTTTTATTTATAAAATATAATATTTCACAAAAAATAATAATAATAATAAACAACTGAATATTGTGTTTCTTTCACTCTTATCTTATAAATCTTTGTAATATTTAATTTTTTATGCAGTTCTGATTTTTTTTTTTAAGTATTTTGATGATCAATTTTGAAAGAATATTTTTAGAATCAAATTCACCGATTACTCTTTATTTTAAAGATATTAATAGATTTAATATATTCGGTAGTTTACCTAAAAATTGGTCTTCTTCATTCATTCATTCCATAAGCATACATATATATATATATATATATATATATATTATATATATATATAGAGAGAAAAAAAGAGTATTGAGTTGTATTTTATTATGTAGCGTGTATACTTTCCTTTTTTTTTTTTTTTTTTTTGGTAAGATGTATACTTTCCTTATTGATTACAACATAATATTGCACATATATTTAGTAGATTCTTTGGCTGAATTTCTTAATATTTTTCTCAAAGAGAAACAGAGAAAGATTATATATATATATATATATATATATATATATATATATATATATAATATCTTAATAAATTTAAATCCTTAACAATCCATTACTTCTTAATTTAAAAAAAAATAAAAAATTCCACTACTTCTTTTCCTAAATTGACGTGAAATAATGATTTTTATTTAGCACATTCATAAACTCTGATCGAAAATTTTTTGTTAATTGCTTAGGGGAAGGATGATTCAAAATTACATAAGGTAAGCAAAAAAGATATTGATAGATTCAATATATTTAAATAGAATAATTTTTTTTATTGTAAATTACTTAAAAATTAGTGTTCTTCATTATTCATTTATTCATTCCTTATATATATATATATAATATATGTATAATATATGTATAATATATAGGGAGAGAAAAGCACCTCTTATAGAAAAAAGAAAAGAAAAGAAAAAAGTCCCAAATGAAAGAGCTCGGAGCCCTTTATTGAACTTCAACCGTGAGAACAGATTCAGTGAAGGACAGTAATTACAAGTGCTGCTTCTTCTCTTAAATAGTAAAAAACGCAACTCTTTAGAAAGAGAAAAAGAGAAAGATTATATTATATATATATATATATATTATATATAATGAGTATGAGTGCAACAGATCGGATATCTGAATTCCCAGAAGCTATTCTGCATCATATTCTATCTTATTTACCTATTAGAGATGCTGCTCGTGCAAGTGTATTATCCAAGTGGTGGAACAACGCGTGGGAGACACTTCCATACCTTAATTTCAGCGACAAAAGCTTCATGAACCTCACCCTCACGCAAGTTAGGAAGAACAGGGATTTATTAGAGGTTGTGCAGAGAATTGTACGTGTAAGAATTGAAGAAGAAATAAAGAGGACAAAAGAAATAGAGGGTTTCATATAATTAATAATCTAATTACAATAGATAAATAAGACTATATATAGGAATAATGAAAAAATAAAAAGACAATACTACCCCTTATACTTATAATAAATAATAAAAACTAATATATACTCTAACATCCCCCTCAAACTCATGATGCAGCAAAGGAGCATCGAGAGTTTGTCAACAAAGAAGCGAAAACGTGAAACAGAGGTGAGACTTTGTAAAAAAATCAGCTAAGCGCCGCATGGTGGAAGAAGCGAAAGGCAATGAAATCGCTCCACGTTGTAGCGCTGTCGAGTAATATGACAATCAATTTCAATGTGTTTAGTACGCTCATGAAAAGACCGAATTACGAGCAATGTGAATAGCACTCTTGTTGTCACAATAAAAAGTGGAGTAGGGGTAGTAATGTGAACTCCCCATATCACCAAAAGCCAACGCAGCCTAAACAATCTCATTCGTGGTAGTAGCCATGGCACGGTACTCAGCCTCTGGAGGATTGAGAAACAACTTGTTGTTTCTTACTTCGCCATGAAATAAGAGAACCACCTAAGAATATGCAAAAGCCAGGAGTGGACTTACGATCATGCGAATCCACCAGCCCAATCGGCATCGAGTGAAGGGTAAAGGATTCAAAGACGAATCGGACGGAAACACAAGACCATGAGAAATAGTACCACGAAGATAACGTAAAATACGAAGAACAACAACCCAATGAACTGTAGTTGGAGATGCAACAAATTGACCGACAATATGGACAACATAAGCAATATCCGGGTCGAGTAATAGTGAGGTAGATTAGGCTACCAACCAAAGTTCGGTACAAAGTAGGATCGGACAAGAGAGAACCATCTCAGGGGACTATATCGAGCATTAAGTTCCAAAGGTGTATCAACGGTCCGAGTATCTCAAGCCGGCGCGACGGTGAAGAATATCCCGCTATATACTTAGACCGAGACAAAAAATAACCCTTTTGAAGAAGTAGCAACCTCAATCCCCAAGAAATAACGCAAAAAGACCTAAATCCTTCATGTCAAACCGATTAGCCAACTCAACCTTCAATTTTGCAATACCAAGAACATCATCACCCGTAATAATCATGTCATCAACATAAAAGTGAAAAGAAAGAAGAATACGACCCAAGAGAGCAGATGTAAGACTTAACAAATAAAGCGGAATCATGAGCACTAGAGGTGAATCCAAGAGAACAAACCACAAGAGAAAATCTCTCAAACCAAGCACGAGGAGCTTGTTTAAGACCATATAATGCCTTTTTAAGTTTACAAACTTCATTCGGATTATGAGATACACCAGGAGGAGGGACCATATAAACTTCTTCCTTAAGATTCCCATTCAAAAAGGCATTTTTGACATCCATCCGAGAAATAGACCATTTATGAACAAGCAACGCACAATAAGAGCACGATATAGTGGCCATCTTGGCAACAGTGCAAAAGTCTCCTCATAGTCTATACCATACGTTTGAGCAAAACCCTTTGCAACTAACCTTGCTTTGTAACGCTCCACCGAGCCATCCGACTTAGTTTTGATCTTATAAACCCAACGAGAACCAATAGCACTCTTACCCGGGAGGAAGGGGGTACCAAATCCCAAGTATTGGTACGTTTCCAAAGCATCAAGTTCCTCGATCGCCTCCCCCCCACTTAGGATCAAGAACAGCTTCTCTATAGGAAGTAGGCTCACAAAGATTGTGAAGAGACACTAAAAATGAAGTAAAGGATGGAGAAAAACAAGAATAAACAAAATCGGGTAATCGAGTGGACTTACGAGTACGTTGTGGATAGCGTGGTGGAGGATCTACAATCGGAGGAGGAGTAGGGACGACTACAGGAGAAGGTGAGGAGACAACATCGATGGTGGAGGAACTAAGATTAGGAGGATCATCTAAGAAAAGGATCAATGCATATGAGATCGACTTAGAGATATGTTGGGATGACTTAGGAATAGAGAAAAAAGGGAATGTGTTCAAGAAAGAAGACATGACGAGAGACATATAATTTCAGAGCAATAGGATCATAACAACGATAACCTTTTTGCCCGCGCACCATAACCAAGAAAACACACAGCCAACGGAGCGGGCGTGAAGACAACTTATTTATCTCAACACTAGGACGAAGAACAAAACAAGTACAACCAAACACACGTAAGGAGGAATAAAGTAGGAGAATGGCCATGCAATTTTTCATAAGGAGACAAACCCGATGTGTGAATAGTAGGAATTCTATTAATTAAGTGGACGAAGGTGAGAATAGCTTCACCCCAAAAAAGAACTTGGGACACTAGCGGGAATAAGAGAAGAGAGCGAGCTGTTTCAACAATATGTCTATGTTTTCTTTCAGCTACTCCATTTTGTTGTGGGGTATCAAGACAAGAGGATTGATGAATAGTACCATCGAAAAGAAGGAGCTCGGGAAAATGCTATAGACGTATATTCTCCACCCAAATCGAACGAAAACATTTTATCACAAGAGAGTATTGAGTTTTAACTAATGAGCGAAATGATGTATAAATATGAAGAAAATCGATCTACGTTTCATTAAATAAACCCAACAATATCTTGTATGATCATCAATAAAAAGAAACATAATATTTGGAACCCCCTTGTGTCTCACGGGAGAAGGCCCCCACACATCGAATGAATTAACTCAAAAAGGGGCAACCGAGGAAGACACACTTCGATTAAAAGGTAAAAGCGGAAAACTTTGCCGGTTTACAACCACTCCCAATCGAAATATCACAAGTTTCTAAATTGCCCAAAGATCCTTGTGAAACTAAATATTTTAGACGAGAAGCGGAAACATGACCAAGTCTAGAGTGCCCCAAGTAAAAGGGGAGAAGAAGAAGAATTTAAACGAAAAGAAGACAAATCAATACTCGATGCAGCTACATCCGGAACACGTAGCTCGTCCAAAGACATATAATCCCCCTTGTCTACGACCTTTCCCTATCATCCTATGAGATTGAGGATCATGTACCTCACAAGAAGTAGATGAGAAAGAAACAGAATAACCCAGAATCACAAAGCTGACTCACAGATACAAGATTCATAGTAAGTTTTGGAACACAATAAACATCAGAGAGAGATAAATGAGGAATGCATATAGAACCAACACCGCCTAAGGGCATGGAGGCATGAGTGCCTGCCATCAGCAGAGGTAGGGGGGGGGGGAAGGAGATTGGGACATAGATACAAAGGATGATGAAGAAGGTGACATATGATGAGATGCACCAGAATCTAAGACCCACAAGGAAGAAAGTATATTTGCAGTATTAACAAAATTCAGATTTAATGCAGATGAAGTAGACATCGCGTAAGGTGAATCATCCTTTACAAAAGCCATTAGCAATAAATGATCCTCTAAATATCAATGCAAGTCAAGCAAAGTAAATAAAGATCTCAAGATCATAAATAACCAAAACTTCCAAACAAGTGCAATTTCTCAAAACTCAAATTACTTCAAATTCCCAAATTTGTCAAATCCTCAAATTGCTCAGATTCTCAAATTCTCAAATTCTCAAATTCTCAAATGTCTTCCCAAATTTCTCAAATTTCTCAAATGTCTCAAACAAGAATTCTCAAATGTCTCAAACAAGTGCAAATTCCCAAATTCTCAAATTGCTCGGATTCTCAAATTCTCAAATGTCTTCCCAAATTTCTCAAATGTCTCAAATTGCTTACACAAATAATAGAATAATTTGTATAATTCCGAAAAACTATCACCCTTTTAATCAAGATATAGAACTCCAGCAAGGCAAACAATAACCAAGAAAATTTAAATTAAATTGAATAAGAAAAAATTCAACTTTCCTCACAAAATTTGAGCTTCCAAACCGCACTAACTTTCCCTTCTCTCTGCAATCACCTTCTCCCCCTCAATGAATTCCAAAATTAATGGAATTCCAGCTCCAGCAACCACACCAACAAAATTCCACGACAGCCACCAAAAGTTGATTAACAAATTTCAAAACCTAATTCCACACCAACAAATTTCAACAAAATAAACCATCAAATATCTAACTTGCTCGATACCATGTAAGAATTGAAGAAGAAATAAAAGATGACAAAAAGAATAGCTAGGGTTTCATTATAATTGAATAATCTAATTACAATAGATAAATAAGACTATATATAGGAATAATGAAAAAGATAAAAAGACAATACTACCCTTATACTTATAATAAATAATAAAACTAATATATACTCTGTACGAAGCCGGCGGGAGCAGCAGAACATAAGCATAGAGAAGTTTAGTCTTCTCGTTCTCCCTTGGAAATATGAACATGATCAATATGTATGGTTTCAGCATCCTCCTTCTGAAGAGGAGCAAAGGAGAAGGTGGCGTGAAAGGTGCCGTGAAATTGGATTCTCGAGCTTCAATGCCATCAATTACGTGGCAACGCCGTTTCTCAGGGAATTGAAATTGATTAATGACATTTTGAGGTATCAAGATTTATTGTTGCCTCCAAGCATTCTTTCTGCCAATTGGTTAACTGCTTTGACTTTAAATAGCTTTGACTTGTGTTCCTCCTGGTCGTTGCTCGACATAAAGTTTATATGTTTGCAGAAATTAGTTTTGAAATATGTGGTTTTAGACGACGACATATTGAAAAACCTAACCTTGGGATCCCGCTTAACATTGGAGACCTTGAAACTGAGAATGTGCAAAGGGCTCAAGACTATTCACTTGGATGAGAAATTCATTAAATTGAAGCGACTAACGGTTGTATTGGAAAGGGCAACAACGTCTATAGAGGTGTACGATGTGCCTGAATTTCAAGAGCTACACTTATTTGGTTCTTTCTCCAACACTGGCTACTTTAATGTTAAAAATTGCCATGTTTTAAGGAAAGTTTTCCTCCATTTAGGATTTTTTACAGAAAATCACTTGCACCAATTATTGGCTTCTTCTAAGCACATTGAGGAATTGAACATTTACGGTTGTTCACTTTTGAAAAACATCAATATAGTTAGTGATTCACTCAAGACACTGACTTTAGATTCCCAGTATAACCTTAGGAACCTTCACATTTTTTCTCCTACTCTCAAATGTTTCACATATAATGTCCTGTATGCACAAGACTATTTGCCCAATTTTTTCTTGAATGATTCAAACCCAATGCTTCGAGTTTACCTTATTATGTTGAAGTGTGATCTTGAATGGGTAAAATTTCTCTCATATTTTAAACATATCAAAACAGTGAACTTAGAAATTAATTATATACTTATTATTCCAGAGTACATAGGAAAAATGTTGTCTCCGCTTTATGGCACGAGGGATATATCCTTCAGGCAAGCAAATAGGATGCCATTATTAAAGAATGCGGTTATGAAACTTGTGGAGTATTTGCTTTGGTTAGCACCACGAGCAGAGAGAGTATCAATAGGCTGGCTTTACACCACCACATCATTATCCCTTGAGGTAATAAATCATTATTATTATTATTATTATTATTATTATTATTAAATTCTATGTATATATATATATATATGTATGTACTAATTAAATATTATTTTACCAGTTGGTGTATCATCCTAATGAAGAGGAGAAGAAAAATTTCAATTGTTGTTATTGCAAATTGCTTCCTATTGATTGTTGGCGGCATTGCTTGAAGGAAGTCAGAATCCAAATATTTGAGGAAAGTAAACGTGAAATATTTGAGGATTGTGAACATGATTTGGTAATGATGAAGGATTTCTTTTCAAGAATTTGCCGATTGTGAATATATAATGTCAGTTACAACAAACTTCATGGATTTGTTGAGAAGGTTAAGAAATTTGTATCTAAGAGTATGTTTACAAGGTTTCTTCTGTTTGTTCTCTGGAAAATAGTCGCTAGGGTTTAACAAAAAAAAAAAAAAAAAGGCTTTTAGGGTTTATGACTTTTATTAATTATTACATCTTTTTGTCTCGCAAATGCAACTTTAGCCCTAAACAAAAAAATTGTTTTCATTTTTATATTATTATTATTATTATTATTATAATTCATGCTGTAACTAAACTTCTTGTTAGATATATTGCTATATATGCAAATAACAGTATCATCGTTAAATACACAAAAAAAAAAAAAGATTAAATTTTTTTTTTTTTTTTGATTATTATATATATATATATATATATACAAATTATACTGTAATTAAGAATAAATAATTTAAATGAAGTATCAACATTTATAATTATAAATTTTTGAAATAATATTTATTGTTAATTCAAATTATAATAATTATTATAAAAATAAAAAAAAAATTAATTTATTGATAAAATTATTTTAAGAATTGAATATTCACTCAGCACTTTGATCTCTAATAAATCTAGTTTGGTTATTAAGTCTTTTATTTAATTGATAGTGTTTCCATAAAATATTTTAGATTAATCTCAAAGAGATTTCTTTTTTAATTTTAAAAAAAAAAATATGCATCTTTGTTGGCGGTATACACGAAATATACTTTTAATATTGACTTAATCCACTAACAAACTGAACTAATTATTTAAAAATATTTATTTTAAGATACAGTAGATTGAAAGATTCAATATCTTTGAATAGAATAAGTATTTTTTATTTGATGAAACAAGTTCCTACTTTTTCTCTTTATATGTGTAGGTTATTCTTAATATTCATTCCTTAACCGTATATATATATATACAGAGAAAGAAAGAGAAAGAGAGAAAGCTTATATATATATATATATATATATATATATATAAAATGAGTATGAGTACAGCAGATCGGATATCTGAATTGCCAGAAGCTATTTTGCATCATATACTGTCTTTTTTATCAATCAAAGATGTTGCTTCTACAAGTATATTGTCCAAATGGTGGAATAAAGTGTGGAATACGCATCCATACCTTAATTTCAACGACGAAAGCTTCATGAACTCCAATTCTGATAATCCGAAGCAAATCGGAAAGAATAGGGATTTATTAGCTGTAGTACAGAGAATTGCACGAATTCGGGAGCAGCATATGAGCATAGAGAAGTTTAGTCTTTTTGTTCCCCCTTGGAAGGATGAGCATGTGAGTACATGGCGTTATGGTCTTCTTTCTGAAGAAGAGAGAGAGGAAAGGAAACGTGAAATTGGTTTGTCAAGTTTCAGCGTCATCAATTACGTGGCGACGCCGTTCCTCCGGGAATTGGAATTGGTTAATGGCATCACGATGGGTCCGCAACTATGGTTGCCTCCGAGCCTTGTTTCTGCCAAGTGGTTAACTGCTCTGACTTTAAAAGGATTTGACTTGTGTTCCTCTTGGTCGTCTCTCGATATAAGTTTCATATGTTTACAGAAGGTAGATATTGAGTATGTGATTTTAGATGACAACATAATAAAAAACCTAATCACGGGGAGTAGCTCATCATTGAAGATCTTGGAATTGAGAAAATGTTTTGCGTTGAATACTATTCATTTGGTTGGGAAATTCGATAAATTGAAGCGACTGAGGGTGGAATTTCCTCCCAAGGGGTTGGTGTTGGAGGTGTATGATGCGCCGGAATTTGAAGATCTACACATATTTTCTTGGTTTCAATCATGGAATTCTTACTGCAACTTTAATTTGAAAAATTGTCCTCGTATGAAAAAAATCATCCTTGACTGTAATTTTACTACTGAAAACAACTTGACTTCTTTCGAACACCTTGAGGAATTGAAGATATGGAATTGTGGTGATTTGAACTACATGAATATATTTAGTAATTCACTCAAGACACTGTCTTTGTATAACTTGGATAATCTTAGTCATCTTCACATCTTTTCTCCTATTCTCGAAAGTTTAACATTTAGTGCCCTATTGACAAAGTTTGACCAGTTCCCAGACCTTATTTCCTTGGATAATTCTACCGGAATGCTTCGAGAAATTAAGTTGATTATGACTGAGTTTGATATCAAATGGGTAAAATTTCTCCAGTATTTTAAACATACCAAAATAGTAACCATAAAGTGCAACAAAGTAAGTTTTTCTTCTCTTTTAATTTCTTTCTGCTAGTAATTAACCTACTATACTAACTACTAACTGTGATTTTTAATTATTTTACAGCTAGCCATTATTCCAGCAGACATGAGAAACAAATTGAAATTGTTGTCTCCACTTCTTGGCACGAGGGATATATCTTACTTGAAGCAATTTTGTAGGGTTGAGAAATTAGTGAAAATGACTATCACAGAACTTGTGGAGTATTTGCTTTGGCTAGCACCACGAGCAGAGAGTGTAACAATAATCTCCTTCAAAAAAATCACATTATTATCCCTTGAGGTAAATAAACTATTATTATTATCATCATCATCATTAAATTCTATATTTGTATGTATTAATCAATTTTATTTTGGCAGTTGGTGTATCATGAGGAGGAGGAGGAGGAGACGAAGAAGAAAAATTTCAGTTGCTCTTATTGCAAATCCCTTCCTATTGATTGTTGGCGGCATTGTTTGAAAGAAGTTAGAATCCATAAATTTGTGGAATGTAAATATCATTTGGCAAAAATGAAGAACTTCTTTCTTAAAGAGGTGAAGGATTTGCAGATTGTGAATAATGTCATTTACAAAACTTTGGTGGATAGAATGAGGATTAAATTTGGCCGTGTCCACAACTGGATGCTTAGAAGTTGATTCGGCATTGATGCCCAATCAGGAAGACTCCATCTGCCTGATTGTTTTGCTTGCTGCATTCTAGTTTTTATTTATTTATTTATGAATTCTTGATAAAATGTTATTTATTTCGAGTTGAATAAAAATATTTAAATTTATATATATACACCTTCAAAGTATCATATTTGAATATAAATTTTATATATATATATATATATACACATTATATTGTAATTAAACAATAATCTCAAACTCAATCTAAATACTGAAAAGAATAAAATGTTCATTTGGCACAGACGGGAGGAATGTTTTATAGGCAAGATTTGAAGGGCATGAAAATTGGAAAGCAAGATCTCAGTCACATTGAGAAAGATAAATATATTGTTTCCCAAAATCACCCTCACTGTTTTTTTTTTTTTTTTTTTTTAAGCCAATCCCTATTAATCCCATTCGAACCCGGTTTAAACCAATTCACGTTCAAATTCCTATTCGAGATGGATTGATCCCTTGCGAAAAAAAGCTGAGTTCTTATGGTAAATGGATTAATCCCTTCTCTCATGGATTTCTTATAAATTAGTTAATGAAAATAACGAAAATAAATGGAATTCTGATTAAAATAGCTAATTGGGCGGGGCGAACTAGTAGAATGACTTGGTAGTAAGGGTATTTTAGTAATTGTAAATCCAAACTAAATTCCGCAATGGAGCAAGTCAAAATCCATTCCCTATAGGCAATTGGTTCTCTCCCTCTCTCTCCTTGGATCACCGAATAAAATTTTCCTTTTGAGACTCTAAAAATTTACAAAAACATCTCTAAAGCTATCAGCCTACCAAGAAGGAGGCGACCTGTGATCATCCAGAAAACCCTAGCTCTACGAGAATCATGTTTAGAAGACTGGTCTCTTCGCAGCTCAAAGCTTTATCCACTCTCCGATCCGCTCCCAAACCTAATAGATTGGCCGCCGCCGCTGCCGCTGCTGCCTCTTCGTCTTCGCCAGCGCTCCGGCCATCTGCGACTCTCTTCTCACGACACTTCTCATCTGAATCTGGTATCTTTATACTCAAATCTAATTTATTTCAGATCTTTCAAAATATGAAATATTTTGCTATTTATTTTCT
Organism: Cynanchum wilfordii; assembly: GCA_025388415.1. NCBI lineage: Eukaryota > Viridiplantae > Streptophyta > Magnoliopsida > Gentianales > Apocynaceae > Cynanchum > Cynanchum wilfordii. The sequence goes on along the minus strand of JAHSUH010000581.1, from coordinate 1,105,214 downwards.
CTTACTTTAATTTGGGTTCAACTGTTAGCTGTCTGTTGTAAGGAGTGTCATTTTCAAATGTGCACCTTTTTTGTTTTTTTAATTTATTTTTTTTTTTTACGGCAGGGAATGTATTAAAGAAGGTTGAGGATGTAATGCCAATTGCAACTGGTCATGAACGCGAAGAACTTGAAGCAGAGCTTCAAGTGAGTCTTTTTTACAAGTAGAAAAGTTCTTATCTTTTATGTCGACTCGGATTTGTATTTAGAATATATAGGATGATTGATGCAATTAAAGTGCAGGAAAGATTTGACCTTTTTTTTTTTTTTTTTTGGTGATTAGGGAAAGGATATCTTGAGTATTAACTATCCTGAGGGTCCTTTTGGTACAAAGGTTAGTATTCTTTTTTGGTTTATGTAGTATTTAGCGGTTAATGTTTATGCAGTTTGAAATGCCCATTCCTCGTTAGGTGTTCATTTCCTATGTTCTATTGAACTCTGATTTGGCCTGTAATTGTAATTGGTATGAACTTTTGTTAAGTAGTAAATGGCGGATGAGTTTAAAGTTTAGGAGAATCCAGAATTGTGCTTTTCTTTTCCAAAGAATCTATTCAATTGCCTATGTACATTCTTAATGTTATGGCTGGTGACTTTGTTTCTTAAAGTGTTATATCTTTGTATTAGCCTGCAGTAAGGAAACCATTAACCTTTAGACAAAAAGTTGTTACCTTTCTATCGCTATTGAATTATCAAATTGAAATCATTTTCAGTATTGCTGCTGAGGTACTTTCTTCTAATCACCTGTCAGTGTTTTGATAGCCAACCGGCAATGTGATTTTATTTCTTTCCCTCTATTTTTCTCATGTTCTAGTATCTTCAGATTGCAATAGTATTGCTGTTTCTAGATGGATGTCCTGTCCTGTGCAATCCTCTTTTTTAACCATTTACCTTCTAAGCTTCTTTATAACCTGCTTTCTGTTTGTTTATATCCAATATGTCAATTTAGAAGTCTGTCTGAGTTCATATTTGAGATTTGTTTGAATTAATTGTGTTGCAAATTAATCCCTGTAATTCTCTTTGGCCATGTGTGCCAGATAGAGACATGGCTTCTTCTAAGGTTCATTATTTGCAATGAAAAGGCAAAGGTGTTTGAAATTGGCTGATGAATATTATCTGTTTCTCTTCCATGCTATTGTTTTTGGTCAAAAATGAGACATTTGTACTTGTGAGTGTCCATTTTGGAGGGTATAATGGCATTTTCTAAGGTTGATTCTTTGCAACTGAAAAGGTTGTTCTCTTTAAAGTTGGATTGATAGACATCTTCTGGTTTTCTCTTTTATACTACTTATTTACTTATCATATTAAGATATGTCTACATAAAGTTTATATTATAGATTCATATGCATAGATTTACTACTTTGAGATTTGAGTAAGGGCAGATATTGTGGTTTCTAATAAGTATATCTTTTATCTTTATAATGTATTTTGTAGAATTTTGATTCAGTAACCTTTCCTCTACATTCACCCCTTAACTCGCCTCCCTTAGTATGAGTAGAATATGGAGGAATTTCTTCGTGGTCAAAAGACCAAGGATATCTTTGAGCTTGAAATTGTGTAGATATTGGATCTATTGTTTTTACTTGTTGCTTGCTTGTTAATCCAAGCTGAATGCATGATTACCAAGGACTAACTGGTGAAGATGGTCTGTTCCTGGTGTCTTCTTGTTGTCATTTTTCACTTTACTGAAGAATAATCTACATCCCTTCATCACCAGGTTGTTCATGTGCATCATAAAACTTAATTTTCCCATTAACATTAGTTATTTGCACCCACATCCCTAATGACAATGGTGTGTAATTAAGCGAATACTGAACTTTTACTGGAATAAATTTCACGCAGTGCACAATTAAAATGTTATGTATTGCAGTTCCTTAGCGTAGATAGCTAGTTTCCACATACAGTCCAGTTTCTGAAGAAATATGGATAGCTTGTTTTTCCATTCAATAATGGCATTGTACTATCTTATCCTCTTATTGGTTATATGGTTGCTTAGAAAATCTTGGAGAATTGGTGCAAATATTAATTGATTTGATTATTCATGATGCTGAGTTGTGTACTTCCTGTTTTGAAGCTATAGGAAATATCTATGTTTGTGAATCTCTTCATATTTCCCCATGTGCATAGATGGGATTGTAGGTGATTGTCTCTACTGTTGCATCACTCACTCATATTGCTCGTGTGAATTTGTTTGATGTTTATACGAGTTTTTTTTAATAGAACTTTTATGTTATGCAGTTTATAGTTTATCATTCTGTTTGTTTCTATCTTTGGCTATCGTATTTATGCATGTGTTATTTGCTGGCAGGAAGCACCTGCTGTTGTCCATTCATTCTATAGCCGAAGAATTGTTGGATGTCCAGGAGGCGAAGGCGGTAAGTTCAATAACTTACCTGGTTGGCTTGTTGATAATTATATTCAGACGGGGTCAAATAGGATAAATCAGAGAAAATGAACTTGATTATTTGCTTTACTACTTAAGTTATTGTTACATAATTTTTCATTTTGTTTCACTTGTAACAGAAGATGAGCATGATGTTGTGTGGTTCTGGCTAGAGAAGGATAAACCAGTTGAGTGCCCTGTGTGCACTCAGTACTTTACGGTGAGTACCTTAAATGGATTTCTTCAGACTGGAGAATTGTGCAAATTGCTAGATAGTCATCATTGCAACTTCATCACCGTGGCTTGAGTTTGGGATAAGTTTATGGTGTGTAAACTGTTTGTTTGATATTCATGGATTAAGTTTATAGTGTATTATACTTAATTAATTCATGGACGAGGTTCATATCCCTTTCTGCTGAAGTTTTTTTGCTTGTTTGTTTGTGTGTTTGGGGAGTTGGGAAGGTGAGAGAACCACTGCCTGTTCTGAGCTTTTGGTGCAACTTGTTTGCAATAGCTAACTTTGTTTGTTCCATTCTATGTTGCACAGCTGGAAGTAGTTGGTCCAGGAGGAGATCCCGAAGGACATTCAGATGGAGAGCATCATCATTGATTGTAATTTCAATCTGCCGGAATAAAGTCTGGTTAGACGACGATGAGAAAAATTATAATATTCAGCAGCTTACAGATTCAAAACTCTGTCTTGTCTGCTTTTTTTTATATATATAAAATTGTGTTTAGATTGCTTAGAACTGTTGAATCTGATTTTTCTTTCTCTTTTGTTTAAACTTTGAAAAAATTCTCTCTCTTCCAGTTGTTGTTCTGAGCTTATTTAAAGCATACTCTAATAATGGATGACTACAATTTTTGTTCTTGTCTGTTTTTTTTGCTAAATTGAAATGTCTCGTGTTATAACCAAATTTTTTGTTTCATATGGGCTGTATTTAACTCTACAGTATAAATATTTAGGCTATAATTTTGATTAAAATTATATTATATTACAATTCTTTATTACATTCAAATATGTTTGTTTATATATGACAGTTTAATTAGTTTCTAAAATTAATTATTTGTAGTATATATATCACCTCTCTTTATATTTAACTATAATATTTTTTTAAAAAAATCATAGATAAAAAATATTAAATTAATACTGTATTGACATAAAAAATTATTCAGAATTGAATAACTATTTTAAATAAAATATGAAAATATGAAAATTATTGGCATTAAATAAGACTTTTTTTAAAAAAAAAAATTTAGAACACTTCTATATATATATATATATATATATATTTTTTTTTTTTTTTTTTTTTTTAAAAATTCTAATTTCTAGGATGTGTTGAACTCATGACACATGTTTACTAACTGAATTATACTTATTTATATTAAAAATAAATAAGTTGATTATTTAGTAAAATAAAAATAAATAAATAAATAAAACATGCTGATTGCTGAATGGTGAAACAAAGAATCAAAGCAGAACAGATTCTATTCTTTCGGAATATAACATAATTATTTTTTCCTCCTTCTTCGATCCTTCTGTTTCTCCCTTTCATACTTCCCTCTCCGACTTTCCTTTTTCATTTTCCGAATCCAAACTGTCATTTCCCATTTTCAATATCAATTCATTACTTCTACTAATTCAAATTCGATATATTTAAGGAAGTTCTTACCTAACTTTACATATAATTCCCACTATAATTTCAAAACTTTTTGGTTTTGATACGATATATTCTAGATGAGTTTCAAACTAAATCATAGAGGACACTTTTAAGTCAATTCACATCCAAATTAATCTCGTTTGAGCCGGGTTAGTCTCTTGTGAGAGGAAACACTAACTCCAAATTTTAAACAGCTGCATATATAAGTTAAGTTTAAACCTTCAACCTCAATTAAGCTCCTTACTATCTCACCTGTGCCTTGAGACTGGTAAAGAGCTCTCTTAAGTAAGACTTAGGTTCGAACTCCAACTTTTGTATGCCTCAATATAAGATTTGGGACTTGAAATTCCTTCCGGTGCCAAATTGAGATTGATCTAAATTTAGATGGGGTTAGAGGTTTGGAAGAACTTGACTTTGGCTTGAAAATAAGGATTAGTCCGAATATGAATCTTCTAATACTGCTCTTAAAAAGGGAAAAAAACAAAAACAAAAACTTTTTTGGTGATTAAAGGGGTTTTGATTCCATTTGTTTGTCAATCGAACACATTTTTTTACGTAAAAAGGGAATTTTTCGATCCTCTTTCTTTTTTCCCATTTGATGGAGTTTTTTTTTTTTTTTTTTTTTTTTTTTTAAGCGGTTGAAATTTCATTAAAAACAGAATAGGGAACAGACATACAAACGTACAAACATAGCAAGAAAGAAACATTTGATGGAGTTATATATATATATATATATATATATTATTATTTTACAGATGGATACACCCTAAGTTCCCATGGAATCGAACTAATTATCAGATAGCCATATTTAGGGTTTAGGAATCTGAAAAGGAAGAAAAGGCCTAGAAATTTCATTACCTATGATGTGATGGTGAATGAAGTCTGTCCGCTCAAAATAACTAAATAGGAAAACACGTAAAATGATAATTGGGTGGTTTTGGGGGTAAAGTAATTTAGCCCTAAGAAATCGTTATTCCGTTTGTGATGCTTGATTCTCTAGTAACTATACAATACAATTTAGTTTTTTTGTCTCAATTTTTCTTTTAAAAAAATTCAAAATAATGTCATTAAGTAAGCTCTCCACCAATTAAATTCATTATCTTAATCAATCTTAATCTATAAATAATACGAATATATATATATATATATATATATATATATATTAAGAAACGTTGATTAAGAACGAACAAAACTTTGACGCATCCCCTTCAAAATCGAATATATATTGTCACAAATAAAGAGTATCTAGACCTAATAAAAAGTTGGAAAAGATGTATGAACCTCTAGTTACCAAACTATTAATTAAACTTCCACTAACTAATACTAGTTGATCGAAGTGGAAGGAGTTTGATTTTCTTAACGCAAGGTCTCTAATTCAAATATTACCCGAGTAGATATCAGTATAGAGAGAGCTCTATTGATAAAAGTCTGATACAACTCGACTCTAAATTAGTCGATAAAAATTTATCTATAGAAAGAGAGATGATGAGAATAAGGGGCAATCATATTCAAAAAGTTCAAATCCACACAAATTTTTTTTTTTTTTCTTTAAAAAATAAATAAGGGGAAGAATAAAAAAGGTGGCTATCATTTAGAAGTAGAAAGGCATCCTCAATATAGATAGTAGTTTTTTTAACTTTTTGTGCAACAATTTCTAAATTGAATCATTGGCATCTACTAATAACTTCTTTCATTTAATTATAACGAACTTAAAAAAAAAAAAAAAAAAAAAAAATTAAAACTTTAGTGCCAACAGCATATTTTGTTATAAATTTTTTTAAGCTTTGTTTAGTGTTAAACACCCCATGGAGGATTATTCTCTTCTCTTTATTATTATTATTATTTTTTGTACATTGGTTAGTGGAGTTGACATACTAAAAGATTTCAATAAAAATCAATCCCCAAAAGGAGGGAAATTTTATATATATACATATATATATATATATATATATATATATATATATATTTAACTATTTTTGAATGCGGAAGTTTAAGTTTTAAATTCTCATGTGGTGGTTAGCGTTAAAAAAAAAAAGCTCCGGGCTAGGCCCTTACCTTCGAGTAAGAGTTGAACTCTGTGAGCGCTCTGCAGGCCGAGTCCGGATTAGTCTCACCAAATAAGGTGGGGATATCGGGTGCCCCAAATGGGTATAAAAAAAAAACTATATTTTTTTTTTATAAATTTAAGATGCTATTTTCATATCAATCCAATCATGAAATGACATCTTAATAGTAATATGAAAATCAAGTCAACTACTTAATGATGCTTTTGGAAAAACCTACTTACTTAATTATATTACTAGTACTATGTGTTGTTTAATAATAATAATAGATGCTTTTAGTACAAATAAACATAATTTTTACTTGTAAAAGTAAATATTATTAGTTAAAAATTATAAAATAAATAAATATAGGCTTTATTTGAGTCCGAGTAGATCACGACTTAGAGTGATATGTTCTAGTATTAAGTTTTAAATGACTGTATATATAAGTATGAATTTGATCCCACGACTTTATTTAAATCAAAAAAATCTTATCTACTCATACAAAGCTAGTTATTAAATTTTTTAACACAAAACGATACAATATATAATTTTTTTTTTTACAAAATTATTATAAAAACGAATTGTAATATCTATTCTCATATTTTTCAATATTTTATTACACAATATCAAATATTATAAATATATATTTTTTATCAATTAGATTCTTAGGAAAAACAAATTTTTTATTTAAAAAAAAAAAGAAAAAAGAAAAAAAGGAGAGAGAAAATCCACCAAGAGATAAGAAAAATAAACGCCTCACTGTAGCCCATTATCATCATTATCTGAAAATAATTTTTCCAATAACAAAACAATGGGCCCCAACAACTTCCTTGGTAGAAATAAAATGTCTATAATGGGCCGAATAATATAATTTTCCTCAGAAGCAATTGTTTAAATTTTGATGTTTTGAATTATTTAAATTTTGATGTTTTGAATAGAAGAGGTAAAAAAGGTTGATAGGGAAGGAGAAAAAGGATGGTGGCGAAGGCAGAGTTGGGTGGGCGGTCCAGTATTGGTAATACAGTGGTTTGAGGAGCGTTTTCATGAGTAGAAACAAACAAAATATGCAATGAATGAGTGCAAGACTTTGGAATAAAAAAAAAAAAAAAAAACTACACATTAACAAAGTGGCAAGCAGCAAAGCAAGGGAAAAAAGTGCAGATGATAAAAGTTCTAATGCTTTTTTCCGATGTTGTCCCTTCCACCACTCACTCAAAGATTTTCAGGTTTGGTAACAAAGAAAAGAAATTCGCTGTCTAGATATGCATTTATTATACGGATGACTAAGGAGGAGGGGGCGTGGATAGTGGGGTTTTTTTTTTTTGGTTTTTTTGTTTTTAATTTAAAAAAAAAAAAAAAATTGGAGAAAAAGAAAAATGGTATTATAATCTTGGTGTTATTGGCAAGGGGGGAAGAAGGGAAAACTAAAAGAAGTGCCCAGAAAAATTAGCTAGTGAGTCTTTCTGATTATTCCAGTATTTATAAATATATATATATGTATATGATCCTCCCATTACACTCTAGATTTATGCTGTACAACAATGATGATAAAATGGACAGTTGAACTTCACTTTGAAGATAATGGGTATCCATCAATCATCAGAGATATGCATAAACAAATGATTGAGAGAAAGATATTTTCTTTTTACCAAATTGGATTATTCTTTCTTGTTTTCTGCAATATTCTTGAGTTGTAGTTGTGGGTTGCTTTATTTATGGCCACTGCCCACAGGCATAGAAGAGAATCTATGCCGTGTAGTAAATCTAGAGCCCTCCATTACCATTTACCAACCTGGGGGTTGTGTATCAGGGAATGAATGTGCTCTCTGTTTTTCCTTTCCTTTCCTGCCTTGATTCTCTTTCTCTCTGCCGATGAAAAGATTGCCTGCTTTTTGTCCTTTTCATTGATGCTCTTTCTTTATTTTTGAATTTCTAGGCGGTTTTAGGCTCAATGTGCAGCTGTTTCTCACATTCTTAGTGTTGCATTGCATATTCACTTGTTTTTATTCCGTTCACTCTTCTCTTCTTCAACCTAACTAACTTAGGTTTCTCTTACTCTATATAAATAGGGCTCCCATTTTGTATCTTTTTTCTTCTCGTACCACCTCCATTGGTTTATTCAATCAACTTAGCTGATCTTCAATCTCTCTGGAGAGGGCACCTACTTACCATTTCTATCATCCAACATGAGTTACACTAATCCTTCAATGGGCTCAGGTTAGCAAAATGCTTTCTTTCTTTCTCTTTGCTGCATTTCTTGCACCATAGTTGCGCTATAGTTCCCTAGAATTACTTACTATTGCCTACATTTAGCCTTAATTACTTTCGTATACAGGAAATGATGATTTGGCATTTTCTCTTGTTTGAATTAATCCTTTCTTCCTTAAGTTCTCACTGAGCAATTGAATAAGTTGCAGGAAGCAGAACATCTAGAAGGACACTTGAGTTTGGGAGGACGTATGTGGTGAGGCCTAAAGGGAAGCACCAGGCAACAATTGTTTGGCTGCATGGTCTTGGTGATAATGGTTCTAGGTGAGTTAGTTGTTTTTTTTCAGTATTTTGTTGTTGCACTCAAGGGACTGTCACTTTATCCTATACTGCTTGTAAACAATAATAGCCTATATTCATGCTGCTAAGATTTCTCCAAACATCATTTATTTTGCATAATATTTCTGGAGGAAATTTGTTTCTAAGTTGTCTTATAGGAATTACTAAAAATCATGCCAGAGGCCGAGCTCAAAGTAGACCTTTGGAAGATTGTTCACCATTCGTATGCTTTGGAAGATCTAAGGGATATATGCTAATTTCCGTTTTTAAACTTCTAGGATAAACTTGAATTGGTTATCAGAGGGCAGGGCTACTGGATTTTTTCTTCAATGCTATTTTGTAGTTCAGTCTTAACTTTAATGTTCTATTCATTCACTCTTCTGGGTATATACTGGAAAAACTTTTTAACCAATAAAAGAAAAGAGAAAAAGAAAACTGTGGAGAAAGTGAATATTTGATACTTTATGCTTCCTAAGGTCATTTAATTTTTGTTTACTCTGATTCTTGAGCTTGCCAGTATTTTTATTAGATTCTTTTGTAGTAACTGTGGCGCCATGAAATAATGTTATCTTAAAAAAGTTCGATTTGATTGAGTAGATAGGAGAAAGTTTGGTGCCACAGAATAACAGCAGCATGTTATAATCTTTTTGGTTTTTAATTTGTTCTCTTGTTTGATTCTGAGCTTAAGTTGGATATCTGGAGAAAAGGTGCATATGCTCACTAACTATTCTCTTGTTTGGGACCACTTGTTTACCAACTATTCTCTTGCCAACTTACTAATTATAGAAACTTTTATGCAAGAATTTACTAAAACCATTAGCATATGCATTGAGATGTTTTACACTTGCGTGCTAGCAGATTAACAAATTTAAGGTAGAATAATACCCCTAATCTTCCAGTTATTGCTTGTAATAGGCTTCCGATAAGAATTTCCTTCCCCAGGTTAATTAATGGAAACTTGACATAATGAAGAATTAAACATATAACAAATATCTCAGATGTGCTATACAGGACATAGGAAGATTTGTGTGGAGTGTGTTTACATGAAAGTAATTCCTCCCAAAAGATGAAGAAGAAGAAACACATATGGTTATCTTTATGCAATCAGAATTAAAATTTTGTACACAAGTAAACGAGTGGAAAGTCTCCTAATTTCTTGTTCTTTTTGTTCCTGCAGTTGGTCTCAGCTCCTCGAAAGCCTCCCTCTACCAAATGTGAGAATTTATATTATATGAGCTTTATTTCATCATTTGGTTTGTTTATTTTCTATGGTTTTGTGATAGAGAGCTCTTTCTTCAGATTAAGTGGATATGTCCAACTGCTCCAACTCGCCCTGTAGCTGTACTTGGTGGATTTCCTTGCACTGCCTGTAAGATTATTCTAGAGATCTTGTAGCATTAATTTTTCATGAACTGTCATTTACAAGCGTATAAACCATTTGCCAGGGTTTGATGTTGGAGAACTTTCAGAAGATGTTGTTCCTGATGATTTTGAGGGCTTGGATGCTTCAGTTGCACATATTGCAAACTTGTTATCCACAGAACCTGCTGATGGTACATGTTATGCTTCTATGATTTTAGATTAACGGACTTGTATAGGTCTTACGTCTCTTGGTTCATACACATCTAGTTAACGAGATTTTAGATATCTCGACGAATTAATGTGCCTCCGTTGTTACCGAACCTTTGGCATGAGGTTGACTTTGACTCAAGAACAGAGCTACTTATTTTTCCTTCCTTACTAAATTCTTTTGGAATTTTGTTTTGAGTTTGACAGAAGATCATCTTAACTGAATGAGTGGCCTAGTTAATTGCAACTTAAAAAACCAAAATTTAAGTAATCGATTAACCAAACTGGCCATTTTTACAGTGAAACTTGGTATTGGAGGCTTCAGCATGGGTGCTGCCACTGCTCTCTACTCTGCTACCTGCTTTGCCCAAGGAAAATATGGAAATGGATACCCCTACCCTGTCAATTTGAGGGCTATAATTGGTCTCAGTGGCTGGCTCCCTGGTTCGAGGTATGAATTAAGTCATGTCATCTTGAGTGAAAGTTCTGTAAACATTTTTTCTTTCTGTTCTACCAGGATATGAAATTTATAAGTTATCGAGGTTATTAGTTACTCCTTAAATCCATGATCTGCAACATGTTTCGAGATGAGTTTCTGAGCTAAACAATTCACATGCTTATTGACAATTAACACTGAGCAGGAGCGTGAGGAACAAAATTGAAGGATCACACGAGGCTGCAAGGCGTGCTGCATCATTGCCAATTTTTCTATGTCATGGAATGTGTATGTACTTCTATAAGCTTCCCGTGTTGAAGAAAATCATAAAAATTAGTGTAATGGTGAAAGAATTTGAATGATATTTGAACCTTTTGTGTTATTATGTCTGTTCCAGGTGATGAAGTGGTTCCATACAAACATGGAGAGAAGTCCATTCAAGTCTTGAGCTCAGCAGGATTCAGATGCCTTACATTTAAATCCTACGACGGGTACCTAAAACTTTCCATGGAAACAAAAAAAAAAAAAAAAAGGGTAAAACATATATAAGTAACTGTTGGAATACTCTCTGAACAACATTTACTGGATTTGTGCTGCAGGCTTGGCCATTACACGGTGCCTAAGGAGATGGACGAGGTTTGCAATTGGCTGAATGGGAGGCTGGGACTAGAAGGTTCGCGATCATGAAATATGAACTGTGTCAAAAAGGGCTGTTAAATAGCTGCTAATTACCACTTTCAAGGGACTTATAGTGAAATAATACATGGGAAGAGCATAAAGAAGTTTGACAGATGCCAGAGAGAGATGTAGTTAGTTAGACAATATATATATATATATATATCAGTTCTGGTGTGTTGGATTATGGGAAAATAGATATATAGCTATATATATATATATATATATGCATGTATGTATAAGGTGTTGCAGGGTGAATCTTTGAAATGAATTATCATTTCAATTTTGGTTTCTGTACTACTGTAAAATAAAGTTTTTTTCCTTTTTCTTTGTTTCTTTTGTTTTGGGATTTGCTTCCATTCCTCTGTCTATGTAGTTGACAAATGAACATTTTGAGAATGTTGTTTGATTACAGTATAATGTATATATATAATCTACTTATATAACAATAAGTTTAGTTACAGCATGAATTATAATAATAATTAATAATATAAAAATGAAAACAATTTTTTGTTTAGGGCTAAAGTTGCATTTGCGAGACAAAAAGAGGTAATAATTAATAAGTGTCATAAACCCCAAAAACTTCCCTCTCCCTGAAAGCCCTCTATAGAATTGTTGGAATCCCTCTTTAATGGGAGAAATTTTAGAAACATCTAGAATTTTCTAGAGAAGTGTAGAATTTTCTAAAATTTTGTGAAATCTTCTAAAGTACTTTAGAGATGTGTAGCACCTTATAGAACATTACTCCTAGAATATGCAAAGAGAAGTGTGGAGAATTCTAGAGAAATTAATCTCCACCATTCATTGAGGAGGTGAAATAGTATAAATAGAGGTGTGGACTTCATTCCCAAACATCCACAGAACCTGCTGATGGTACATGTTATGCTTCTATGATCATTATTGTCACCGTTTTGATATATCTAAAATATGAGAGAAATTTTATCCAATTTGTTTGAAAATAAATTCATTCATCAATTACTCTTAAGATAAATATAACTTATTTTAAAATTTTGGAAATTAAATCCTTCGTATCTTTAAAATAAAATAGCACCTAATTAAAAATACAATATCTTACTCTTTTATAATTTATAAATTTTTTTTTTAAAAAAAAATCAAAACAAATCTGGGAGATCCAATCTCAACGAAGCCGAAACCGTAAACATTACAATTTGATGGAAGAAATTTGTTTAGTTATAAGTTGTTGCTGACATTATCCACAATCTTCAAATTCATCATTACCAAATCTTATCCACTTCCATCAAATTCATGGATTCTGACTTCCTTCAAACCATGCCGCCAACAATCAATAGGAAGCAATTTGCAATAACAGCAATTGAAAATTTTCTTCTCCTCCTCATTATCATGATACACCAACTGGCAAAATAAAATTGATTAGTACATACAAATATACATAGAATTTAATGATGATAATAATAATTTATTACCCCAAGGGATAATGTTATAGTGTGGTAAACTATAGAAAATCTCTCTGCTCGTGGTGCAAACCAAAGCAAATACTCCACAAGTTCCGTGGCCGCTCCAAGGATATATCCCTCAGTGCCATAAAGTGGAGACAAAAAAATTTCTATGATATCTTTTGGCATAATGACTAATTGCACAATTGTTTAGGTCACCTTTTTTATATGTTTAAAATATGGGAGAAATTTTGCCCATCTAAAATCAAGCTCAAACATAATAAGGTTAACTCGAAGCATTGCGTTTCGAATCATTCAAGAAAAATTCGGGTTAAATGTTAAACTTTTGAGAGTAGAGCAAAGATGTGAAGGTTCCTAAGGTTTTTTAGGAAAGTTAAAAGACAGTGTTTTGAGTGAATCACTAATTATATTGATGTTCTTTAAACTATAAAGATATTTGATGCTCAATTCCTCAAGGTTATTAGAAGAAGCCAACAATTGGTGCAAGTTGTTTTCAGTAATAAAGTCACATTCAAGGGAGATTTTTCTTAAACGAGAACAATTTTTAATATTCAAGTAGCACTTAATAATATCATCGGAGTAGAAATAACCATATACGTGATAGAGTTCCTTTTCCAGATGCTCATCATTCCAAGGGTGAATTAAAAGACTAAACTTCTGTATGCTCATGTGCTGCTGCTCCCGCCGGTTTTGTACAATTCTCTGCACCGCCACTAATAAATCCCAGGTAAGGTCTCCCACCACTTGGACAATACGCTTATACGAGCAGCATCTCTGACAGGTAAATAAGACAGAATATGATGCAAAATATGCAATTCAAATATTCTATCTGCTGCACTCATACTCATGATCAAGAGTTGCACTTTTTACAAGAAGAAGGCGGCACCAGTATATATATACACTTTAGGAATGAATGAAGAACACTAATTTTTAGGTATTTTACAAAAGTAAGAACTTGTTTCATTAAATAAAAATAAAAAAATATTTAATTTTCTTTGAATATATTAAATCTATCAATATCTTTAAAATAAATATAGCTTATCTTATGTAATTTTGAATGACGAAATTATCCTTCCCTAACAATTAACAAAGTTTTTTTATCAGAGTTTTTAAAATTTTTTATTTCATGTCAATTTAAGAAAAGAAGTAGTGGATTTTTTTTTTTTTTTTTTTTTTTTTTTTTGAAATTAAAGAAGTAGTAGATTCTTATAAGGATTTAAATTTATTAAGATATATTATATATACACAACTCACAAAAGAGTAAACATGGAAAATCTAGGAAAATTAGCGTACGAATCTGTCTAGAAAATCAACCTAAGAATCTATTGAATATATGTGTGATATATTTTATATTTGTATTTCCGTAAATAATTTTAGTCATTCACTTTTGTAATACTTTTTTCTTTTTTTTCTCTCTATATATATATATATATATATATATTTTTTTTTTGGTTCAATATTATATATGCTTAAGGGATGAATAAATGAAAAACGCTAATTTTTTGGTAAATTACCAAAGATATTGAATCTATCGTTTTGAAATATATTTTTCTCCAAAAATAATTTATTTTTACTAATATTGTCAGTTTTTTTTTTTAAAAAAAAAAATTAACGAGAAATATTTACAAATTTAGAGTAAATAGGGTTACTAATTTATAAAATATTACCGAAAAGGTAAAAATATATATAAAAAATATATTTCATATACAATGATTTAATTACCTTTTCCTATTATTCAAATATATTTTTGGACTAAATTTGTCAAATAATATTTTGTGAATAATTTATAAATGAAAAATAGAATGCAGAAAGAGAAAAAGCAAAAAAAAAAAAAAAAAAAAAAAAAACAATTCTGGGAGATCCGATCTCAAATCTTCACGCCTCGCCAAATTTCTAATTCACATTATCCACAATCTTCAAATTCTTGACCTCTTTAAGAAAGAAATCCTTCAGGTTTGGCAAATAATATTCCATTTCCTCAAATTTGTAGATTTTGACTTCCTCCAAGCAATGCCGCCAACAATTAATTGGAAGCAATTTGCAATAACAACAATTGAAAATTTTCTTCTCCTCCACATTATGATACACCAACTGGTAAAATAAAATTAATTAGTATATATATATATATATATATATACAATTTAATAATAATAATAATTTATTACCTCAAGGGATAATAATGTGGTGTTGTCAAAAGAGACTATTGATACTCTCTCTGCTCGTGGTGCTAACCAAAGCAAATACTCCAAAAGTTTTGTGACTTTGTCCCTCATTAATATCTTTAATATCGGGCTTTCAATTCCTTGCTTGAAGGATATATCCCTCGTGCCATAAAGTGGAGACAACAATTTTTCTATGATGTACTCTGGAATAATGATCAGCTGCACAATTGTTAATGTAAAATAGTTAAAGATTGCAATTAGTAAGCTACTAGCAGAAAGAAGGTGAAAGAAAAAAAAAAAAAACTTACATCGTAGGTGTTATATTTTATGGTCACTTTTTTTGTATGTTTAAAATTTTGGAGAAATTTTACACATCTAAAACCAAATTGAGTATGTATAATCAGGTTAACTTGAAATCCGACATCAGATCCATTTAAGGAAAAGTCGAACACATGGTCTGGTAGTTCAAATGTGAAACTTTTGAGGGTAGGAGAAAAGATGTGAAGTTTCTCAAGGCTGTACAGGGAATATAAAGACAATGTCTTGAGTGAATCACTAGATATATTGATGTTCTTCAAAAGACAACAATTCTTGAAGTTCAATTCCTCAAGGTGCTCAAAAGAAGCCAATAACTGCTGCAATTTGTTTTCAGTAATAAAATTACCGTCAATAAAGATTTTCTTTAAACGAGGACAATTTTTCACATTAAAGTAGGACTTGGAGAATCTATAACCAAGCACTCGTAGATCCTCAAATTCTGGCGTATCATACACCTTCGCCTCCACCACCTCTATAGAGCGTCTAATATCAAAATGCACCTTCAGTTGCTTAAATTTAACGAATTCTCCATCCAAGTGAATAATCTTGAGCCCTGTACAATGTTTTAGTTTTAAGGTCTCCAATGATGAGCAAGATCCCAAAGTTAGGTTTTTCAATATGTTGTCGTCTAAAATCACATATTCCAGAGCTAATTTCTGCAAACAAGTGAAATTTATGTCCATGGACGAACATGAAGAGAGCAAGTCAAATCCTTTTAAATTCAGAGTAGTCAACCACTTGACAGAAAGAAGGTTGGGAGGCAATAATAAATCCAAATTCCCTGAGGAACCGCTTTGCCACGTAATGCCGTTGATCAATTTCAATTCCTTGAGAAAGGGCGTTGCCAAGTAACTTAAACATGAGAAAACAATTTCACGGCACCTGCTCCTTTCCTCTTCATCAGAGGGAGATGGCCATCCATCCAGTTGTTTATCCTGCCAAGGAGGAACGAAAAGACAAAACTTCTGTATGCTTATGTGCTGCCGCTCCCGCCGGCTTCGTACAATTCTCCGCATCGCCGCTAATAAATCTATGTTCTTTCCAAATTGTTCCCGATTATCAGAATTGCAGGTCATGAAACTTTCCTTGTTGAAATTAAGGTACGGAAGTGTCTCCCACACATTGTTCCAACGCTTGGACAATACGCTTGTAGAAACAGCATTTTTACTTGGTAAATAAGATAGAATATGATGCAAAATACCTTCTGGCAATTCAGATATTCGATCTGCTGCACTCATACTCATTTTTTATATATAATATATAATCTCTCTATATCTTTCTATATATATATATATATATATATAATTATATATATGAAATTAAGAACACTAATTTTTAAGTTTTAGGTAATCAACAGAACTAAGAATTTGTTTCATCAAATAAAAATAAAAAATACTTATTCTATCGAATCTATCAATATTTTAAAAATAAAATATAGGTTATCTTATAATTTCCGATATTGAGATAAAAAAAAAAACAAATTAGAACCAAATATTATATCCGAGAGACCCGTTCGTTCAGTTCTAATGATTTTTTTAAAAATTATTTATTAATTTAATTTAATTTAATTAAACATTTTATTAAAAATTACTAATTTTTAAAATATATTATATTTAAAAATTAATATTATTTTATACTATTCATTTATATTATAATTTATAGTTTAAAATATTATATATTAATTTATTTAATTATTTTTGTTTAAATTAATTACTCTTAATTAAATTATTATAGAAATTTCAAGATATATATACATATATTGAGTTAGTAGGTATTTTTTATCAGAGTCCTCTTTCAAGCTAATAAGACTATTTTTCTTTTTTTCAAAAAAAAATAAAATTTAAAAAAATTATATAATTTACCATAATTCTACCACCATTCTAATATATACTTTTTTAATATATTTCGAAATTATACTTTTACAAGAACACTAGCAAAATAATAATAATAAAATTTTACAAGATAAAATTAATATTTAAAATGTTGCATTCATAATTTAAAAATTATCGTAGTATCTTAAAATTAATATTTTGAGATATGATAATCTTAAAAGTAAAACTAATGATTGAGTTAGATTTTGTTATGACCAGAAATTTAAAAAAAAAATAAAAAAAAAAATTTAAATAAGCAATAGTTGAGGGGTAAAGTTGCATTGCGTGAAAATTTTGAGGGCCAAATATCTATCAATATCTTAAAATAAAAAATAATCGGTGAATTTGATTCAAAAAAAAATTATATTTAACTTTTTAATCGCAATTTTTTTTTAAGATATTAAAAATTCATTTTAAAGAAATTATAGAATTTACTATATTTAAAAAAAAAAAAAAAAAAACAATTATGGGAGATCGATCTCCACAAAGCCGAAACCAACCGTAAACATTACAAAGCTAATCATCCTCAATAGTAGAAGAAATTTGTTTCGTTATAAGTTTGTTGCTGACAGACATTATCTATAATCTTCAAATTCTTGATTTGTTTATCAAAGAATTTCTTCATCATTATCAAATCGTATTCACATCCATCAAATTTAAGGATTCTGATTTCCTTCAAACAATGCCTCCAACAATCAATTGGAAGCAATTTGCAATAGCAGCAATTGAAATTTCTCTTCTCCTCTTCATTATTATGATGATACACCAACTGGTAAAATAAAATTAATTAGTATATATATACATACATACATAGAATTTAATGATAATAATAATTTATTACCTCAAGGGATAATAATGTGGTGCTGTTGCGCGAGAGTATTGATACACTCTCTGCTCTTGGTGCTAACCAAAGCAAATATTCCACAAGTTCCCTGAATGTCTGCTTCATTAATTCCACTTTCGTAATTTCTTGCAAGGAGAAGGATATATCTCTTGTGCCATAAAGGGGAGACAACAATTTTACTCTCGTGTATTCTGGAATAATAACCAACTGCACAATTTTTAATGTAAAATAGTTAAAGATTGCAATAAGTAGTAGCCTACTAGAAGAAAAAAATAAAAAAAAAACTTACTTGGTTGCCCTTTATAGTCATCATCTTGGTATGTTTAAAATACTGGAGAAATTTTACACATCTAAGACTAAACTGATCATATATAATCAAGTTAACTCGAACTCCTTCGTCCGATCCATTGAAGGAAAAGTCGGGCACATAGTTTGATAGCTCAAATGTGAAGCTTTTGAGAGTAGGAGAAACTATGTGAAGTTTCTTAAGGTTGTCTAGAGAAGATAAAGATAATGTCTTTAGTGAATCACTAAATATATTGATGTTCTTCAAAAGAGAACAACTGCTGATGCTCAATTCCTCCAGGCATTTAGAAGAATCCAATAATTTGTGCAAAATGTTTTCAGTAATAAAATTACTGTGGATGAAGACTTTCCTTAAAAGAGGACAATTTTCAATATTTACGTAATGCTTATTGAAATAGAAATAACCAAGTAAGTGTAGCTCTTGAAATTCAGGCGCATCGTACACCTTTGTAGACACCTCCGGCAACTCTATAGACCTTTCCCTTGCCCCATTGGTCCCATCCAACAGCACCATCAATCGCTTCAATTTAGCAAATTTCCCACCCAAATCAATAGTCTTGAGCCCTGTACAGCAATACAGTTTCAAGGTCTCCAATGACGAGCAAGATCCCAAAGTTAGGTTTTCTACTATGCTATCGTCTACAACCACATATTGCAAAACTAATTTCCTCAAACATATGAACTTTATGTCGAGCAATGACCAAGAAGAATACAAATCAAATCCATTTAAAGTCAAGGATGTTAACCTCTTGGCAGAAAGAATGCTTGAAGGTAAACATAAATTCGGATTCCCCGTAATTCCATTGATCAATTTCAATTCCCTGAGGGACGGAGTTGACACGTAACTGATGACACTAAAACTTGATAATCCAATTTCAAGACTCTTTTTTTTCCCCTCTTCTCCGTCCTCCTCTTCATCAGAAGACAGATACTCATCCTGCCAGGGAGGAATATAAAGATTAAACTTCTCTATGTTTATCTGCTGCTGCTGCCGATTTTGTACAATTCTCTGCACTACTGCTAATAAATCCCTATTCTTTTCAATTTGCCACAAATAATCAGTATTGTGGATCATAAAGCTTTCGTCGTTGAAATTTAAGTAGGGAAGCGTCTCCCATGCGTTGTTCCACCACTTGGACAAAACACTTGTACGAGCAGCATCTTTGATAGGTAAATAAGATAAAATATGATGCAGAATAGCTTCTGGCAATTCAGACATCAAATCTACTGCACTCGTATTCATTATATATATATATATATAATATATATCTAATCTTTCTCTCTTTCTCCTTCTTAACAGTTTGCGCTTTTTTACGATTAAGGAGAAGAAGCAACAACTGAATGTGTTCTCACGGTTGAAGTTCAATAAAGGGCTCCGCGGTCTTACGTTTAGAACGGGCTTTTTTTTTTCTTTTCTATAATATTATGACAAACTTGAGTTGTATTTATAGGGTAAAGAATTGACTTATATTTTAATCCTAATCAAATTAGGAATCCTAATCAGATTAGAAAATATCTTTAGCTTCTTAATTATTTACAATATTTTTTAAATTAATTATATTTAACTCAAAATTTTAAAATATTGTATATAATTATATATTAATTTATTTAATTATTTTTGTTTAAATTAATTACACTTAATTAAATTATTATAGTTATATATATATATATATATATATATATAAAAAGAAAAGCATGATAGAGATGAAATTTGTATTTAAAAAATTATAGAATTTACCGTAATTCTACTATCATTCTAATATATATATTTTTAATATATTTGGAAATTATACTTTTACAAAAAACACTAACAAAGTAATAATAATAATAAATTTTTAAAAAATAAAATTGATATTTAAAATGTTGCATTAATAATTAAGAAATCATCACATCAAAATAAATATTTTAAGATATGATGATCTTCAAAGTAAAACCAATGATTTAGTTAGATTTTGTTAATACCAGAAATATCTCCGAACTAGTCTTCTAAATTAAATAAGTAATTATTGAAGGGTAAAGCTTGCATTGCGTGAAAAATATGAGAAAGGTATTGACAAAATATTACGGATAAAAATATATATAAAAATATATTTGAAATGATTATCTTTTCTTTTTATTTAAAAGGAAATTAAAAGAAATTTGTTAAAATATAAATTTATTTGAAAACAAATTCATAAAAAAAAAAAAAATCAAAACAAATTCTTCGAAACGAATTCTTGAAACAAATCAGAAACGGTAACATTACCGTGCTAATCATCGACAAATCTTAACCGCCTCGCCGGAAGGTGTTTTTCTATTGATTAATAACTGAAATTCTCCACCATCTTTAAATTCTTGACCTCTTTAAGAAAGAAGTCCTTCATCTTTGCAAAATAATATTCTGTTTCCTCAAATTTATGGATTCTGACTTCCTCCTCCTCCTCATTATGATACATCAACTGGTAAAATAAAATTAATTAGTATATATACAATTTAATAATAATAATAATTTATTACCTTGAGGGATAATAATGTGGTGGTGTCGAACGAGACTACTGATATTCTCTCTGCTCGTGGTGCTGACCAAAGCAAATACTCCACAAGTTTCGTGACCATGCCATTCTTTAAAATCGGGCTTTCATTTCCTTGCTTGAAGGATATATCCCTGGTGCCATAAAGCGGAGAAAATAATTTTTCTCTGATGTGCTCTGGAATGCACAATTGTGTTGATATAAAATAGTTAAAAATCGCAGTCAGTAAGCTAAGCTACTAGTAGAAAGAAGGTGAAAAGGGCAAAAAAAAAAAAAACAAAAAACTTACTTGGTGGCAGTCGTACTTTAAAGTCACAAATTTTGCATATTTAAAATTTTGGAGAAATTCCATACATGTAAAACGAAACTGAGTATACATAATCAGGTTAACTTGAAATTCGACAACACATCCATTTAAGGAAAAGTCGAACTCATGCTTTAATAGTTCAAATGTGAAACTTTTGAGGGTATATATAAGGTGCTTTTCATTTAGTACTTTTTTTTTTTTTTTTCTATTATATAAGGTGTGTTTTTCTCACTATAGAAATATATTAATTTTATCAATATCTTTAAAATAAATAATAATTTATTATATAATTTTAAATATTGAATCTTTCGATTAGTTAAATCAAAATATTAGATAGGATAAAATATTACAAAAATTTAAGATAAAGTCAAAGAAAAACAATGTTGAATTAATTTTTTTTTTTTTTTTTTTTTTTGTTTTTCTTATCATATTTTTTCCAAATAGACTAATTTAGACTCATCTTAATAGAGGTGTTTGACACCAACGAGTCTGTTTTTTTGAAAAAAAAATATTAATTAATTTATTAAAAATTATTAATTTTTAAAATATATTATATTATATATTTTTCTTTGAAATCTGAGGATTCTATTATTTTTTAAAATATTTAAAAATTAATTAATATTATTTTATACTATTCATTTATATTATAATGTTTACTTCTTAATGGTTTAATTTTACAATATTTTTAAATTAATTATATTTAACTCTATTTTTAAAAATATTATATATATAATTATATATTAATTTGTCCGAGCAATAAGCAATAAACTCAATTATTGCTTATTTAATTTAATTATTGCAATATGTCCGAGCTGGTCTTTTAAAAAATTGAGGAAAAAAAATAAATTAAATAAGCAATAATTGAGGGGTGAAATTGCATTGAGTGAAAACTTTGAGGGCCAAAACAGCTAATTACTGAAAGTCATAAACCCAAAAAAAACTTTCCCTCTCTTGTTAAACCCTAGCGCCTAGTTAGGGATTTTTCAGGACGAACAGAAGAAACCTTGCAAAAATTCTTAGAAAGATGAACTACAAATTTCACAATCTTCTCGGAGCACCGTACAGAGGTGGAAATATCGTTGTAGTCAACAACACAAGTTTAGTTTCTCCTGTCGGAAATCGGGTTTCCGTAACTGACCTCAACAAATCCGAAACCGTAACATTACCATGTCAATCATCCTCGAATCTACACCGTCTTGCGGCCTCGCCAGATGGTGTTTTTCTACTGGCGATCGATGACAAGAATCGCTGTCTCTTCATTAATTTACTTCGCCGAGTCGTTCTTCACCGTATCACTTTTAAGCATCCGGTGGCGACGGCCAAATTCAGTCCTGATGGTCAGCTTATTGCAGTTGCTGCTGGGAAACTTCTGCAAATTTGGCGCTCCCCTGGGTTCAGAAAGGAATTCTTCCCCTTTGAATTGATAAAGACCTTTGCCGACTGCAATGATAAGATTACCGCATTGGATTGGAGTCCTGACTCAAATTTCATCCTTGCTGGCTCAAAAGATTTGACTGTTAGGCTCTTTTGCTTGAAAAAATTGAAGAATTACAGTAAACCATTTTTATTTTTGGGTCACAGAGATGTAATTATTGGTTGCTTTTTTGGAGTTGACAAGAAAAGTAAAGTTTGTAAGGTCTACACAGTATCCCGTGATGGTGCGGTTTTTAGCT
This sequence comes from Cynanchum wilfordii, assembly GCA_025388415.1. Taxonomy (NCBI): domain Eukaryota; kingdom Viridiplantae; phylum Streptophyta; class Magnoliopsida; order Gentianales; family Apocynaceae; genus Cynanchum; species Cynanchum wilfordii. The sequence continues at coordinate 1,082,436 of JAHSUH010000581.1, read as the reverse complement.
GGGGATTTAGTAACGAGGCTTTTGATGATGGAGAAATGGACATTTCTGAACCAGAATCACCAGGAACCCCGGAGCAAATCCAGAGGCAAGATAGTGAAAGTGATGCTAACGCTAATACGAAGAAGAGGAAAGATTTTGACGGCAAAAGTAACAATTTTGATGAAGAAAACGAGATTCTATTGCATACTCTCAAGTGGGAATTGTTGAAGAAGGACTATTTCATGCAAGCGCCATCTAAGGTTTCAGCATGTGATTATCACAGGGGACTTGATATGTTGGTTGTGGGATTCTCAAATGGAGTATTTGGGCTTTATCAAATGCCTGATTTTATATGTATTCACTTATTATCCATATCCAGAGAGAAGATTACAACTGTTGTTTTCAATGGCCTGGGTAATTGGTTGACTTTTGGGTGTGCAAAGCTTGGCCAGTTGCTTGTGTGGGAGTGGAAATCAGAGAGTTACATATTAAAGCAACAGGGTCACTACTTTGATGTCAATTGCCTGGCATTTTCAGCAGATTCTCAACTCTTGGCTACTGGCGCAGATGATAATAAAGTCAAGGTATGGGATATGATAAAAACTTGCCCTGTGATTTCCGTATGAGAAATTCCTCAATTGTTTGCTTTTAAAGTTTTAAATAAATAGCTTGAAGGAGTGCATGTTTAATGAGTTTGTAAATTCTGTGATTTGTAATGCAACTAAATCATAACCTTTTACTGTTAATGCCTTGTAGGTGTGGAATGCTTCCTCTGGTTGCTCTTTCGTGACATTCTCTGAGCACACTAATGCAGTAACTGCACTTCACTTTATGGCCGGAAACCATAGTCTCTTGAGTGCATCTCTTGATGGGACTATTCGAGCTTGGGATTTGTTCCGTTATCGAAATTTCAAAACCTTTACTACGCCTACTTCTAAGCAATTTGTTTCCTTAGCAGCAGATCAGAGTGGCGAAGTAATATGTGCAGGAACTCTGGATGCATTTGAGGTGATGCTTTCATTGAATTTCAACTTCCCTTGTCATTATCTCTCAATTCTACTTAATAAATTTTATTGTGCCTGTTGATTTTAGATATATGTTTGGTCAATGAAGACGGGCAGGTTGTTGGACATTCTCAGTGGCCATGAAGGTCCTGTGCATGGCTTGATGTTCTCTCCTACAAATGTAAGTGGAGTTATGCTTTCATTTGCATATGTAGCTTATTAATGAGAAATCTTAGTCGAAACCAAATTAAAATTTACTGTTTCTTTTATTTATTTATTTTTACTTTTATGAAGCTTATTTGAGTTTTATGTTGATCTTGTAGGCCATATTAGCTTCCTCTTCTTGGGACAAAACTGTTCGATTGTGGGATGTTTTTGAAGGAAAAGGTGCAGTTGAAACATTTCCTCACACGCATGATGTTCTTACTGTTGTTTATCGTCCAGATGGAAAGCAATTGGCTTGCAGTACATTGGATGGGCAAATACACTTTTGGGATCCCCTTGAAGGATTGTTGATGTACACCATTGAGGGCCGTAGAGATATTGCAGGTGGACGCTTAATGACTGATCGTAGATCAGCTGCTAATTCCACTGTTGGAAAGTGCTTCACGACATTGTGTTATTCTGCTGATGGAAGCTATATATTAGCTGGTGGGAGCAGCAAATACATTTGCATGTATGATATTGCTGAACAGGTTAGTTTCCTTTGATAATGTACTTCGTTATCATGTGGGATACGTTTCTTTATATCTGATCTTGTATAGCTCTTTCCTCTTGTGGCCTTGTCTTCATTTAATCATACTTGGTTTTCCATCAAATTCTTTGAACGCATATTTGGAAATTGGCCCTTTTTAACAGAATGTGTTGAGTTCTTGCCTTATAAATAGTGTTGTGATCTTTGAATAACCAAATACTTGTTTCTTGGAAAAAGAAGGAACATGTAATTTATGTGAAGCACCAATATGCAGAAAAGCTCTTCAACCCTATCTCGTTTCTGTAAAACGAGAAACTTTGTCTGCTTTTTTTGAATGAATCTATGTTTCAAACCTTCTCTCCTGGTAATGATTTGGTACCCTGCTTTTGATGCTGTAAGTGATATTCTGGTTGTAATAAAGTGATCACCACTCTTCCAAGGTTCTAAGTATGGTTGCTTCTTTGCCACAATCACTAGTGTTTTGTGATTTGATTCTATCAAGTAGCTTGAGCTAATAAACTATCCAAGACTATAATTGGGGAATATATGCTTAAAATAAAAACTGAAGATTTAACATCACCTTTTGTTTAAGAGTCTTTCTTTTCCTGCTAATCCGTCATATTTACATATGGATTTGAAGCATATAGCCCACTCATTCTTTGAGTACCATATTAAGTGTTTGTAAATTTGCAGGTTTTGTTGCGCAGGTTTCAAATAACTCATAATCTCTCTCTAGATGGAGTCCTTGACTTCCTGAACTCAAAGAACATGACAGATGCCGGTCCATTAGAATTGATTGATGATGATGACAGTGATGCAGAAGAAGGTGTTGATAAGCAAACACGAAAGCAGTTTGCATTTGATTTGCCAGGATCAATGCCTAACAGTGGAAGGCCTATTATACGTACAAAATGCCTAAGAATTGCACCAACCGGCAGAAATTGGGCTGCTGCAACAACTGAAGGAGTTTTAATATATTCTATGGATGATAACTTTATCTTTGATCCCACGGACCTCGATATTGATGTCACACCAGAAGTAAGTTGTGGTTGAATGCATTATATAGGACCATTTAGACATGTTTTTAATGTCAGGAAAATTACTTGGGAAATGTCTGAAGTCCTGTAAATTCTGCTAACATAATATTCCTTGTAATGCATGTAGGCAGTTGATGCAGCACTTGCTGAATGTCAATCAAAAAGAGCTTTAATACTTAGCTTACGATTAAATGAAGATGTCCTGATTAAGAAGTGTATTGTGGCTATCAGCCCAGCTGATGTACCTGCTGTTGCTTCGTCTGTCCCTTTCAAATATCTGCAGAGATTATTTGAAGCATTTGCAGACCTTCTTGAGAACTGCCCACATTTGGAGTTTATTCTTTGTTGGTGTCAGGTTAAGAACTAAAATCTTTTGTTTTACTTTTTGATGATGCATTCGAATTGTTGAAGTTGTTGCTGATTCTAATTTCTTCTTATAGGAGATCTGCAAAGTTCACGGCCCTTCTATCCAGCAAAATTCTAGAAGCCTACTCCCAGCTCTAAAATCTTTGCAGAAGGCAATCACTCGATTACATCAAGATTTAGCTGATACTTGTTCTTCAAATGAATATATGCTTCGGTATTTGTGCTCCGTTCAAGAACAACAATGATGCTTATTAATAGACGATATGGTGAGTTTCTTAAAATACAAACAATCATCTTGCTCAAGTGGATGGGGGAATTATCATTGGGGTGGAGTAGAAGTATGCTTCCTGTTTCAGATGCTCATCCGTGCCATTCATCTTGATGCATTCCGAAAGACTCAGGGATAAGGGAATGGACTTGGGCTCAAACGTGAAACACGTGCATTGTCATCTGAATGAATTGCCAACAACGGTCTGGCATTGTTTAGTTCGGCAAAGGTTGCAAGATTGAAGCCTGCCATTACTCTTTTTATCCCTCAACTCAGTGTCTGAAAACCCTTATGCCTGCTTTCTCAAAGGGCCCCTCCTCTTCCTCTCCCAATCACTCTTTTCTCTCTCGGTTTGTAGCATAGCTGCAGAGGATACTGGCAATTCAAGTTTCTTTGTCTGACAATTTTAAGAAAATCTTTTATACGATCAAGTTGGTTGACGGTGATGATTACAGTTCTCATTATTTTTATTGTTTTTGGAGGGGGGTGTATTGAAGATCAATAACGATACAAAACAGAAAAACATTTCCCTAGTGGTGATAAATTTATTCAAACTGATTCTAAATGCGAATTCTTCAATATAGCCATTCTCTGGAATAGTTTCAAGCAAAATATTCATAATACAGCTCCAACAAAATCTGCCTAAGGCATAGGTAACTTTTAGGGAAAATGCAATCACTCCCATTGCTATGGACCCCAAAAATGTTAACAGAGTTGCAGGCTATGGCATCTTATTCTGCTTTTTCCTCTCCAACTGAAACACCTTTCAGCTTCTCTTTGAGTTCACCATTCTGCAACAGTAAACCACGATTTTTTCATAAGTATTTATCCATTCCTGCTCCTTAGAAATAGATGCTAAACGAGAGCCAACATGTACCTGGTGCATATCAAGGACGATGTCGGATCCTCCAATGAACTCCCCTTTGATAAATATTTGTGGAAATGTAGGCCAGTGGCTACAATGTAAATAAACTATATTAGAAAAGCATTATTACAAGAACTTGGGGAAATCCTTGTAAAGCCACAGTTAAAGTTGCATATATTAGATTTTATCATTGTAATGTTTAGTTAAGGCAGAGAGGGACTCTTCAAAACAAGCAGCACCTGTAATTGCATATATGCCTTGTGGTTGAAAGAAAATGGCATGAAAGGAAAATATGAAATTGCATAATTATTATAGGTTCAATAAAAAAAACCTATATAGAAAAGAACAGGAAAAACTAAAAAATGGATTTAAGGCAGCTGCTTGGGTCCAACTCTTATTAAGTGAGACTAGGCAAAGAAAGGCAAGTATCACACTAAGCATATTTACCTGAAGGTTTTCACAGCATCCTTGAGCTCGGGATTTTCCAATATATTTCTAGCACTTATAGGGACATCTGCAAAAGTCACATGAGTTTGAAGGATGCAACAAATAAACAATTGTAAGACAAGAGTGAATAACCACCACGACACTGGTCCTAAACAGAAAAGACAAATCTGGATATCACCAAACCAATTCATGCAAAAGTTTTCAAATTTCCATTTTGATCAAAAGTTTTCTTAACAGAGGATAGAGATTGAATATGGTTATTTTTGAGCGTTATTAGTATTAGATAAGAAAAGCATATTTACATGCATTGCAGTTACAGTTTTCAAGCTCTATGAGTTCATGAGAAAGATATATACTTTCTTTCAACATTAAATTGAAGATAATCCAGTCATTATCTGTTAAAAAGCAATCTCCTTAAGGAATTAGATAACTACTGAGACAAAATACCAATTTTCTGGAAGCTTACTGTACTCATTTAGCACCCGTACTGCCAGCGAGCTAAACCCACACCGAGGAAGATCAGGTACTCCTTTCATGTAGATCATCACAGGGTTCTCTTTTACATCCTAAATCAGAAGGTTCAAAATCAATGCGAATAGAAAAAGCTTCAGATATACACAAATACATACTACTTAAAAAATTGTGGAATTGGACCCCTGAAAGCATTTACCTGTTCAACAATGTCCTTCAATGAGAATCCAGAACCTTCAATCTTACTTGTGGGTCTGAAATCTTCATGTGTATCAGGATCATCAGGCACGGAAGTCGAAGATCGGAATTGACTTTGGTAGAAGTATGAAGGGGCCTTGCAGATGAGAGGAAGCTAGAAGTGAATACAACTTTTCTAGTAACTAGTGTTCAATTTTTCTCAGGACGAATAAATATACAAATACAGAGTCCAAGGCATGGGAATCTGGAATAGTCATAACTTAAAAAGAGCAGAGAAAGAGGGATAGAGAATATGAAACTTCAGTTTTCTACTTGCCAGCCTAGGTGAACAAAAATTCAGATTGTTGGCTGTAAGACTAGTCTACACCTTCACCATGGTAAAACCAGAAAATAGTCCACAAACCACCCCTTGAAACAGCAGTAACATGAGAAGATAATAGTGGTATTCAAAGGCATGGCATGTAGTATGTCTAAGATCTTAACCTAGAAGAAAAACAGGCGAGTATCTATATATAAAGTGTCTATGAAATCAAGTTATTTTACATTTACGCAACTTGATGCCCAACACAGAGGCAAAAGATACAGACTGAGCTCAAAATGTTATACATGTGAAATACAAATATTTTCACTTACTAACACGAACAAGTAATCTAAATATGAATCATACCATGGAAATTATTAGAGAATCATATCACATACGGATAGTATTGGAGACACAACATAATATCAGGTGGAAAACATATTCAAAAATAGTAATTTGAAGATTACACCAAATAAACAACTATCCAACAGCTCTTACAGCGGCAGTCGATCGAGCATTTGGTAAAGCTGCAATGCGCCTCCCAAGTATAGCGGCCAATGATTTTGCCATGGTTTTCTTCCTAATATGTGGCTCAAAATTTATCAACTGTAAAATGAATGCACAGAATTACAAACAATCGCAGTACCAGAACTGGGAGATTTTCAACCATCAACAGACGCGAAGAAAACTGTCTACAAAGCCCTATCATATTAGGACTAATTTGTGCGGCTACGGAGAAAAAGCACAAAAAAAAAAATTAAATTAAAAAATAAAAAAACAAAACGAAAGAGCAAAAAGGATACTGACTTATGCCGTAAAGGAGAAAACAGCTATACAGAGATCCTGCGGCGGGTAGCGGCAACGCGGCGAGGCTTCGGAAGAAAGCGCCACACAGAAAGAAGAAAGGCAGAGAGAAGTCCGGGTGCCAAAAATGGAAACTCGGCGAGACTTAGTTTAGATAGTTTTATTATTTTTATTTTTTTAATCATAATTTTTATTTTTTAATTTTAAAATTCGATTTATTTTCGTTTCTACTCATAACCTCTAGAAGTCAGTTATGAGTGATACTGATACTGTTATTTCAGAACTCATAATTTCTAAAAATTATAACATTCTTTTGACTTTTTAGTTATAAATTTAATAATTAGATTTATCTGAGTAGTTTAATAATTATTGTTACATTTAAATGATAAATAAAGAAATAATTGTTTTAGATATATATATATACTAAAGTTAAATTTTTATTTTTTATAATATCCTATATTTTAATTCTAGTGTATATATATTAAGAAATTAAAACAGTTCTTTTTTAATGAAAAAATGAAATAGATACAACTTTTTATTATTGAATTAGTATAATTTATACAAAAATCAATTCCTTGTAACAGTGCTATATATATGAAAAAGAGTTATGAAACTTAAAAAGATACTAATTTCCAGAAAGAAAAATTATTCATCTTTTTTCTTTTCTAATTAATGAAAATTATATCAAAACAGCATCCTCTACTCAAGAGACAGCAGCAGATCAATCCTAATGATGAGGATGAGGATTTGGATTTCTCCACCTTTAATGAGAAGTGGTTCTAGCTACTTGATTTGAAGTTGACCTTCTTGCTACTGATCGCTCAGCAGAGGATCTACCAGTTCTTCTGCTCCCAGTGTTTCTCACCCTTCTACCAGAGGTAACCTCTGATTGAGAATTCGACCTCAAATCAAATGATCTATCCCTAAATCTTCTGCTAGAAGTTTCTCTTACCATTCTAGGCGGCGATGCTTGAGATCGGAACCTTGATCTTGCACCACCTGTTGACCTCCTATTCAGAGACCTGTCACCAGTTCTTTCATTAACAGTGTTTTCTGAACCTGAATCCAAACTCACTGATCTTCTATCCAACAACCTGTCATCAGTTCTTTCTCTCACCCCAACTGAACCTGACCTTGATGGTAATGTAGTATTCTGTCTTCTAAAAGAAGGAATTCTACCTTCGTAATATGCCTGTGTTATTGATGTAATCATCTTCGTACAAGGCGATCTGGCACCAATTAATGACCCATTTGGACCAAAAATATCATACAACAAAGAGAAAGTAAAATCATATCCAAAATCTGAAGCTACATATGTATTTGAAACTGTACTCCTATTATTATCTACAGTCGCAGCAGGTGTATCATCACCCCCAGAGTCATAAGGACTGTAATTGAACTCCTCGTTTTCAAACTGTGAATCTATCAAATTGAGAGTGTCCCTAAAATCCCTTTCATACATCAACCTCGACCAATCAGCTTGACGCACAGGGTCAGTATCTGACGGCTTTACATTAGGATGTTTACACCTAGCATGCTTCCTCAGTTCAATATAATTCCCAGAAAATTTACAAGATTCCAGAGAACAATCTCTTACTTTGGAGTTCATATAAGAGCGAACATTCTCTACGACAACCCATCCAATGATCCGTCCCCGACAAAAGGGGCAAAGTACCTGAGGTACCTGCCCTCCAGTAGACATAGTTGGCCTTAATAATGTTAGTACAACAGCTACCCAATTAGACTGGGTATGCGCAAAATAAAAATCCCGTTGCTCCTTCGTCAACGCTCCATCAGACAAATTAAGGAACTGGTCAAGGCAATTGGAATGGCGGGAGCTGGTATCACATATATAAGGACGACAGCCTTTCACACAAGAACTACAGAGTAATAACACAGCATTGTGTGGATACTCCACGCAGATTGGACACCTAGCTTCTTTCCACTCCTTTTTATCTCTAACCGTTGGTAAAGAGTTCTCCGATTTACCATGATTAGAATCCTTTGTGATGCAAGCATAAGGAGATGCCCTATCCCGATCAGAAGATGATAAATTCACCCTTCTATCTTTAGGCATTTCAAATATTTACCAGTTTCAATATTTGACTGATCTAAAAGAGTAAATGCCCAATTGAAAAAGTTAGTAGTCAGATACAAAAGGTAACTTCTGATCTTTTTCATATATATATATACACACAATACAAACGAAATGAGCATATGTACCTAAGAAATATATACATATAATTAAACATTCAATTCTCTAACAATCAGAAGAACCTCTATTGTCGATGTCAATGCATAATAACACAATGTACACAATCTATCATATTCATACATACATGAGATTAATAGTTTTAGTAAGAAATATAGGGCATATATTGCACAATGCATCATATACTGAAAACCCATCCAAGATTTGAAATTCATATAATGTAGTCAAACACAAAATAATCATACCCTACATCGCCCCTTCCCCTCCAAACTAAAAATTCAGATAACATTAGGATGGCATCGCATTCAATACTTACTTAATTTCTATTTAAGAAGAGATAAAACATTTATTTAAAGATTAAACGAATTAGGCCCTAACCTGATAAAAACATAAAACATACAAAAAAAAAAAAAACTCGACTAGTTCTCAATTTGGTTTAAAAGGAAAACACAGTTTGAAAAAATTTTCAGCTAAGGCTCCCAAATCCTGTACAGGGCTCTGATGAACTACATCATCAGCATTCATATTTCTTATATTTACAATTATATATATATATATATATAATACACATACATACATATATGCGATGGAAGGATAGATGAGAAAGCCACGAACCTGGGAAAAATTACGAAAATTAAATTCGTAGATTGGGGATTAGTGAAGTTGGAGAATTTCTATGGTGCGTAAACTGCTTCCGCGAGTTTGAAAAGGTTTATATATAGAATGTAGAGTGAATCAAAAAGTCCAAAATACCCTTAGTGGTTGTGGGTTCGGATGCCAGATTCCTAATCCGATCAGGAAACTAATTGGTCGGTTAGAACAGACAGTAAACGGGCTTTAGGATAAGGCCCAATACGTCTTTTTTTTAATTTTTCCTTTTCTTTTGAAAAAATGAATCAAATGGATATTAATTGTTACGCACGGGCTGAATGCGTCTTGTGGGCGTTAAAAAGCCTAACGTCTGTTAAACCCAAAACCCTCTGGCCGTTGTTCTTTTCTGCTACGTCCGCCATTGACGACTGCTGTGGGAAACCTTCTTCTACTCGTAGTCTTCTTGTAATGGCGAAAAAGAAACTCAAGCATTTATTAACAGCTTTTACGCCTGAAGGTGACTGCCTAGCAATTTTATCAGCTGATGGAATTGTTAAGGTAAGCTTCTCCCTTGTTATCTCTCTCTCTCCCGAATTTATGAGTTTTCTAGAAGGTAATATTTCTATTCCTTATTTTAGAAATTATGATTTTTCTCTTTTGCAGGTTTGGAACACTGGTGATGGAAATCAGTTTGCAGAATGGAAAAATTCGGATGAGGATTCAAGCGTCACCATTTCACATCTGGCATGTTGCTTTAAACAAAAGAAGGTAGACACATGGATGAAAAATCTTTTGAGTTGAAGCTTTTAACGACTAAAAATTTTATATGCTTGAGTTAGTGATTTTTGTTTTTTATCCCTTCTTTAGCGTAGAAAAGGGAAAACTACTTGCCTAGTAGCTCTTGGCACGGATGTTGGGGTTATCTCTGTACTAAATATTTCAGCTGGTCAGATAATGTGGAAATCTACGGTATTCCATCCTAGGTATGTTTCTCTCATTACTTTTTTTTTTTTTTTTTCCTAGCATGAAATTTTTTGTCATGTATGGATAAGGATGGATTCAGAATACTGAATACCAGACAGCTCCTTCATATTAATAATTCTTGCAAGGTGGCTTGCATGTGTGATTACTGATAAATCTTACACCATTTTACATACAGCGGGATTGCTCATCTTTCATTTACAAATGAGGGCCACAGACTTTGTGCTGTTGGTACCGGTGGAATGATACATGAAATGGACTCTGAAACAGGAGAGCTTACAAGAGAGTTAAAATTTTCTAAGAAGTTGATCTCATCAGCAGCGATTTTACCTGGTTAGTAGTAATTGTGATTTGAGTTTCTGCATAATGACATCAGAATGTACAGTTGACACAGCTTTTCTCTTGGTACGAAAGATGGTAAAATGGTAGCTGCAGTTGGTAATAGGATAAGAGTCTTTAGTTTAGAAGATGGAAAAGAATTGCTGAAGTTATCCTCTTCTTTGGTATGTAAGATGGTATCCTTTCCTTTCTAGCTACTTCTAGGCTTTTATGTATAATAGTTGATAGTTTCATTGGATTGTTTCAGGGTCCTGCAGGGTACATTTCGGCTTCTAGGGATGCCAAGGCCATAGTTTTCTCTGGTTTTGGTGAGAAACACCTGCAGGTGTGCATGTGTGATTTTAACACAGGTGTCGCAAATAGTGGGCCTGTTTTGTCCATGAAACACCCTCCCTTGTCTATAGAGTGCAAGAATGAATGCAATGGAGAAGATGGTCTAGTTGTCCTCTCAGTTTCAGAGTCAGGCGTAGCTTACCTTTGGAGCTTGAAATCTCTGTCTGAAGAAGTAAATCCTACCAAAATCACTGCTGAAGGCAGTAGAAGTGAAACAGAATCACATAAAAGTCGAAAGTCCAAAAAGAATCGTATAATTGCTGCTAAAGTGCAAAGTTTAGCAACAGATGGGAAAGTGAGAGCTCTGGTTGCCTATGGTTCAGTGGATTTGCCCCAATTTACATTGCTGGATATTACAAGCCCAGGGGAGGATATTACTATAGCTTCAGGAGATGAGACAATAAAAGCAGTTACTGTTGTTTCAGATGATGGAGTTAATATTGAGAAGGGTAGGTTGCATTTTCTTTTCTGTGTCTATATTTCTCTCTCTCCTTTTTCAAGCATTTCATATTTGTTTTCTTGCAACTATAACCAATGAGAATTTATTGAGTTTTTATATTTTGGTATTCGAGCTCCTAGTTTTTATGTCTAGAACTCTTACATTAAATACACGTAGATGCTGAAATATTTTGACTTTTCCTTGTCTGAGGTTAACCTTATGGATTAAAGATTAACAATGTGCTTTTGGGTATTTTTGCATATCTAACTTTGGCAAACTTGTTTCAGATACACTAAATGACAAAGAAAAGGCAAAGAGAAAAAGAACAGCATCTGATCTCGACATGTTGAGTGGGTTTCAGACAGGTATGATGAGTTTCCCCATTTGGTGGCCTTACTAGCTTTCAGATATCTTCAGTTGGATTCCTTCATGAGAATCTAGTAATTCAATTGTTCTGTCTCACTTGTTGATATAAATAAGACTGCTTTCTTCCAGATTTTGTATATCATAATAGTTCATGAAACAATTGAATGTTGCCTCTTATTTTCTAATTCCTTTCTTATAGAATATCTCAGATTTTTTCATATGTATCCAATAAAAACTTGTGGGACTTGGTTTTACACGTGAAGATGTTGAGAAAAGCTTGCTAGAGCTCTGAAACCATTTCCAATTATGTTCTTGATTTTGAATCATTTGACTCATATGACTAGGTTTGCAAGAAAGTAATAGGTGCTGAACTTTCTAAAATAAATTTTGCTCTCACCTTGCTTTGTAGCTCATGAGGATCCAGTTGATGGAATTCATGGTGATTATGACTTAAATGAGCCAACCATAGGTGAGAAACTTTCAAATCTCAACTTGATGGAGAATGCTGAACCTATGGCGCTTGAGAATATGGAGTCTTCCCCTCATGCAAAGCCTCCAAGCGCAGACTCTGTTCATGTTCTGCTTAAGCAAGCACTGCATGCTGATGATCGAGCCCTTCTAATAGATTGCCTATGCAGACAAGATGAGAAGGTCTTAACTTTCCAATTGTACTTTCTGACAAGTTTTTCCTTGGCTGCAAATATTTGAAATGGAAGTATAATGTGCTTTTCTAAATAATTACATTGTTTGTCATCCTGCAGGTGGTGGTTAATTCAGTTTCAAAGTTAAACTCCTCTGATGTCCTTAAGCTTTTGCAGTCCCTTGTATCTATCATCCAATCTAGGTAGGAAAAGATAAATATCTCATGGTTAATCATTTTTGCTCATGGAACATCTTATCAACCATATTTTGCATTTCACGATACAAAGTTTTATGCACTTCACGGGGTGAAAAAATAATGGAGAATCTTGCTGCTTTTAAAGTGAGATCTCACGCAATATATAGGCATAAGAGGCGTCAGAAAGATTCATAATACAGTAATATTGTTCATCCTAAATTCATCTTTGGTGGAAATTCTGCATTTTTTATTTTGATGTGTGCTGCTGATACATTTCAGAGGTGCTGTGTTGGCTTGTGCTCTTCCATGGCTAAGAAGTTTACTTCTTCAGCATGCAAGTGGAATAATGTCCCAAGAATCGTCTTTGCTAGTCCTGAACTCTTTATATCAGGTGAAGTCAGTTAGCAAGAACATTTATATTTTACTAACATTCAATTAAACAATAATCACATATACTTCTAAATGTTTCAGTTGATCAATCCTTTTTTAATTTATCTGTTTCTTCTTAATTTGCCTTACATTTCTGCAGCTTATAGAATCCAGAGTCTCAACCTTCAATCAAGCTCTTAAACTATCAAGCAGCTTGGACTTGCTTTACGCAGGGGTAAGTAGATTGGATCGTATGATGGCTCATTATAGTTTCCCCGAGTCCTTAAGAAATGTTGCTTTGTCTGTGCAGAATGTTGATGAAGCAGATGAGGAAAATGATGCTGTAATTCCAGTTATTTACGAGGATAACGATGAAAGTGATGAAGAAGTTGATGCAATGGACACTGAAAGTGATGGAGCTGAAAAGGAACCTGATAATCTTAGCAGTGTTAGTGATTTTGAAGATATGGAATGAAAATTTCAGTCTCTTTTCAGCCAATCTTTACAGCATTTGGAGTTCCAGGTCATTCAGTGCAATAGAGAGGCTTACTACTTCTACTACTACTTTTGAGGACAAAGTTAATCAGGCGGGAAGGAATGCAAAAGAACAAGAATTAGCAAATTTGGCTGCTATTGAAGTTTGAGTAAAGAAGAAGGGGGCTATGACCAAGCGTTTAGGACTTGTTTTTGTACTATTCTTGTCTCAGATCCCGATATAAAAGTAGTATTACTATTTATTATTAAAGATCAGTATTCATTCAAACAAAGTACAGATACAGCAACCTCAAAAACTGAGGCATGGTTGAAAAAGACAACAAAACAACATAAAGGGTAATGGAATGTGAAAAAGGAAACACCATTTCCGTAGCAACACTCAAGGTATGTATTATTTAACTCTTCCTATTCTTGTCCTCCCTATTCTCCCAACCAGCTTCTTCACTTTCAGCCATTCCAAAAGTGTGCTTCACAGCCTCAGTAGCACCTCCAGCCATGCTCTTAATCTGTTCACCAGTCTGCTGAAGAAACCCTCCAGTCTTCTCTTTGCCAGCTTCTGCAGTATCTTTGGCTGACTCTGTCATCTGAGATGCCTTCTCCTTCGTAGCTTGAGCTGCTCCGGAAGCCTTCTCTTTTGCAGATTGAGCTGTTTCTGAAGTCTTGTCCTTAGTAGCTCCAGCTTTGTCGGAGACATAGCTCCCTGTTTGGTCTTTCTTCTCTTGCGCGCTTTTGGTGGTTGATTGCGCAGTTTCAGAAGCCTTGTCTTTGGCTTGTTGACTCTTGTCCTTCACATTTTCCATCATCCGACCAGTCTTCGCCTGCAAAAACAACAATATTTCCATATTTAAACAAAATAAACCGAACCCCATCCCATTTTCAAGCTAGTTAAGTACTTACCTCAGTTTGACCCTTGGTTTCACCAGCCTTATAGCTCTGCCCGTGGGATGCCATTTTTCACTTTCTTCCTGAAACCTTACCGAGTATCGATCAGTAGTTAAAAACTTGAATTAGGTAATCAAAAGAAACAACTAGCTGAAGTTTTATGAATGCATTGAAAGAGCAATTTCCTTACCTTATATATAGATGCTGGTAACATGACAGTGAGCCAACACGTGTTCTGCTGGTCGACGCGTGTGTGGCAACGTGCCATTTATATTTTGCCCTGTAACGCTTTCTGCCGTTCTGATCGTGTATCGGACCGATCAGTTGCCGCCTTCTTCTTCTTTACAGCCCCATCATGAAACAATCGATGAGATTCCATAAGATTTTGGGCTGTTCAAGTTACGATAAATTACTCTCAATTTTCTAAAATAATTCACACTATAGTATTTAATTCTTTTTTATTGGTAGTTCACAATTACATTTTTTATATATATAATATAATATAATAAAAAGTTAAAGAATATTATAATATTATTCAGATTACAAGACATTGATTTTTTAAAAAAATAAATAAAAACAGTATTATTATAATAGTTATTTTTTTATCATACATATATTACAATCACTATTATTTAATAGTTAGACAAAAACTAAGATTTACTTTTGATTTTTAAGTTTTATATATATATATAATAAATAAATGTTAACTCCGCAGTTTGAGGGAGTTGGTCTAAGCGGACTCCTAATGTTTCCTTCAGGGCGGATGATCGAAGGTTCGAATCCCCTGGGGTGGTTAGGACCGTACCCAAGTGAGGTAATACCAAAAAAAAATAAAATAAAATAAATAAATGTTAGAGAAGTATTACATAGAATTGAAATCAAAACTAAATAGATAAAAATGGGGTAAAATAAAAAATATATTTATTCCAAAATTTATTAAAATTTCGCGAAAAAAAATAATTAGTATTTTTTTTTTTTTGGGGGGGAATAATTAGTAAATTTAATAACAATTTATGTTGCAGCTTATAATACGGACAAGTAGGGTTAATTATAGAAGATTCGATGTATGAGGCTGTGTTTGTGGGTTTGGAGCTTGACCAATTTTAGTAAATATGAAATTTTCTTACATTATCCCCCAAATTATTGATCCATATGTATTGAATGATAGGCACAGTGACATCTGTTCACAATTACGTGTATTGAGGTTATGTGTAACTGTAAACAGCATGTATAAATTCTGTGTGCAATACTTCTAAAAACCAAAACAAAACAAAAAGATATAATATATATATATATTCAGTTCATCTATATTTCGAGAAGAAAGAAGACAGAGATAAAGAAATGGCAAGCCAAGATGCTTCTCGACAAATGCCCGTCGGCCAACCTCAGGTAACTCTTCAAGATTATCACCTTATAAATTTCGTGTTATATATATAAATATACATATAACTAACATATTGTTATACCTGTCTGTCTGAATATTTTTGCAGATGAAGAGAGATGGACAAGGCCAGGGAATGATTGAAGAGGTAATTAATATATATATATATATATATATATATATATATATATATATATATATATATATTTTGTAATTAATTTCCGTTAATTATGTGAAAGAAAGAATTAATTCTTGGTGTTTTTGTCCTGAAAATGAAAGGCTGGGACACATGTGAAGAGTATGGCACAAGGGGCAGCAGACGTAGGGAAAGGAGCGGTGCAAGGTGTAATGAGCATTGCAAGGGGAACAGCGATGGGTGCAGCAAATGTGGCTGAGGGTACTGCCGATGTTGTCAAGAATACTTTTGGGAATACTACTACACCTGAGAATAATACAATTACAAATACCAACACTGCAGCTCCCACTGCCCCTGTAGATCCAACTCCCGAACCAGCCAACTCCACCAAGATTTGAAGAAGAATGAAGAACTATTATACATATATAATTCTTTGCTTACAATAAAATTAAACTTTTACTTGTTGCCTCCCAAGGCGGTTGTTTGTTAGTTTAGATTATATCAATTTCTTGTTCTAAGTTATAATAAAATTTCTTATTCATTAATGGACAAACTCGGGCTCGCAAGAAGGAAAAAAAAAAAAACAAAAGATTTGTTCTGAAGTGAGAGAGCAAGTCCTTAACTTAACACAAGTGAATAGGCAAAAGTTCTTAGAGTTCTTAGTTTAGCACAAGTGAGCAAGCGATTGAAGATTACATAAGATTGATATTGATTATGAATCCTGAGAAAGTGTTAATTTTTTTTTTTTTCATAAGGATCCAATATTCAAACCCACACTGTTTAACTAATCCGAATTCAAAATAAGTCCAAAAATTACGATTTTAAACTCCTTCCAATTGTGATTGTAGGGATCGAACCATGATTCCGCTACCAAGCTCATCCCCATGCGCCAACCAACAATTGGTAGCAAGTGTTAATTTTTTATTCAAGAAAAAAAAAACAGAAAGGGCTATTTTACAAGAAGGATTTGCAAGCTGCTGCAGAAATGGAGAATCAGAAATTGAAATTTCAATCTTAATATATAATTCTTGTACAAAAAGAACTTGTTTAATTAAATTACCATATACAACTCATTTGAAGATATATATATATCCCATCGCCAATCAAAAAAGGGCTACCAACACTTGCAAGATACAGGAAATGGGGTGACATATTTAGAAAGGGGAAAAAAAATGAAAAAGAAAAACCTAATATAACATCTGTAATTTTAGTCCCCAGAATCCAATAGAGAGGATGATATTATATTATGAACTTTTCCTGCTACGGCTACCAGAACCAGCCATGTTTCTTGGAGGACTGTACAAATCCCTATGACCAAAAGAACCACCACTACTTCGGATGATGTTATGAGAAGGCCGAGGAGAATTTGAATTCGTTTCGCTTCCATTTGAGATTTCAGACTCCAAAATCTTCGCTTCATCCACCAACCCCTTCATCTGTTTCAGAACAAACAAACAAACAAATTGTCAAAGTTGAAGATCAAATCAACGTGTTTTGACAGGATATCGTCGAAGAGTTAGCAAATGGGGGATATGAGAGCAAACCACATTAAAGAACTGTAATTTCACTAACCCGAATCTCATTCTCTCTCAACTGAACCTGAAGAGAATGTATGGCAGGACTTAAGCTGCAAAATTGAAAAAACATGCTGTTACTGTAAGTAAAAGACCATATCATCCTTAAAGGTGGCAAGAGAGACAAGGTTCTTCCTCACCAATACTCCATCAATTTACACATGGAGGCCTGGTATGTTGATGTGTGGTGAATGTACGTGAGAGGGTGCACAAGCCCACCCCTAAAAGAAAAAGAATGCACAGAATGAGAAATATTGGGTTTAAACACTTGAAAAGGAAAAAATGTCAAAAAGCAATTTATGAGGAAAAAGGGCATGGCTTCGTTGCATCACCTCATATTCTGTTCAATTGCTTGATTATAAGCAGATCGTTCTTCATCATATAAGACGCGTTGTAGATCTGAAAATGAGGCCAGAGGTGAATCGAGATTGAAAAGAGTTGAAGCTGGCTGGACATAAAGAGGAACTTCCTTCCGGACAAACTCTGCTCCACTGGAATCAAGCAAAAACCATTTGGAGGATTCACATGAAGGTCACAACACTATGACATCAGAAAATAAGCCTCCATTTTACATCAATTACGATCTTTGATCTCATTTTCTTTAACTACTTGTAGTTTCAGCTGAGTGTACTGAATTAAAAAGGCTTAATGCCACCAAGAGTGTGAGAGGAGAATAAGAAACCTCTCCTAACAAGATCAAGATACCAAAATATCCATGAAAGGTAATAGTGCAGCTGGGTTAGGGATGGAAGTATAGGAATATGATATAAATTTTAAAAATGACCAACGGTTTTGTTGAAGAAATTCATTTGGTCCAAACCCATCAAGAGATTAGTGTGTCTTGCTAGCTATGGATATATAAGAGTATCCACCCTATTGTTTGCTCTCTCTCCCTCTCAAGCTAATCCAAAAACTTAAAAAGTGAGGCATTACACTAGGAACCTTAAAACTCCCTAGAAAGTCTAAGTGCTAATAAGCAACCCCAAAAAATGAAAAAAAAAACAATTAATCTATATTATTCCAAAAGAGAGCAAGTATGAAGTGATCAAGAGCATACTCAAGTATACCTCATCTCCAAGTTTGAGCGGTGCATCGCTTCTTGCATACTCTCTGACATGTCCATAGGGTCTACATCTGCTACTGTGATACTATTGTTAGACCGGTTTTCTCCTGTTCTGGCATCAGCATTGGCAAAAAAACCACCAAGGTCTGATGATCTTCCCCCAGCCTAACCAATCAGAAGCAATAAAGATGAAGTAATGAGATGTCAAAATGTTCTAACATAAAGAGTTGACATTTCTAAAGAATCAAGGAATTACCTTATAAAATCCAGAACCAGCTTTTGAGTCACCAGTGTCTTCTTCTGTACCATCTCCTCTTGTAGAACCAGACCTTGGCAATATTTTCTCTGATGAGCTTAAAGACGATTCAATTTCTATAACAGAACTTTTAGGCACAGGGGAAACAGACACAGGTCTCAGTGTGTGGTTCTGTTTTCCATCTGAGGACTGAAATGCAGTAACTTGAATTCTTCCAACCTGTGAAGTTTTGCAGGTTTCTAAATTATGCTCTCTCCAAAACAGAAAACACATGTGGACCTTAGAAGGGTGTGAAAAAATAAGTAAGATCATTTCTGAGGATCTTCAATTCAACATGAAAACTTTTCTACCTTCTGTGCATCTTCACTGAAACAGGAAAATATCAATCCAATGAACCCAGAATCTAGAAGTTGATACATGGCCTGTGTCCGTACATCTGCAGGAGTCATAACAGAAGCATTTTTTAACATCAACATGCAACCTAAAAATTAAGTGACCTGATAATGCAAAATCTTAAGTATAGGACAGGCGCCAAATACTTTAACTAAGGAAATATTTCCACATTTAGGTATGCAAATTATCAAAGCCTAGTTAATCAATATCTTAAAAAGCAAAAGCAAAAGAAAATAAATATATATATATATATTTCAGTGGCATTAGGATTCTGATAGTAGGCTTACCAACATGTGAGGGAAGGACCGTGATATGAGGATGAGAGTGGTACCAGCCTATCACTCTTGTTGTTCTTCCAATTGCCAAGGTCATTCTGTGTCCATGCAGTTAACTGAACAAACTATTTGTACGACTATCAATTTGAATGTGAAATCTAAACTGCAGGCTTTGGGTGCACCTAAACAAAATACTAATACACCTGAATGCACATTCAGATGATCATATTTGAAAGCCCGCACAATACAGTTACAAATTTTTCATAATAAAACTTTCTCAATCTTTCTCCTTCAAAAGTATTGACCAGACCAAATTCCATTTCTTGGCTAACGGAGTGGATTGATATTTGAAAAGCAATAATAAATGAAACTGAAAAAATTATGCCATAACCATATGGACTCAATTTTGCATGGAACAAAAAAAATAAATAAATAAATTATTGGAGAGACTATGAAAAAAGAAAAAACAAAAAAATTGGCACCTCTGCAGAGAGTATAATTCATGAGAAAAATTGTTTTCTAGAAAAGGATATCTCAGCCTGAACTGATGCAGCAGTCAATTGTTCTGGATTAGTCTCTACACGATCCTTTCTACGATCAGAACGGGGCTGTGGTAATGCACCCCATATAAGCGCAACTGTACCACCATTTTTTGTGTGCTGAAAGTTGCAAAGTAAATAAAAAGTTAATATTGTTCAGTGCAAAAACAATACAAGACTATTTATAGAAAGCCAAAAGGCAGCATAAATTCCATATTTAAGAACATAAGAAATGCAAAGAAACAGGCAATCTTTCTAACAGGCCACAACTAGTTAAATACTAATAACATGGACAATGCATGAAGAAGAAAATACATTACACAAAAAGCACATTCACCAGAATAGAAGTCATCGGGTCTAGACTGCCACACAGAGATTTTGAAGAGTCATTACAGGCAAATTTCAGAATTGGCGGCCTCTATCTTCTCTCAATGGAAAAGGACAATATCCATTTTCACAAAATAAATCAACAGAAATAGGATTCCAAAACATAATTGGCTGTAAAACAATTATATACTGAATCTCAAAAAGAAACCCGCAAAAGAAACCTAACAATGAAAATGATGGAGGAAGCAGAAAAGAAAGAGCCAATCTTTTATGTACTTCAAAATCAGAACTTCAAACTGAAAATGCAAACTGAATTCAAGAAGAATAGAAGCACGAGTACATTTCATATTTCCAAATCCACAGACCTATTTCCATCCAAATAATTGAAATATTATTGTGGTTTGGGCTAAGTTGAACTCATATTCCTTCAATGATTTACATTTAAATACAGAACTATTTGGGAGAACAAAGCATATCAGAAAAACATAACACAAAACAACCCCATTTGGAAAACACCTAAGACATTAAATACCTATGCCCACCAAAGTTTTCAACTTTACATACCTTAACAAAGTATAGCAACTGCAAAAATTAATAAATAAACAAATAAACCCTAAAAAGCACAATAATAGGAAAGTCAGTGCAACATTGATTTCTTGATTACCAAAATATCACCGAGAAGAAGACCCATGATCTCTTCAGTCTCGGTGGACAATGCATGCGTCAGACATGTCAACCACACTTCCTCTGTCATCCTCACACTGGTAAGAGACATCCTTCTTTCTATATATTCCCACTTTCTCTCTCAAGAACAGTCTTTACGGACACAAATTTATATATATAGGTTTTGCATATGTCTGATATATCTCCTTCCTTGAAGAAAAATCCTCCAAGAAAAAGAGGGATTTTTTGCAAGAACTAAACCAGAAAGAGAGACAGGTGAGAGCAAACAAGAGAAATTGGAGAGAGTGAAGAAGGTCTGCTGATGGATCTTGGAAAGGGAGTCAAGATATTATCATGTGTATTCCGGAGTAAATTAGTTCCGCTGTACCTCTAATCTGAACCGTCAATTATTTTTCTCTATTAAAGGTTAAACATGTCTTTTCGCCATCTAATTATATTTTTAGGTAACTAAAAAAAATATTTAATTTTTTAAAAGTTTTGGTAGACAGTACCAAAAAAAAACGCTCACGAGTCACGACTAGTGAAAGTCTGGAGGCAGGCTTAGAACGCTCTGAAGTAACTGGACGAAATTCTCTGTTGCCGTCAGCTGAAGGATTTTTTTCTGTAATCCCATTTTACTCGCTTCTCCGATTTTCAAGAAAATCACGGTTTTAGAACCGCCGGAACTTTTAACAACGGAGGAAATTAGAGAAAGAGAATTCTCTTCTGCTTTTCTTCGTCCGGGGCGCATTTCTGGTGGGTAAAGCTTCATTCCATGGCTGCATGTAAGCCTGCATCTTCTTTTTAACTTCTAATTTTTACAACATCAGTGTATATATATATATATATATATGTGCGTGTGTTTGTATATTTATTTATTTCAATTTCCTTCAGCTGAATTTGTTGTGCGAACTGTATGATTACACAGTTTTTTTATACTAGTTCTTGTTTCAGAAGTAAACATTTATCTCGCTTTAATTGATTGTTTAGGTAATTTTTGGGGTTCGGGGTTTAAGATATCAAGCGTGAGTTTCCATTCTAGCGGGCCAAAATTGGCAGTATTGCCATCACCACTTCATGGTTTATCGATGACAAACCAGAAATTGGTTCGGTTATATGGATTGGGAATTTCTCTGAAGCCTAATAAGCGATTAACTGGACGTCTGTGTTCAATTTCTGACGGCTGTGGTGAGGGGGTTCTTTGTTTTCTGATCTTATTTTTCCTTCAACATTTAGATAGTTATGGTTTTAGATTTTTTTTTATTTTTTTTAAATCAGTTGCTTCAAACTCAGAAAAATCTCTTGAAGACGCTGAATCTTCAACTGCAGTGAGTAAACTCATTCCCAATTCGTTTGAGGTGAGTTTAAGTTGCTATTTCTCAGTTATTAATAACACACTTTGGTTGGTGAATTTGATAAGTATGTACAAGATTTAAAAGAGTAAGCTCTTGATATCTAATTATGACTGTTTGTAGTGAACCTGATCCGGGAGTTCTGTTTATTATGACACTGGGGAAGTTTAGAATTCCAATAACTCAGGATATTAAGAAGATTTTATGGTACATCGTCGCGCTACTTGTTTTATTAGCTTTATCTTAAGATTGTGATTATAAACTCATTCAAGATCTCTTTGCTTATGATTCATATGAATGGACTTTTTGATAAAGAAAACTAAGGTACCTAATCTCTCCATGATCTGTTGTTTACTTTGTTTCACTTCTGTACATCTTTTTCAGCAACTTTGTCACATTTTCTAAGCTTTTCAGTCGTTTTGTTCTTTGCTTATCTGCATCTTTGAGCTTGAAGTACCTTCCTTGTTGATTTTGGAGCTTCCTTAACAAGTGATCAATGTTTTTGGATTTTATAAGGCACATGCTATAGAAATTGGGTCTTCTGTGACATGTCCTTGCTGCTTGTGATGTATCTGCAATAACTTCTCTGACGATATGTCATGTAGTTATATTTGTATGAATCTTGCGTTGTTCTCATTCTACAGGTGGAGTCTCTTGTTACAGATATATGTGATACAACCTCAATTGCAGAGTTTGAACTAAAAGTGAGTACCTTAATCCTTCTGAATGCTGCTTTTAGTAATTTCCCTCTAGGTGTCACTTGTGAACGGGAAAAGTAAAATTTTGATCCGTGTCTGATTAACTCAATAAGACTTTGTATAGAGTGTCTTTTATTGAACAAATCTCCAGGGGAAAAAATACTAGTTGTATTCTCATCCAGCCCTTCTTTCTTTTGCTGTTAGCTAAGGGGATTTCAGCTATATGTAAAGAGGAACTTGAGTCAAGAAAATACAACTTTACCAGCACCAGTTTCTGCTCCCATTACTGTTACTACAGCCACTGACTGGCTGCCCAATACAAATGGATCAGCTCCATCAACATCCCTAGCGATCTACAAACCTGAACCTGCAGCAGGTGATATCCAGTCATTGCTTGAAAAAGCTACTGATCATGGCATTGCAATTCT
Organism: Cynanchum wilfordii; assembly: GCA_025388415.1. Taxonomy (NCBI): domain Eukaryota; kingdom Viridiplantae; phylum Streptophyta; class Magnoliopsida; order Gentianales; family Apocynaceae; genus Cynanchum; species Cynanchum wilfordii. The sequence continues at coordinate 1,059,072 of JAHSUH010000581.1, read as the reverse complement.
TAAATCTCCAAGGGTAAGGGTTCCTTGAATCATTTTGTAATTCCTAATTTTACATATGTTCCAGAAATGCTAAGCATGTAGCAAATGCAGGTTGGTTATTTTCGAAGATCCAGGACTATTAAAGGAAAGCCTGCTCCTCCATCTTGTAAAGAGGTTAGTGTTCTCTTTAATTGAAGTAAAAAAAAAAAAAAAAAAAAAAAAAAAGGTGGGTGACCTGCATAAGCAGCATTTCTGCAAGCTGATTTCATCATTGTTTTAACAAATATTGAATTTTTTGTTGGGGGGGAGGGGTGGTGGTGGGGTGGGGGATGTTGAAGTCTGCTATATATGAGAGTGCCTCCACTAGTATTAGTATAATCTGCATTATCCATGCTATTCACAAACTTATTCTTACCCTGTAATAACAGAAGCAACAGGTAAAGGAAGGCCAAACTGTTTGCTTCATTGATCAGTTTGGTAGTGAAATTCCTGTTGAGGTTGGACCTTAACTATGTTCCTTTCGTCCATGATCCATCCTTCTTTTTTTATGCTCATAAGTGATATAACCTTCCCTTCACCTTTTCTCAGTCTGAAATTGGTGGAGAAGTAATCAGGATCCTTAGAGAAGATGGTGGTACGCTTCTTCATGACCTTTTCTTTTTTTATTTTTATATTCCCTTCTTCTTCTTCTTCTTCTTCCTGCAACCATAATTGCATACTCTTGCAGAACCTGTGGGATATGGCGATGCTCTAATTGCAATCCTCCCTTCATTTCCGGGGATCAAGAAGCTACAGTAATCTGTAAATGCTTTATGGTGCATTTGGATAGACTTTTTGTTAAAATAAAAGAAAAAAAAAAAAAAACAACCACTCACCACTAATTCAAGGGATTTCTTTTTTTTTTTTTTTTTTTCTTCAAAATAAAAAATAAAAAATAAAATTGCTTTGTTATTTGAATTGTAGCTTCTTAAAATCAGTTTTATGGTTTGGAACCACAAGAGTAGATTATACTAAAATCTCAATTTTCGAGCAAAAAAATTAACATTACTGAGAAAAAAAAAAAATTTAGTCTGTGTTTTTCAATGTGATTATATTGATGCATCAAAGTTGAAGTTTTTTTTTTTTTTTTTTTTTTAAACCAAAAACTCTCGTCTTTTTTCAAAAGTACAATTCTTTGTCATTAATGCAAACGATATACATATATATATATATATATATAACATGGACAAAAAGAAAAGAAATATATATATATATATAAATATAATTCAAACTTTTGAAGTTTTAAGAGCATTCATTTTATAACTTAGATTTTATTGCCATTATTGGGATATAAAATGATTCTTTCTTTCTTTTCTTTCCTTGTATATCTTGATTCTGAATTTTTTCTTTTAAATTTCTGGAGCCTATTGTCTAATTAACCATTATTTTCACGTTATCCTTAGCTTGATCTTCTATTATCTTGATTTCTCCAACCTCTATAAATGCAGAGCCATACACTGCATATTACAATGGTATCTCCCTAGATCTGTTCCCATTTTCGCAAAGCTCCTTACTTTACCCAAAAAACCCAGTACCAATCCTTAATTCTCTCCAGTTTCTTAACAATGGCGGCACCTTTTCAAACTTATGGCTACTCTTTCATGTCTTGCAAACTGAAGATGAACACCAACCATCCGAAATGGCAGAAGACTCTGAGGAAAATATTGGACTGCATCAAAGTTTACAGATTCAATATGGACGAAAACGGCATCGTTTTAGTCTCCGGCAGGACAAATCCGTACGTGCTATTGAATAAGATCGGCAAAGCAGGCAAACGTGCGGAACTAGTTTTATTGCAATCTGGAGAGTGTTCTGGCTGCTTGAATATGCCGCCATCATCATCGGCCACTGCTCCACCGCCACCACCTCCCCTAGTTACCGAAGATGATCGTCAATACGCAAATGACTATAATTATCCCCGTCGACGACGCGATCCATATTATAATTTATACGGCGGTGATTACCACTACGGCGGCGGTGGATATGGATTCGGATATGGCAACGGCAATGGCGGCGGCGGCGGTTATGGTGGATGGGGTGGCTATAGCGACTGTCGACGCCCTTCATACGATCCTCCTTTCGGAGAATGGGAAGATCTTCTTCTCGATCCCTTTTTGAATACATCATCGGGATGGTAATTTGTATTTAATGTAAATTTAATAGAATATTTCGAAACATCAATCAGGATTATTTTCATTAACTTCCTGTGATGTTTCTGTTGAAATTAGATTATCTTGGAATCTATCTATCTTTTCATAACTTACTGTGGAGTTTCATCCATGCGTTATTATATTATATAATCAAAAGTAATCTTTACATTTATTTGCATTTAAGTTCTTTAATTCCAATCATTAATCATGAAAGAGAAAAGAATATCAACAAATATTCCTACATTAATCATGCAATACAGGGACGAACACTGTTTCTAGAAATCAAAGAAAGAATTCACCAAGATCATAAATTTTTGTACAATTAGGTTTGTTTATTATGGTATTATTTCAGCAGATTGAGCAAATTTGATGGTGGATCTAGCCAATGCATCCATTGGATCAACACATTTCTTCAGAAGAGGATCATCCGGAGGCAAAAGATCTTGCAGGAGATCATCAGAGGCAAGAATTACTGTGTTTACTGCTCTCACCAAAAGAACTTGTAAAGCAATTCTGAACAGATTCTGAGCACCTTCATTATCTTTCCTCTTCTTAGCTTCCATTGCAGGTATTAATGTATGTTCCATTGTTGCTTTATCAGGCAACACAACCTCAAATCCCTACATCATTTTAAAAAACAAAAACCATAAAATCAATCCATTCTGTGCCAGAAAATTTTAAGGATTGGCATACCTGATTCTGAAGTTTCTCCTGATAAAACCCTGCTTCCAAAGTTGCATTAGCAGCAATGATTCCAATGCGAAGAGGACTTCCGGCTTCAAGAGGCTTTAACTTTGCTTCTTTCAGTTCTTTGGCAACACAGTCACCAATGTGAAGGAAAGGAACAGAACATCCCTCAGCAACTTCATTATACCATGAATGCGATGTATGGCAAGGCATTACAATGCAACGAGCACCAGCATTCTCCAGAAAAGACCTCTTCCTGCGCAGATTTGCTACAATTGTACTGTGATCATGGGACGACGAGAGCATCCTACTCAGCGATGGATCAGAGCAAAGAACAAAAGGTGTGCTGTCTTCTTCCTCATTCATCGAACTACTCCATTTCACTAATTTGTTTACAAATCTAAGATTGTTATTTGTGGTTGCACCACCAATAATACCTATAGAATTGGAGTGTGTACCACCAGAAAGATCATCTAAATGAGTAGTAACTGCATTTGATTGGGAATTCTCATTAGAGTCAGTTGGATTTCCACTTTCCTCCTGTTTGGGGATAATTGAGGATGGGGGAACAGCATGAACTGAATAATTTCTCCTAGCTCTGTTTTGCTTTCTGTGTTTGCTCATAAAACTCAATCCATGATTCAGTGTATAGAAAGAAGAGCTTGTCATACTCATCAAACCAACCCAACTGAAGCTACCGGAAATAAAAAAATTAAAAAAATTAAAAAAAAAAACTTAACTTTGTGAAAAAAGTGTAACAGAGATTTCCAACCAACTCTCAAAATATCATCGTACTGTCTCCAGTAACCTCTGGCAAAGAAGGCTCCTTTTTTGTCCGCCAAGTGCCAGGCACAAACATCTGCAAGATAAAATCTACGAAGATTAAGAAAAAAATTCACATTCTAGAAACCCAAATTATGCTACACCATTTGCCCTGGTGAAGAGGATTCATTCCCTTCGGTAAAGGGCTGAATCTTGAGAGTGAATGCCCGGAAACTAAACTACCTGGGCCAGATCCAAGAACACTATCTTGAAGAACTTTCTGCACAAAAAGAACCACCGTTACTTTATCAGGTGCCACAGAATCCTCCAAGGACAATAATCTGTAAAAAGAAATCAAGAACTTGGAAACTCTCAATTTTCAAAAATGAGGGATTTTGATTACTTTTCGAACGTTATATCAAGTACCATCTAATTAATTAATTAATGTTGTTGAAACAAATTCTTCAATTGCGCCTTTTATCATCCATTAGAACAAAGAACTAGACGACGAGATTTCTCTTACCTCCACACGTTGGAATGTTGGAGAAAGGCGTTTCTTTGTGGGACTGGGCGGTCTAATTGCATAGTGGGATGGCCTTTTTTGAGATGACTAAAATGATGATGATGGATGGGTATGTTATGGCTGTTCTTCAACTTGCAGAAATAAAAACATCTCAGATCTGTGGTCACCGAAATCCATCATTCTCGGCCAAGTCTCAAAGAAAGTCACCCACCCACCCTCATGACCGTTACTCCCATGGCTCAGTTGTTGCACTTACTTGGTAATAAAAGATTCTGATACGGAATCAACTTTTCATTCCTATATATATATTGGAACATTAACTATTGTCCAGGAGAAAGTATCATATGCATTTTGGAACATTGATGCGTAAAATTACTGGGATATGCATATTGTAAATGTTTATAATCTCACAAGCAGAGGTCCTTATCCTTTGAGTACTTCTTTAATCGATTCAAAAAGGACTTAACTTTGCAACTATGGATAAGTTTTCTTACATCCCCTCTTACAGAAAAGAATGCAGAAAACAAAGCAAGGTACATTGTCCAGTATATACACACTACTACTTTAGTAGGATCCTTAGCAGCAGCAGCTGATTGTTTTCCAAAAATGACTTCCTTGGCTATGCCCCAAATGATGAGCAATGTCCCCAAAAGGCTGATTCTCCCTGGTATTACAAGACCTATAAGTGCTCCAGCCAGAGAGAAGTAGCTTCCTGCAAGAACCTGTGTGAACCAAAAGGAACGCTTTTGTTAAATCGAGTTAAATTGTCACATACTCAAAAAACGTAAACTGATAGTTCACTGTTCTAATACAATGTTAAATAGATTCAAATTATCTTTATCACCCTAAAACATTTAGAGCAGAATAACATCATCTTTCAAAGAAATCTTAGTGTGAGGCTCCCACAATGAAAAGGGTTTCAATATTCATCAAGAAATCTTGTATTGGCAGAATTGAAAATCTTTAAAATATCAAACTTTAAAATACAAACCTCTATATGTTTGACATCAGTTGTTTCAGTGTCTGCACTAAGGTTATTGAATTTTCTATATTTTTTGAGCAGGTTATCATAGCTTGGGTTGCTTCTTCCATTCCTAAAAGTGGAATTTGCCAATTTTCCAGGATATAGAAGGAACTTTACTACTCCAACAGGAAGAATTTCACTTCCAATCAATTGAGACAATGTATACTCTATAGGTGTACTACATAGACCAATCTTACATGGGAATCTGCAACAACAAAAGAACAACAACAATGTTTGAGAAATCAAATGATATTTACTGACAAACCCCCCACAGAAATCAAATAAACTTTAGCAATATCAAGAATAAACTGCAGAGTATGCACTGTGAATGGATAATTCTTCCTCAGATAATTACATCATTAATAGTAAATTTCTGGAAAAAGTATGACTCATAGAAAACAATAGGAAACTACACAAAAAGCTACCCGGCTAACAAAACAAAACAAAATAAAATAATTCCATTATTACATATCATAAAAACCCCATCAAAATCAAATGTCGGCTACTACTTAAGCATCAATGTCACATTGTCATTCCCAGAAGAAAATTCCACAGGTGGCCCTTCTCCTTAAAACATTTAACAAGAACAAAATACTCCTCCTTTATATATATACATTCATGTATTGATGATGTACACGCTTGACAAGAAACAGTAATAAATATAGAACTTAACACTTTACAACAAAAGAAAATCATAGAAATTATTCCTAAAACAAAAGAATTTTTAAGAAAAGGGGTGGGGGGCCCAAAAGAAAATTATACCTAAAAAGAGGAATCTGGAAAATGATAAGGAAGAAATAAATTCTAGAAGCGAAACGAGATATGATTTTTGCACATTTCTTGGAGGAGAAAGCCATTGATACGAAGGTTGCAGAAAAGGAAGAAACGATAGGAAAAAGAAAAGAAACTTTGAGTTGAGCGCCTCCGAATCCACCGCGGGTCCCACTATTTATTTTTATTTTTTTAAGGTTTATTGCTAAATAATCCCGCTTTTTTTGTAGATAAATAAGTGGTTAACTGTTAATTACATTTTCTCAATTTTAATCCGTATATACTTAATTATTTTATATATAAAAAAAAAAACAATTATAAATTCAAACAGAACGAAAATTTGAGAGGGAAAAAGTAATTTTGAAAAAAAAAAAAAAAACTTTTTAATTATTTATAAAACCAAATTTCTGTTCAGCTTATTGACAAAAGAAAAAAATAAGGACTCAGGTAGGGACCACCTGTTTCTCTGCTTGTTGTTTTTTTTTTTTCTTTTTCTTGCCCTTTGAGTCTCCAAAAGAACCACTCTTTTTTTGGCGGAATCTTTATTTGAAATTCAAAATAATTCAAGAAAAGGTTACACGCTGACTCATATTGAATATATATACATCTGTATATATTTTTTTTTTCTGAAGAATTCATGTGAGTTTGATGTGGGTCACCCATCCCAATGCAAATCATTCTCTACAATAATGCACTGCATTTGAATATTGTTTCCTTGGCCACTGGATTTCCATGGTTATGATTGTTTGTTCCCTGTATATATTCTTCTTTAGTACTGATATCACTACAAGAAAAAGAAAATCTTCCTAAATTTTTTCAAGAAATCATGTGGAGTAACCTTCCTTTCGACGTCTTAGCTTACACCTTCTCCTTTCTCTCTCCAGATTCCTTGGCTTGTGCTAAATCTGTATGCAAGAATTGGCACGAATGTGCTAAGTATTTGGCTGCCTCGTCGGAGATAAACCACCACCGGCACAACCACCCAGCATGGTTCGTGGCTTTCCCGATCCGGAATCGTGATAGTTTTTGTTACGCCTATACTCCGATCGACAAGAATTGGTATATGTTGCCTCTAGATTTTACCCCCAATTTGATTCGCCCCATTTTTGCAATTGGCGGTGTGATTCTTTTGAGACTGACTAATTCTGTAGCTCTTCAACTCGCTATATGTAATCCCTTCACTAGGCTATTCAGGCGGTTGCCGGAGTTAAATGTCAAACGAAAAAATCCAGCTGTGGGCGTGGAATTAGTGTCGACAACATCTGACTTCAAAATTTATGTAGCTGGAGGCATGTCGGACTCTGCCACTGGCGGTGGTGCATCATATGAACCGACTGTCGAGATGTATGATTCGGGTTGTGATAAATGGGAGATTATTGGATCCATGCGAATGGAATTTGCAGTGAGGTTAACTGTTTGGACACCCAATGAAAGTGTATGTTCCAATGGAGTTCTGTACTGGATGACGTCAGCCAGAGTTTACAGTGTTATGGGATTCGAAATTGCCACGAGGGAGTGGAGAGAATTGAATGTACCAATGGCGGATAGGTTGGAATTTGCAGCTTTGATGTTAAGAAACGGGAAGCTGAATCTTATTGGCAGCAAATGTGGCGGAAATGGGTACATTTGGGAATTGGGAGAAGATGATAATTGGTGTGTGATTGAGAGGGTACCGTATGAATTGGGGATGAGATTTTTGGGAGGAAAAGGGTGTTGGGATAGCACAAAATGTGTTGGAATTGAAGGGGTTGTGTGCTTGTATAGGGATCTTGGATCGGGGATGTTAATTTGGAAGGAAGATGTTGACAAGAATAAATGTGAATGGAATTGGATTGAAGGGTGTTGTTCTATAAGAGGCAAGCAGTTGCAGAATTTGCAGATCAGAGGGTTGCTGTTACATCCAGATCTTGCTTTTTCCCATTCTTGAATACTACTACTACTACATGAGCTTGCTCTTGTTTCAATTCCTTGTATAATAATGGAAGCCAGATCATATCTTCCTGTTTGTGTGTCAGTTCCCTCCTTTATTTTTTGCCTGTTTGTTTAATGATTCTTCTCATGGCAACAAAAATGAAATGAATCACTATACATATGTAAATCAAGTGAAAATTTTTGGAGAAAAGCTATTGTATTTTGTTGGCATCTAGTACACTTTATTGTCTCTCTCTGCAAATCTACATATATGCTTCATATTGAATTCAATATACACGTGCACTTCTAATCAAAATAAAAAAAATTGACTTATTTAGCCAGAAACATAGATCATATGCTGAAACTGAGAGAGCCTGAAGTCATTTGAGTTAGTCTGTCAGCTCTTCCATTAATCCCTGCCGATCATTGTTAAATGAGAACTTGGGCAACACTTGCATAGAAGAGGGACAGATAAGCGCAATTATATGAGAAAATTTACCTGTGCAATATACTGCTCTGCATCAGTTCGCCGGAGAAAAAGAATTGCATGCCGAGCTAGGTTTGCTGACTGATCACTAAGAACAACATTGCCGATATCATCTAAGACCCTTACCTTGATGTAGGGGTCCTTCGGAGGCACCATATCCTTGTGAATACAGAGAACAGTGTACTCAGGATCTCTTAAAATCACAAATTACACTTCAACCAGTAAATATTAATTAATCAGAGACATGAACTTGAATGAAATTCACAACTAACAGCAAAAAATTGGTATCATCTTATTCAAAATAACTACAAGAGACAATTAGGTGAACAGAATATTTTACCACTGCTAAATCAAGATCAAGTTCAGACATGTACGATTGTAAAGCTGCAGAATGATTTTTGAAATATTCCTTTTCAGAGCTATTGATCTTCTCTTCAATTTCTTCAGGTAGTACTCGCTCAACTGTCCAAGGCCAGATTTCGTATAATATCTGCTCGATGATACCTATTAAATTAACATGATTAACTATCAAAAAATACAAACTCAGATAACAAGAATGGGAAACAGTAAAGAGAAAAATACATCATAAAAAGATTTAGCCACATACACATAAGCCATCAAACAACGCTTATTGCGCAGAAGAGAAAGGTGATGGATGAGTGCCCCAGAGCTGTAAGCTTTTAACGCCTTATTATCTGCTTCATCTAGTTCTTGGTTATTCATTTTCCTTAGCTCTTCATTTTTCTTTAGCTCTTCAATTTTCCTTCAACCATAACAAAGAAAATAAGATTTTTTCAAGGTTGACTTGATACAGATGTATGTGTATTTTTAAGAAATTAACAACAGAAATAAGCAACAAAGTTTGAGTTAATTCGGCTAAATTTAAAAACAAAATTAAAAATAAAAAAAAATAAAGATATGATAGAGTAAACTCATCGAAGATCATATGATTATATCAGGGGTAGATGCAGAAATAAGCAAAGTTAACATAGTTAATTAACTTGCTATGTTCTGCCCAAAGATAATATTTAACAGAAAGAATGGTAAAGCGGATCTTATTCTTGAAGCAATGAAGATAGGAAAAAACAAAGAAAGATTTAAAACTAGATGAGGAGATTAGCAGTAAGAATGTTTCTACTATCCAGTGGATTCTGTAGAATTAGCACAGGGATCAACCTGCAAGCTAATTGATTACCCAAGAAAGAGAGTACAAAACTCATGAGTTCAGATTAATAAAAAGAAAAAAAAAGCTAATTCCTTTATCTTTTTATGATCATCTTTTCCACCTTAATCTTTGAGCAAATGGACAATTAAAACACAAATCTGAAATGCATCAGAAAAAAAAAAGGGGGGGAGGGGACTGGATTAGTGTAAGAATTAATCCTACCAAAGGATGGGTTACCTTATTAAAGGACCAAGATGAAGGAGATGACCATTACATTCTTCAATTACTTGAGCAAACAGGTCGCTCTGTAATGAAATCCAGTCAATTTAAATTCTCATAGGTTAAGTCCCAGTAGACAAACATTGTGATGTAAAACAATTTTCAATAAGAAAAAAAAATATAGCAAAAAAACAGCCTAATTAATCGAATTTTCTAAAGTGAATGAATGTAGTACAAAATCACTGAAAAAAATGCGAAAACACTACTACCAATTCATGTAACCATAGAAAATATTTTGTGATTTCTCATGAGCAGGCCAAAATCCATCTGTAGTTTTATGTGACTTACTATGAAATTAAGCCACCCACCCATTCACATAACATTATCAAAGAATCAAATTCAGGGAAAAGAAGAGATCTTACATCAAAAGCAGAGAGTTGGCCAGGCTCAGTGCACGTAAGTTCCTTTACTAACTCGCTTGCCTTTCTTGCGTACATCTTATAATATCTGAACGCTCAGCCTAGTGTTTCAACTGCATCCCATACGAGCATTTCAACAAACACATAGACTACATATTATACCCAATCAAAAATAGAATTCACATCAAATGTATACAAAAAATACAACACATTTAACTTTAAAAAATAATGATAAAAATACCCATTTTTTTACATATATGATTCATTTTTAACATCCTGAAATCGATAAGAATGCACCGTACTTTTCTTAGAATTTACACATTCTAATAAACATAACGAGAAACTAAAACAAAACTAAGGAAAGAAGTTAGCATCAAGCAGATGAAATTACCCCTGACTGGATCTGATCGATGAGATTGAATCAAAAGATGAAAGAAATTGCTTTCTGGTGTAAAAATCTTGGGCTGGTTTCTGGTTAGGATGTTTTGGCGGGAGTTTTCAACAACACCGCCTTGAAATTTTTTCTGAAAACTGCTTAATTCAACGGAGGCGGGAGGTCGGTTACGACGTCGTTTCTTATTAACTGGATTTGATCTCTTTAACGGTAAAAATCACGTAATAATAAATAAAACTGCAACCAATTATCAACAAAATTTTTATATATTAATAATTATTTTATTTTAAAAATAAATATCAATTTAACCTAATAATATAAAGCAAAATAAATTCCCTTTAAAAAATCAAAATTATAATATTTTTTTAAATAAAAAATAAAAAAAAATGGCCCATGATTTAATATTGGAAGGTGATGATAATGTTGATAAAGCCATGATGAGGAAAGTTGACAATGATATGTGAGGTGCTCAACTATGTCCATGAAATTTCCAATCACATTCACACCTCTTTCAATTTCACAATCATGCATCATTTTTATTATAACATATATATATATATATATATATATATATATATACACACATACATTTTATAAAAAAAATTGATGCATGATATATGCCCATTTTTTATATTTTTCAATATTTTCACATCCAAAAGATAAAAATATTGTTTAGAAGTTCAATTTAATCTATTTTTATTAGTTTAAACTTTTAGAATATGTGATAATTTTTTTTTTAACGTGACATCGGAGCGAGAGTTAAAACCATAAATATTGCCCTCATTTTAGTTAATTACTATGCACATATTGAACCTTATTTAGAAAATTTGTCATTAGCCCACATATAAAGAGAATTGTCTAAATAGTGACAGTTTACATTTCTTTGACAAGTAATGACCTAATATCTAAATATATTAATTCTAATAATAAAATTTATGTCATGTTAACAACGGTTGGTCGAGTAAGAGTTAAACTCTAGAGTTGCACGAAAACCGAGTCCGAATTAGTCTCACCGAAAAAATGGGGACACCGGATGCCCAAATGGATACCAACAAAATAAAATTTATGAATTTAATTAAAAAAAAATGGAAAAGGAAGAAGAAGTTGCCATTTTAGATAGATAAAGTGATAAGGAACAGTGGAGTGTGTGCCAATTTTATTGTAGGTTTTTTAACCATTTTGGTTTTCGAAGTCATCACGACTCCAACTAATTCAAATTTAATCTAGGTTGAACTTGCAGAATTCAATTCTTACTCGGAAGAAGGTCTTACTCTAACGAATATCAAACATTCACTCTTACATGACGCTTATAACGAGAATATCGAACCTTTCACCTCATGTAACATTTACAATACGGTGATTTTACTGTAATTATGTAGTGGTGATGAGGTTTACACGTTGCTTCCCACGCATTGAAGGTGTGGATCCTCTTAGCCGCCCATTAAGGTGACCAGACCACCACCACCACCACCACCTAATTAAATTCACATTTCCTGTTCTTCCATTAACACTCTTTGATTTTCTTGCTCAAATTTCAATCAAACCAACAATAAAAACCCTCTCCCTCTCTCACTCTAAAAAATCATTACATCAAACTTCTTTTCAAATAAAAATATTTTTAACTGTATACATAAAATTTAAATAAAAAAATACGTAATAACTTAGAATTTTTCCAAATTGGATGGCCTAATTAATCCACGTAAAAGGTGACCAGTATTTTAAATAAACTTTAACCAAAATTGACCTAATTTTTTGTCATTTTCACAATCCACCACAATTATTTTAGGAAAAAAATAAATCAAGGGTCTTTGGGGGGGGCCCCAAGGGGAAAGGTGGAAAAAAGGAACATAGAGATTATCAACATATTCTCGGAGAATTATTTACTGAACCTTTTGGTGCACCGAATATATCCATTAATATTGATTCCAAACAAATAATATATATATATATATATATATATATATATATAATATCCCATATGGAAATTATCATCACGTTATGATTTCTTTACAAATAAGTCGTGTTATGATTATTCTCGTGCCACACACACTAATCAATAAAATTAATTACTTAATTTTAAATTTTATAATAACTCACTAATCTATTAGGTAAGAAGAGTTTAATCGTTCAGATTTTTTAGACGGGTGATGTGAAATTTTATATCATAATAAATTAATAAATTTCCTCTAAATTAATTAATAAGAATATTGAATTAAAAAAAAATCCAACTGAATTAGTTGTACTAAAATGTGGGATAATGGATTGAATGGAACAAGAAGCAAAAATGGTAACAAATTGAGAAATCTTGAAGAATATTATGTATAAATCAGAATCAGATTTCTTTTCCTCCTATCAATGAATATTATTGTAAAAGAATATTAAAAGAAGAATTGAGTTCTTTATTTTTTTTTTTCTGAATAGAAGGAATTTAATTCACGAGATGTCATAGAATAGAAGGTCTCCCAAGAAATACCAAATATATATCAATATGAGTTTGGACCAATATATATGTATATATGTATATATATAAGTCACCAACACCTACACCTGTTTGCTCCTATGTGCATGGTTTCGAATTCAAACCTTACTTATGAAAAGATAAGTATAAGGAGAGTTTCACCAATAGGTCCAACGCAGCTCAAATTTGTTTTAATTAGGGTGCAAAGTGTTTATCGGACACGAATAAACTAAAAAAATAAAATTATATATATAAGTCAAGGCAGACAATATCTAGTCACATGAAGAATAAGATTTTTATTTTTTATTTGGTTGTTGTTTCTCCATTATTTGCACTCCCTAAAAAACTAATTAATTGACTAATAAATTTGTAATAAAAATTTTCTATTAATTGAATTACGTGCAAAAAAAACTTTTTTATTTCTAGTGATAAATTAGGAAACGACAATAAGTAATGACTTTGCTAGATGAATGCTAAATACAACTAACCAACTAGAGGCATGTGATGGAGCGTAAATGCTCTTCCTCCCTTAACCAATGATCTAGGTTTCAAATCTTTGCTTGAATATAGAAAAATGTTAAATCCTCTAGTCAACTTCCCATATAATGAAGGCGCAGGAATTAGAGACTAAACGCAAGACACAACCCTCGATAAGCCATCGATAGAAAAAATATATATATTCACCTATGGAAGTTGATGAATCCTGTGGGGGGAAGATAAGATTAGGATTTGTTCTCAATTAGTTAGATTCAGATAAAAATATTTGATTTAAATTATATATATACATATATATATATTATATATAAAGATATATATCACACCGCACAAGTCAAAACTTGCACAGATAAATACAAGTTAGAAAAGTCTAGTGTAGACGCAAGGAAGGGAAATATATATATATAACACCATATATATATAGAGAGAGAGAGAGAGGGAGAGGATTTGTTTGCATAAACGAAGAGGAGGCTCTGTGGGGTTATTGATGGCTGGTTTACAGAGATCCACAACTTCATTCAGAAGACAAGGTTCATCAGGGCTAGTATGGGACGACAAATTGCTTTCAGGGGAATTGAATAAGCTCGAGAATCGAGAGAAAGACGACGATAAGAGCAGTACCGTCAAGAATTCGAAACAGAAGGAGGCGGCGGTGAAGATGGCTGCGTCAAGAACAGGAGGCGGGTCCTTCGAGAGGAGCCGATCTAACGGCGGTGGACGAAACTATCGAACAGGTAGAGTATCTCCAGCGATAGAACCGCCGTCTCCTAAGGTTTCTGCATGTGGCTTCTGCAGTGCTTTCGGCAAACAACAAGAAAATCCTCGCCGTAGACCGCCTAAGTCCGGTAAGCGTAAGATGTGAGAATTTTCGTATGTCTCGTGATTTCCTGTGGCGCCGGTGATCTGGCCAATTCAAGGGAAATTAAACGTAGTAGTATATTGATTAGGTTGTAACGGGAGCCGGTCGGTTACGTGCTAATTTTTGGAGGAGGAACAACAACAAGACAACCATGTATTGATGTATTCTTACTTTTTCTGTTTTCTCTCTGTTACGTAATGTATGTGAATACTGTCAAAACAAAACAGTACTTTGTAGCCTTTTGTATAGGCTGCTTTTTTTTTTCATCGTCCCCAGCAAAATAATAATAATAATAAAAATAAGAAAATGTGAATAGTATCAGCCTTTGGGGATTTTTGATACTTGCAATACCAAATTCATTAACCTTCATATCATCCCAATTAAGTGCAGCCATTCAAAATGTATATATAACTCAACATAGACTGCCAAGTTTTTTAAAAAACAAAAAGCCCTATATATCTAGAAAAAGAATAGAGCATGAAATTTTACAATTACCACTTCTATTTCTGGTTTTGCATGGATCTTTAACATAATGTATTAAGGATATTTGCTGATGACTGATTAAAAGGTAGAATGGCATGGCATAAGTTTTAAATTTCATGGTGAAACTACAAAAGGAAAAGTTACAGAGAAAGGAAGAGGCCAGCTGACACTTTTATTCATGTATCAGAGCCATGCAATCTTGAAACAATAGACACAAAGGTTAGGAGCAAGAGTTTCAATCAAGAACATAGAATCAACAAACAGGACATAGGCAACCAAAAAGTATAGATAGTTTTCATATAAACTTCCAAAAGTATCAGTTGTGCAGTGATTAGACAATTTTATCAGCAGGGAAACAGAGTAAATTGATCAACTCTATTGATATGAGAACGTAAAAATAAAATTTTTTACACAATAAAACCTTGTTTAGCTCAATAACTACTCTGGCTGTATCTGCTCTATAACAGAAGTTATGATAGGTATTTTCTTGCTAGAGCTCGAACTTTTGTATCAAAATGAGATGATGTAACACGAGATCCAGGAAGATAGAGAGGATTAAGGAGAGTCTGCAAATGTTGAAAATTACTCGTTAATGACTTAAAAAAGTTCATTTGTAGACCAAAATTAAGATTTTTCCTCAATAAAAAGTCGAAGAAAGTCATTGGAGCTAATTCTGCAACAGAACTTTACAGAATGAAATCTACATATACCATCTCTAAAGACACATTCAAATGTGCATTGTAAACCTTCTCTACTCAGTCTATACTAGTTTTGATACAGAAAAATGAGTATATCCATGAAAAAACAAGGTAGCTTTTATATTTTTCTTGTATTTTCAGGATGATTGCAAAACAAGAACTTGCCATTTATTTGTATGAGAGCTTATACCCTTGAATTCTATTCAATAAGGAAACTATACCATCTTGTTTTACACTTTCCTATTGCATATCTACTACATTAAAGGTTTAATGATACTGAGATACATGGGATGAAGTTTCACTGTCAGAAGTTTATCTTCGGTTTAGCATAATGAAACACTAACAGCATACTATAAAAGGATGTAATGAAACTCTCATAAAGGAAAACTTTTTACCTTAATATATAGTTCGTGGACCTCCTGAAAGAAGCTTTTGATTCCATCGTCATTACGAGAGTCATGAAGCAGCATTAATCGAGTATGTATATATAAAGTTAAAGAATACCCAAATAGATTTGGTTAGTTTATGGTTGGTAGAACTTTGGCATAAATGGCCAAATGTCAAATGAAGTAAAAATGAGACAAGAACAGCCATGGGAGTAAATTGTAATTGTAAACATATAAGCATCATGGAAGCAATAAGAGAAAAGTTACTTTTCTGAAATCAAATCGGAATTCATGTTAATACAAACTAGAGCAGCTGTCTCAAGGCTAGCAAATCATATCACAATATTACCAACCCCAGAGCATCCAACATAGCCCCAAAATCAAGGAATTGGATATTATGTAAAAAGAGCAAAGAGAAGTTCAATTTAGCTTCACAAACCAAATACAGAATCAGAACTGAGAATCGAGCTAATACAAATCAAAATGCAAATGCTACTTTGAAGCTACAATTACTATCGAGTATGAAAACCATTTATGAAAAGAAATGATAAAGGTAGGATATGGCCTGCTGTCACATATACTGACACAACCAGACCATTGAACCTATCAATTCCTTTAAGAAACCTGCATCCAAATTCAAGGACAAGAATACCAAAAAAAAAAAAAAAAAAAAAAATTCAATAAGTAAGCACTTTGATCAATGAAAAAACAAAGATAGTTATGAAAGGATTCACTTTGTGAATTAAGGGATAAAAAGGTCTCACATAGCACTGGTAGTCCAGGCTTGATCCTGAACAATATCCAACGCAGAATGTAATATAAATTGGTGTTGATGCGCAGCTTCCTCTTTCTATTGAAAAAATGATAATAATAAAAATTCCCATACCAGGTTAATCTATTGAATTCAATCCACCATTCATCCATTCAAAAAAAAAAAAAAAAACTGAAATTTTCGATAATTGCCGGATATTGGAGCTTCAGTTAACGAGGAAAGAGAAGAAAGAAAAGAACTCACTCTGGGAGGGGCGCCAACTTCAGCTTCGTAGATTGGGATATCGTTTTTGCTCACTATCATAAAACAGGCAGTCGTCGTCATACCTTCCTTTTTCTGCTACGTTGGTTCCGGAGATCACAAATTCGAATAGTAATATTTGTTAATTTCTGCACGCCTCCACGAGATACGGAGACAGTGGGAGGGAGGAAGCTGAGCTCCGGCCGGAGACGGCGGAGAGGAGAGGATACCTGCAACGACGTCGTTTGTAATAGAACTCTAACCTAAGTAAGAGAGTCTTTTTCCCTTTATTTTATTTTATTTTTAACGGTGTGTCAAATCAAATATACTCCTCCTGTTTTTTAGTATAAAACTAACCTTTCTATTTGACGAATCCATAAGAAATTTTTAATAAAAATAAAAAAATAACTGAAATGAATTCCAATTTCAGAAGTACTTCTTTAGCTATGGCGTAATCCCTCTCCTCTGTAATAACACACGCAAACTCCAATGGCAGTGCCCTCTATTTCCTTTCTTTGTCCTCCTCCGCGGTTGCTTTTCCTTCAGCTTCTTTATCGATAATTGATTTATATGGCCCTTGCTACTTTTCGTACCGGTCCAGATCTTTATTAGAAGCAGGAGAGGAGGAGAAAAGCTAAAGCGCTTTTTTTTTTTTTTTTTTTTTTGTTCCGTGGAGTGAAGTGTATGGAGATGGAGAAGTTGAGCTGTTATTGGTTCAGGATTCTCGATACTTGTTCTTGTTCCCACTTTGTTGGTAGTTTTCTGTACTGTTTAATCCTTTACCTGTTCTTGTTTATCAGAAATGCGAATGGGTTAGAATTCGACCCTTTGATACAGCTGCCACATTCAACATCTGGGTTGTTTAGAAATGATAGTAGCATCTCGACTACTGTTCTTTACATTGATGATTTTGGAGCTAAAGGAAATGGGCGTACTGATGATACACGGGTATGGAGTAGAAATTACAGAGTACAGAAAGCAAAAACTTAGTTTTTTTACAGTTTCTTGTTTCATCTAAATATTAAAATAATTCATTGATTATGTCTATTGCAGTGCTTGATACCTGTGAAAGCTAAACCTTGTATGAGATTTTATTGGTTTAGTTATGATATGTTCATTTGAAAAGCATTCGTCTATCTCTTTGGGAGTTCTTTGATGTTGCTAGTCAATTTGTTGTTTGTGTCTGATAGCTGAAATTCAAGAACTAAAAGGTTAAAATCATAGAAAACCTTGGCCTTGAGTTTTATCTTTATATCTCTGTTTGGTTTTGGATGTTGATGTTCAAAGTCAAGAAAATACTCTGGTTCTTCCTTTTAAAAACTGTTAAAATTGAGCTTATATCATTTATTTTTCATGTAAAAGGCAAATACCTATAGGTGAACCATTTTTGTATGGGATCATGACAGTTGAAATAAGTTTAATTTTTTTTTTAAAAATTTTTAATTTTGTGAATTGTGAAGGTATTCCGAGATGTATGGAAGAGAGCATGTACTTCATCATCACCTAAAAGAATTGTAGTTTCTGCTGGAAAAACTTACTTGGTTGGACCAATTGATTTTGGTGGCCCTTGCAACTCAAGGGTGACTCTAATAGTAAGTGCCAGATTCATATTACTCGAAAGCTGTCTTTGAAATGAATTAAGGTTGTATCATAGTTCAACTAAAATCATGGTAGAACTTCAATTTAAGACATTTCTGTTTGCATAGGTTTCAGGTACTATTGTAGCACCACGAGATCCTGACGTTTGGGATGGCAAGAATCTACACAAATGGCTCTACTTTCATAGTGTGAAAGACCTTACTGTTGAAGGTCGAGGGATTATTAATGGCATGGGTCAGAAATGGTGGGCTAGATCTTGCAAGATTAATGAAACAAATGTAATTCATTCATTTAGATCACTATCCTCATACATTTTTCTCTTGAAGGCCCCCAAACCAAGACTAACCTTTCCTATCTAATGTCTAATCTTTTCTTCTTGACAGCCATGTCGACATGCTCCAACAGTAAGTATTACTTCTTTTTTTTCCCTTCTCTGCACAATTTTTAGTTCATCCTTTTTGTGCTCTCTCTCTCTCTCTCTCTCTGTGCCTTGATATGTATAGATGATAATGTAGGCGTTGACATTCCATCGATGCAATGGCTTGATTGTCCGGAATATTATGCTGATTAATAGTCAACAGATGCATGTGGCATTTACGACCTCTAAATCAATTGCAGTTTCCCATCTGAGGATCCTGGCACCTGCCCGCAGCCCTAATACAGATGGCATTCACATAAGTGATTCTTCTCGTGTTATAATCAAGAGTACTACCATAAGCACTGGTATTTTATGCTATTCTCAATCACAAAATACTTTCAATCTGCTTCAGATACTCATCTTTCTTTTAACCTTCTTCTGTTGAAATTTGTTTTAAATATCAAAAAGGAGATGATTGCATATCAATAGTCAGCAATTCTTCGAGAATCCGTATTAAGAATATTTTCTGCGGTCCAGGACATGGTATAAGGTAATACAAAATTTTAAAGTTATTTTGAACCATTCTATAGTTGCCTTTCTTCAGAAATAATTGTTGTGAGTGTTTTTCTTAGTATTGGAAGCTTAGGGAAATATGGTAGTTGGGCTGAGGTGCATGATGTCCAAGTTAATGGAGCAGTCTTGTCCAACACAGAGAATGGTGTAAGGATCAAAACATGGCAGGTAAACTTTACTTTACTGTTCAAGCACATTGTAACAACTAGTTAAGTAATTGTCCCAAGTTTCCTGCTTCTCAGGGAGGCAGCGGGTTCGCCAAAATGATATCTTTTCAGCATATCTGGATGGAAAATGTCTCAAATCCCATCATAATAGATCAATATTACTGCGACTCTCGTTTTCCTTGTCAAAATCAGGTGAGAAATTAACTTTTCTTCAATGTATGCATTCCCATTGGATGGTCTTGAAACCTCTTCTTGCAGACTTTTTGGTTCTAAACTGGATCATATATATATATATTTGCAGACCTTGGCAGTGGATGTTGATGCCATATCATTTATTGGGATCAAAGGCACTTCAGCCAGTGAGGAAGCAATAAGCTTTGCATGCAGCGATACGCTCCCTTGTACAAATTTATACTTGGAAGATGTTCAACTCTTCTCACACAGTGGCGGGGAGAGCACAAGATCATTTTGCTGGGAAGCATATGGTTCGTGCTCAGGATTAATACATCCCCCTTCTTGCTTTTCATCAACCAGAAGTCTCTCTCTCTCTACTCTCTAGTTCTTATTTTTCATATCCCTGCATGAGTGTGTGTTTGCATTTGTTTTCATCATATAAATTTATACCTAAATGCCATATTTGTTTATGTAACCTGTAATGACTGTTTGTACCTAAAACATTACTGGAATTGGAATTACAATTCCTCAACTTTGTAAATAAACAAACACATAAACATTCTTGAAGATAGTAAACATCCAGCTTTCTCAATAAACAGGATTCAAATAAAGAATTTCTGTCTGTTTCAATACATTAAATTCAGCAACCCTCTTCATATTTTGAGCAATGTTAACATTTCTTGTTCATCTAGTAGCAATTCTAGTGAAACTTAATCATGATCCATTCTCTGTACTCCCTAACTTTGGACATCCAGTAGCCAGTGGTAAATCCAGGTTCTCTACAGTTCTAAAGGTTCTTGGAACCATCTTATCAACATACAGGGTACCGTCTAAATGATCACACTCATGCTGCAATATACGTGCCTGCCAACCTGAAGCTTCAACTTTGATTGGTTTGCCATCTTTACTCAAACCTGTAACTTCCACCTCGAGGTAACGTTCTACTACTGCTCTGAATCCATCAACACTGTTAAAGATATATATGTAACACATTATGTTCAAGAAGTCCATTGTAAACTCACTAAAGATAAAGTAGTGAATTAGTCTCACCTCAGGCAACCTTCAAAAAACAATGCAGTTTTATTACCCTTCTTTTTTAGCTTTGGATTTATAATAACCTGCCACAGACATTTGAAACAAAGTCCAATGTGAATGATTAGAATATGAATATTGGTTGGTTCTGTCCAAACCAAACCAAAATAAATAAACTTACCAAAAGATCAAATGGACGTCTGTTTTGTGCTTTAATCTCATGATTTGGGGCATAGCTTATATACTCTTTGGTATCTTCCAGCACAATTATCTGTTAGTACTTGACATTAGATAATCTTACATCATGGGAAAGAAAGACATAACATTTTAAGAAAGAAGAAGAAAATGGCGAAAGAATTCAGAAACCTTCAAGGGGATGCCAATTTGAGGAGCAGCAAGTCCAACACCAGGTGCCTTCCTCATAACCTTAATCATATCATCAATAATCTTCTGTATTCGTTTTGACCCGATTTCCTCTGGCGGAACTTCCTGGGCGGGCTCATGGAGAACCGGGTCACCAGCTTTGACAATGTCCGGTAAGACTTCTTTTTCACTCAGACCCAGAAACCAACCAGCTCTGGCGGCCGAATTAGAGCTCCGATTATGAACTCTTCGGTGTGACCCAGCTTTCGCACTCAATGGGAGTACCCGGCGAAAACGGAGTGCACTGGAATTGATTTTCCGAACATAATGGTTGTCATTTGGTGGGTTTTCTCGCCATAAACATCTGGTGAAGGTTTTCCTCAAGAATTCACCAGTAGAGGATATGGGACAGAGATGATGCGTCAACCGTTGGATGGCTTCCATTATTGCTATACTTTTCATTATTTTTTTTTACAATATGTATTGTACTGAAACCAGTCAAAACCATTAGACGACAAAATAAATAAATAAATCAAGAACAGTTCGTCTTTCACCCAGATGAATGTATTTATTTTTTCCTGAAATTGCCAGTGAATCAACTCTCTTCACCCTAGCTAATTGTTATGAGAGTAAAAAAAAAAAATATATATATATATATATATTTATACAACCACCTAAAAAAAAAAAAAAATTATATAACTAATAAAAAATCCCAGATACCTATAACAACTAAGTAGAGAAAGATCTCAAATCTTATCTCCATTTCAAAAACAGATTTTTTTTTTTGATTCTTATTTTATAATGTGGTATTCATAATCCAGTTGATTCTTTAATTATTTTCAATTACTATAATATACATAGTAAAGTATTGTAGACAATGGGAAAGCGGAAATACCACACACATCAAAGGTTTCACATTCCCTATTAGGGTTATGTAAGAAGTGCGTTCTCTCGGGTAAGAATTGATTGTGTGATTATAACTCGGGTTAAATTTGAATTAGTGGATTCTGTAGTTGGAACTCGAACTAAATTTGAATTAGTGGACTCTGTAGTTGTAACTCGAGCTAAATTTGAATTAGTCGGACTCTGTGGCTGTAACTCTAGAAACCAAAGCATCACGTAAGAACTAGGTGAGACATTCTCCTAAATAAAAATTGAACTATACAAATGCAACTCGAGTCAAATTTGAATTAGTCAATGATGACTTTAGAAACCAAATGATGTAAAAGAAAAAAAATTGAAGACAAAACATCCACCCACATTTCACAAAATAATAATTGAAACATGATGTCCTCTCACCCCATACCACCTTTTAATATGTAAGCCACCAGAATCAACTGGGTACATTGTACCAAATTAATTAGTTCTCTCTCCCAACCCCTCAATAAAAGAAAGGGGAAAAAACTCACCAGTTTTTTGGTAAAAGATTCCATGCTTGGATGCTTCAAATATATATATATATATATATATCACGTGTATATTGGTTTTTCTTACTTCTTTTGTAGTTTGTGAAAGAATTTAAAACAAAACATGCATACATTGGAGATTAACAACATTAATTACAACGAAAAACTATTAGTATTTTTTTTTTCTTCTTAGTTAAGGATGATAACACTTTCAATCAAATCAGGGGAAACATGACTTCAGTAGTCGATAAAAATTGTGCCTAACTTTCGGTACATATCCAATCCTTACGCCGCACGTTTACCAAATGTACATCCGTGCGTAGAATTTTCAATTTTCATTTTTAATTTTCCGCCATTTTTATAGGTTTGAAAACCCTAGTTTTATATATATATATATATATATTGAACTGAACTTCCCTTCTCCAGTCTTTAAAGGCGGCGCCATCCCCGGCTCTGCATGCCCCGGTGTTTGCTCACCACCCATCATGATTCTATCTCGCTAAATGACATATATACCCCCACCACATAATTGACTTTCAATTGATCCACGAAGATGAGAGAGACCTATTTTTGGGATTTCACATACATAAGAAAGTCAATTACATATTGTTCATTCAATAAGTTAAACCACACGGAATCACGTTCTAAACTACGTATTATTATTATTAACAAATCTTTAATCTTCCCATTCTTTAATTTCTCACCTCTATAAAAAAAGAAGATATCAATCAGTCCCTCAGCCAAAGCTGAACGAGTAGAGAGAGAAAGAAAGAGAGAGAAACATATCTTTTTATCTGATATTATATACATATTGCACGTTGATCAAAATGAAGAGCTCTACGACGGCGACACCGCTTTATAATTACCGCCGAGCACCAAAATCAGTTGTTGCGGAGGAAGACGATCATAATAATAATAATAATCATCGAAGAGAAAATGCCAAGAGTATTCCTAAGCAGCAGCAGCGGCCGCATGCCGGTGGCGTCGGCAAGAAATTACCGGCGGAAGTGCCACCACCGAAGAAGCTAGAGAGGATGTCTACGGAAGATGTAAATGCAAGTGCTGAAGCGTTCATTCAGAAGTTCAGACAGCAGCTTTTCCTCCAGAGGGTTGAGTCCATTGAAAACTATGAGCAAATGCTTAAAAGAGGAACATAGACATATATGTATGTATATGTATATACCTCTTAATTACCATATATATATTTGCATGGCTTCAACCCCAGTACTATTATATATTCTTTCTTGATCACTTTGTATTACTATTATATGTATTATGTCAAAAAAAAAAATTTCTTTCTTTTTGGAACATTGCATATTTGTTTGATCTTGTTATTAATAATCTTAATTAAGAAAGAAAAGCATTAAAGTATATGTTTTTATTTTTTGGAACATTAATATTATATATATATAATGATATATATGAATTATTTGCTCAAAATTCCATAGAAGCACTGTATAGCAAGAACAACTTTTTAAAGATATAATCTTTATAAGATACCTTAAAATAAAATTAAAAAGTTGTTACAAAAATATATGGGTTAGACTTTTCAAGAATTGAAATGGATAATTACATTTGGAAGATTTTTTTTTTTTTTTTTTTTTTTGACAAATTTGACCTTGCTTTTTGAATATATGTATTTTTTTTTTTTTTTTTTTGATATTTTTTTGTATATATATATATATTTGATCATTTTTCAATGGCATTGACCATGTGCCAGTTGGATAAAGACTAGAAATTTATAATGTTTCAAAAACAAGGAAAAGCATTAACTTTTTCATCTTTTGTCAATATGAAGAAGCACGAGTGCACGTGACATGGTTCCGCTAGCTTTAGGTATGATTTATTACCCTATAGTGAATATAAAACCACTACTTGGTTGAGTTCAAATGCTAACTTTAAGTATCAATCTTATCCTCGTTATAACATTCCTTTTTATTATTTCAAGTCAAAAGCTTTTCATGAAAAATTATTTTTAAAATTTATTTTTTCATATACAGCTGAACAAAAATCAAACCCATTTATTTTAATTATTTTCATATTGAATTTTTTTTTTCAAACCGGGTGTCCTAGATAAATCCCAAATTATGGGAGGGCATCTTTAAGTCAAATCCCATCTAGACTAATTGTCGAGGCGTTGGTCCTTACGGGGAAAAAACCCAACTTCAACCTCACTTAAACTACAAAAGTTTTTCCGGGGGGACCTACTTCTCGGGATTTGATATTGAAATTTTGATGTCGGTTTGAAAAACAGCAATATCAACCCCAAAAAAAAAAAAAGCATTATGGGCCTAGTAGTAGCGAGCCCACAAAAGAGTAATAGAAGTCCAAGAATCTGTAGAATTGCCTGCATGATAATGGAAAAACTTTTTTGGAGTAAAAATTATACTTTAAACTAAATAATAACTTCAAATACTAAATAATTTTTTTTTTTTAAAAAAAACATTTATTGATTGATTTTCAACTTTCATCCCAAAAATTATGGAATTGTTTTTTTTTTTCCTAGTAATTAATTCAATAAGTGATCAAAGATAACTCTGTTGGTAATCGTATCACTTATGATAATGATCATGAATTTAAAATATATTAGAGGTAACTAGAGACATGTGGTGGAGTGATAGAGGCTCCTCCTCCCTTCACTAATGATCTAGGTTTCAAATATTGACTTGAGTATGAAAAAATGTTAAATTGTCACCTCTTAAACACTATTGGATAAACTGAAAAAAATATATATATTAGAGGTAGAATGATTTATTATACCATTTTTTTAACATATATATTACAGCCTATTTTTTTAATGAACTAAAAAAGCAATAAAATATATAATCTTTTGTACTGAACTTACAAATCAAATATATATTTTTACCCTAATTTTTTGTCCTTGCTAGGGTGGAAATAATCAAATTAATAATAATCAAAATAATATATATATATAGTGAAACAAACATACCTAATCATATAACAAATATGCTCACAAAACAAGCCACAATTTAATCACAAGAATACACATGATCTCGGAAATTGATCCTTAATTACTTCAACAACCATTTTTTGTAACATTAAGGAAAACCAAAAACAATTACAATTCAAATTAGCCACCAATACACACACAAGTGTGTGTGTATATATACTGGAATTTTTTGCAGCTTAATTTATTCCTAATTGATCTCTACAATTTTACAATACATACATATATATATATACACAAGAATTTAAAGGTGAAAAACAAACATTTCAAAATCTTATCTTTATTACAAACATTTTCCCTTCCTATCCGATATATACATATAATTAACTAATTTTTAAGTGGAAAATGTTTAGTGTGAGATTGGATGATCTGAAGATTGAGTCTGGAGCAAGAATGAATCAGATTGTCATGACCGGCGGCGAGTGGAATCACCGGTAAATTATCACAGTTACATATCTCAATCATGAATCCATCTGGATCGTGAAAGAACAGTTGATCCACATATATTCCTCCTTCTTCTACTTTCTGCTTCACATATTTTATCTCCATTTCTCTCAGCTTCTTCTCCACATTTCTCATGCTCTCGCACTGTTCCGTTCCGTTCCGTTCCGTTGCATTTTCATCGCATCATCATCAAATCAAGATTCAAGATATGCATGCATGCATGCTTACTTCATCAGTCTTATATATACATATAACGAATATATATATATATATGAGAGAGAGAGAGAGAGAAACCTATACCTAGCTGTCCACCCCAGGAATTCAAACTAATTCTTGATGGAGTTAAAAAGTTTATTTGTGTGAAATAAATTAATCAAGGAAGATAGTTTACCTGGAAAGAAATATGGTTATCCTTGGGATTGATTTCAGCTTTCACTGTGGGCATATTCTCAGGGCTTTCTGATTGCAACAGATGAATTCCAATTCCATAGCCAAACAACCTAAAAATGAATACATATATATATATACAAATTCAAGAAGGCAAGAAAACTTATCCATTGGTGCATTAATTGAATTGAAAATTGAGGAAGGTTATATTTATTACCAAGCTCCATCGAAATTGAAGGATCCAGGCCTTCTGATAGGGAAAAATCCAAGAACATTAGTATAAAACTTGATCGATTTCTCAACTGATCGGCACAAAAGAGAGATATGATTCAGAGAAGACAAGTGCAGCGGATTCTCCATGTTTTCTTTCATTCTTCTTAATTTCTTCCTCAACAGAACAATCGATGAATAGATCTAATCTAATCTAATCTAATCCAATGCAAGAACAAATAAAATTACCAATCGGAGATCAAACGGAGAAAATTAAAAGATTATTTACAGAGACAACAGATATAATATATATATAGAGAGAGAGAGAGCATGCAGAGAATGTTCCGCCGCGATTATATGAAAACTGAATTAATTTGAATCACGAAATGTCGCTGCCGCTCTGCTGCTTCTGCTGCTGCTGCTGATCAGAAGAAACTTTTATTAATAATTTGGTTGAAAAAGGATTAGAACGTGTTGTGTTTATAGAAGAAACGGAAGTCGCTTCTATCCTCGTGTCCGCCACTGGGTTTCCAGGTGTCCAATACTGGATACGAACGACACGTAGATCCCCGTATTGCTGATTCGGATTATTCCTTTATTACCCCCATAAATGGCCGTTTAATTTAGATTTTTATTTTTTATTGAACAATTGATATGTATATATAATTGTATTAAATCCTCAATAATATATTTTGTTTATGTGAATCTTTTGATAATATATTTTTTACAAGACATAATTTTCATTGTGATAATTGAATATCGAGTTTTATAAAAGAAAATACCAGCTACGCACCTTGTTGTTAATAAATATTTATTTTGTGCATTTAGATCATGTTTTAGGTATTAAAATTAATTACAATATTATAATTAGAGCATATTAATCTTGAATTCTTGACGTGGAAAAACCAATATTTTTCTATTTGATGAGTCAACATTTATAATTTTCCTTTTTTTGTTTTTGAACAGATTTATTTATTTATTTATTTATTATTTCCTTGGATAAATGTGTGATATTATTTGTCGAGAAATTAAGTTTCTTTCACTTCAACCAAAGAGTATTTTTTTGAGGTGGTATCCCAGACCATTTCAACCCAAACTAATCCACTCGGGAAGACCCAACAGTGGGAGTACACCCGCACTTACGAATATATCTCGAACTGTGGAACCCGGATGAAGTTTAAACCCTTAACCTCTTGACAAACCAGGAGGTATGAGAGAAACTCCTAAACCATTAGGCCGGGAGAGGAAACTTCAACCAAAGAGTATTTAATTAGTTAGATGTTGATCATGGGCCAAATTAATTTTTTTTTATTTGAAAAATAATAATTTGTAATTACCAAAAATATAATAAAGAGTTAGTTAGTAGTAGTTTCTTTAAATTATATATTATTTGCGATATAAATATATAGTGATGACGTCAAATTAAATATTTGCTACCCACAGATAATGATAGTGATAAAAACCTATTAATCCTTTAATTATATGATTATTTTTTGGAAAATATAATTAAATTTAATTTAGAGCTATACATGAAAAAAATTATATATTATATTATATTATATAAAATATAGTTTCAAATTATGGAGTAACAGAACGTAACTTCCCCTAATTTCAGCATCAAATTTTGTAGTACCCAATCTGTAGCATTAAAAGAAACCCTAGTAACGAATAACAGACTCCCCCCAAAACAAAAGCTGTGCATTTCCTCTGCAGTCACCGTTCGGGGATTTTGATTTTGATTAGTTACAGATTTCGTCGAGGATAGAAGATGGAAGCCATTACTGAAGCAGTGAACGACATTAACATCAATGATAACTACAAGAAGAATCGCATTCAAGTCTCCAATACAAAGAAGCCTCTGTTCTTTTACGTTAATCTCGCTAAGGCATAATTTTTATTTTTTATTTTTACAATGTTTTCTTTAATGGTTTAAGCAAATTTTTTTTTTTGCCCCTTTTGGGTTATGCTGATTAATTGGTTATTATGGGATTATGATACAGAGATACATGCAGCAATACAATGATGTAGAGCTTTCGGCACTTGGGATGGGTAAGATCTTTAATCTGACAATTATTTTCTTCTGCAATTGGCTTTTTGGTCTTTTTTGAGTGGTTTGGTTATGATTTTTCATTAGCATTTAATGTTCTTTCTTTCTTTGTTTTAAAGAAGTGGATTGTTTGAGTCACCTGGTATTCTACCCTATTTTTTTTGGAGTTCTTTTTGATTTCTCATATTTATCTGTTTAGAAATATAATGTTATGTTATTATCTGACCCATAAACATCAGATTTAATGTTGCTCTGTTGTAAAGTATGATCTTTTTTCAGTAGGAAGGATTAACAGAATTTTGGCATTCAGAATTTTTATCTTATAATACTATTAGTATGAAATGTTGATGTGTTTATAATGTATTTTTCTCCGCTTATTGGAATATGGCATCAGTCATTGTGTTACCTCCAAAGCGCTGACAGATGAAATCTAGATATACGGATTGACTTCTTTCTTCTATAGTTCTTTATTTGATTTTGTGAAAGAATCAACAACTTTTTTGGTATTTATAGAATATTCCACCATCTATTAGTGTTTAATAGAACATATAGATATCTACTTGATTTATAACTACCATTGGATCAAATTGATCCTAGAAATCCATTGAGGAAGTGGAAGGTTTGTAAATAGAGGGTAGGTTGTTATTTGTATTATCTCATCCAACAGAGAAGATTTGGTGAGAAATGAAGAATGTTGTTAGAAATATTAATAGAAAAAGAAATATTTTGTGAATGGATGGTAACTTGAGGTGTGGTTTGAAGAAGGTATAAATTTTAACATAGAAAAATTTGGAGACCAAAATATTTATGTTGGCAAAATAAAATCCAAAATTGAGTCTACATTTATTTTAACTCCATTGTTTAATCTCTAAGTACCATTTTGAGGTAATATTTAATGAGTTCAAAGCATAAGATTATGACTTCATAGTTTATAGTTCCTAATTTACGAGTCATGATGTTTGAGGGTCGGTGTGAGATTGCTTGACAACAAACTGATGCCTGTTTTACTTTTATTTGTGCATTGAGTTATTTCCTTGATTTCTATGTCCATCAGTACCTTATCTTGTAACAAACGCTGACTTCATTTCTTGATCTGTATTGCAGCAATTGCAACCGTAGTTTCAGTTGCAGAAATTCTGAAAAACAATGGATTAGCCATTGAAAAGAGTGAGTTTTACCTATAGATCCTTGGCACATGTTTTCTAATTTTCTTAAATGTTTAAACAAAAAGCAAAGCTTCTGTTTTCAACTGTCCAATCATCTCTCTTTCTTGCATCAAATTGTTGCAGAAATCATGACATCCACTGTAGAAATAAGGGATGATTTCAGAGGAAGACCTGTCCAGAAAGCAAAGGTAAATTTGTATTGTCATTCTCTCATAACTTTTATTAATTTCATCGAAAAGTTCCTCATTTTTTTTTGTCTACTAATGAACTAATTACTAATAATGCCATTAGTCTGGAGTAGAGTCTAATGACACATGTGGTTTCTGAAATTTGTCTGCTAATAATCCTTTCTTGTGCTGCTTTTGTTGGCCATGTCAAACGATCTAATGACATGCACAAGAAAGAACGAACTCAATTTACTTCTCTGAGTATTTTGGATTAGTATCTGCTATTGTTCAGAGACAGAGTTTTACCTTTGCCACAAATTTGTCTTTCAGATTGAAATTGCCCTGGAGAAGTCTCCCAAATTTGATGAGCTGATGGCTGCTTCACAGGAGGAGAAAGAGAGGGACGCTGGAAATGTTGAACAGATCTGATGAGAGTCAAAAGATCTCTTCTTTTTCCCCCCTAAGCTTTATAATTCCTTGGGAAGGGTTTAATCTTGTCAACAAGCTTTGGTTTTATTGTACAAGATCACTCATCTTCACCTGGCTGTTTTTTTTGTAGATTACATTCTAGATTTTTCTTTTCTTTTTCCTTTTTTTTTTTTTTTTTTGGAAAGGGATGTGGGAGTTTTGCCCCAATATTTAATTTATACAATTAGATTATCCTGCACTGTTAAGTGCCTTGGATTTTTTTTTTTGTTTCCAGCTATCTCATTAAACTCTTTCCTGCAAAAAAAAAAAAAAATCACTTATTACAAACAAAGCTCAGTCTCTCTCTTTCATTTATTACAATTAGATTGATATTGAAATTCTCTTGTTATAATTATTTAGCCATGGAAATAGTATCAGTATTGGAAGTGAATTTTATGCCTGTAAGTTATATTCTGATGAAAAATTTATCTTAAGAAGAGAAAATGGTAATCTCCATTGGAGCTCAAATAATAATCTTTATTTATTGATATTTTCTATTTTTCTTTTTAGTTATTTTTATTCTGAAATATCTGTTACTGTAAAAAGAGGAAATTTAGTAACTACTAATAATATTTTAATTAATAATAACTAAAGAAAAAGGAGGGAATAGACCGATCGGATCTATAGATACACAATGGTTACATGTTTTTCTGGAATGAAGAAGAAGGAAACGGAGCAACATGATCTCTTCGTTGCTGAAGAAACCTTTGATTGCGATCACACTCGTTACTTTCGCCTTGTTTCTTGTTCTTTTTCTGTTCTCATCTTCTTCTTCTTCCAGCAGCTCATACACTTCTCCAGTCTTGTGAGTTATCGCTAAAAAAAAAAAAAAATCTCTACTTTTCTGGGAATTTTTTTTTTTTTTTCCTTTTGAATTATTGATTTATCTTATTTTTGAAGAATTAGTGAACACAATTTTCATTATCCCCTTGTTTTTATTGTGTATCCATCTGGGCAGGTCCCAAAGGCCCGAGATTTGGAGTCTTCGAAGAGTTGTTGAATGGAGACCCTGCAAATGGTGGGTTCAGGAAGCTCCTTCTGGTGAGTCTTTTTTTATTTTTTCAACTGGGCTTTGGCTAGGAAACATCGTTTTACTTAATTGAGTGGTATTGGCTTTCTTTGAGTATTTTTAAGCTACATGCCATATAGAAAGAGCAAGTTTATGTTAAGTGTGTCTGGGTGAAATTCTTCTTGTCATAGGGTTTGAACAATGTCGTAAAAACTTTGGTTCGAGGTTACTGTTTGTTTTGGTTTAGTTCTTCTGAGTCAATGTTGATTGGCTTCAATGCAGACATTTGCATTTGGTTTTTTGTGTTAAAATGCTGCAGCTCTCCCAGTCAAAACTAATGGGTACATTCGCGTGGATTGCTATGGTGGGCTCAATCAGATGAGAAGGGATGTGAGTATTTCCTCATTATAGACTTATTAATAATTTGTTTTAACTTGATGGCCCCCTTTTCCATTTTTGTGTCATTGGCTTGTTTACTTTCTTCACAATTTCTTTCGGTGATGGGATTTTGTGTATCACATACAACTTTAATACGCAGTTTTGCGATGGTGTTGGAATAGCTCGCCTGCTTAATGCAACTCTTGTTTTACCCAAATTTGAGGTTGCTGCATATTGGAATGAATCAAGGTCAGTGATGGTCATGTTCAAGATTGACTTAATCCACTATTAGTTGTTTAATCTATCAATTCAATCTGCTTAAGTCATACGGGATGAATTTGTTTTCATGTTTATCTGCTAGAAGTGTCAATATAATGTCAGCTAAGCAGTTAGTGTCGATTAGATGATTCCCACATCTAACATGCTTGAGAGAGATTTCTTCAAATGAGTCCAACTTGTGTAACTCTGTAAATTATTTTCAGTGGGTTTGCAGATGTATTTGATGTGGATTATTTCATCAATCAAATGAGTGGCTTTGTTGAAGTTGTGAAAGAATTGCCAACAGAGATTGCATCAAAAGAGCCTTTTAAAGTTGATTGCAGCAAAAGAAAAGGCCTCTTTGATTATGCTGAAAGTGTTCTTCCTTCTTTATTAGAACATCAGTATATTTCTATTACACCAGCAATGAGTCAAAGGAGGGATAGGTAAAATGCTTATTTATATTTCGACTCCAGTATTTCATATTGTGCTAGAGGGACAAGTTACTTCCAGATATTTTTTCCTTTCTTTGATTTTTGTCTGCTAAATACTTTATCGATGTTTCTTTCTTACATTGTGCAGGTATCCTATATATGCCAAAGCTGCACTCTGTCAAGCTTGTTACAATGCATTGCGTCTTACCGACAGTTTATACAATAAAGGGAATGAACTCCTGCAAGCTATACCAAAACCCTTCCTCTCTCTCCACCTTCGGTTTGAGCCAGACATGGTTGCTTACAGCCAATGTGAGTATTCTGGTCTTTCTTCTGATTCAATGCTAGCCATAGATGCAGTACGAGGGGATCGAAAACCCTGGACAGGAGAAGCAGCTCGTGTATGGAGAAATCGTGGGAAGTGTCCCCTTACACCAAACGAGACTGCATTCATACTCCAAGCTCTTTCCATCCCAACAGACACAAACATATATTTAGCAGCTGGAGATGGTCTTATGGAACTTGAAAGTCTTACCTCTGTTTACGCCAATGTCTATACAAAATCATCCCTGCTAAGTGGTGAAGACTTCAGAAACATGCATGGCAACACAAAAGCTGCTCTTGATTATCATGTCTCTGTTAACAGTGACTATTATATTGCTACATACTTTGGGAATATGGATAAGATGGTAGCTGCAATGCGTGCTTTCAAGGGATTTTACAGAACACTTTTCTTAAGCAGAAGGTCTTTTGCAATGCTCACTTCTCAAGGTCTCAAGGGGAAAGAATTGATGGATGCTCTATGGAAAGTTCACAGAGATGATTTTGTAATGAGTCGAGGATCTGCTTTGCCTGACTGCTTTTGTGAATTTGATTTATAGATAATACCCATTAGTTGTTTTTTAAGCTTCTCTGTAAGTCTGCAGATTTTTGTTTGATAGTAAACTGGGAAATACACAAACAACTGTGAATTGGTTGGTTTTGTATGAAACACTTTTCTTAAGCAGAATAGAAAGACTATTCATTTATTTTAATTCAAGAAGAAATTTGTGCAAGCTATACCTCATTTTAATGAATGATAATCCTTTTCAAATACATCAGTACACTGTTCAATCTAAGAATAACAAAAAAAAAGTATCTACAAAGTTTTGAGTTT
Source organism: Cynanchum wilfordii (assembly GCA_025388415.1). NCBI lineage: Eukaryota > Viridiplantae > Streptophyta > Magnoliopsida > Gentianales > Apocynaceae > Cynanchum > Cynanchum wilfordii. The sequence continues at coordinate 1,025,387 of JAHSUH010000581.1, read as the reverse complement.
CCCTGGAAACTAACTTTGTAAAACTTCTAGTCTGCTAAGATTCTGATCATCAGATTGGTAATCTTCAACTAAGGACTGCAGAATTAGAGAAGCCTCAGAGTTTAGTCCACTAGTGAAGTAACTATCAAATGTTAACAAGTATTTCTTGGCAACATGAAGGTCTGGCTGAGTTAAGTTGCATGAAATAAAGCTTCTCCATTCTTGTGATTTTCCTTCTATGCATATACAGTGTAACAGTGCAGGAAAGCTGACAGATGATGAAATGCATCCCTTACTAACCATTTTATCCCTGAATTGCAGTGCACTTTGGAGCATACCTCGCAAGCAAAGGCAAACTAGGATAGAAGTATGTGAAGCTGTCGAAGGAAACCAACCATCCGATATCATCCTTCCATAAATATCAAGAAACATAGACTTGTCATGTTCAGAGTCATCTTGTTTCTTAGACACTGCAAGAGGCAAGCCTTTCGAAAATCCTTTCACCAAAAAATGGAAGGTAATGTGGTTGGGAATGGATCTTCTTAGCAGCATTTGGTCAAATAAACAAGCAGCTTTCCTAAGTTCCCCAACCTTACAAAAGCTTCCAATCAGTGTGGTATAAGTCACAACATTAGGCAACAAATCATTTAACTGCATCTCCCTGAAAACCTTTTCAGCTCCGAAGAGATTTCCACTTTGACAGAATCCATTAATTAGAGTGGTATAAGTAACTACATTTGGTGTACAATTATGTTTCAACATCTGACCAAACATCATCAGGGCACCATTCAAGTAATGCTGTTTTATGTGTCCATCAATAATAGTGGAATAAGTAAATCCATCAGGAGAAATGTTTCTCTTCATCATTTCATTCAAGTAAAAGACTGCATCTTTCATCATCCCAAATTTACAGAAGCCCTTAATCATGGCATTGTATCCCACAACTCCAGGATTTATACCCCTCTCTATCATTTGTTCAAATAGTTTCTTTGCCCCATCAAGATCACCACTTCTAGCAATTCCATCTACTAAAGTAGCATAAATATATGCATCAGGTGACATATTGTAGTCAAGCATCTCAGCAAGAAGCTGCTTAGCAACAGAAAGTTTACCCTTTTTACAAAATCCACTCATCAAAACATTATAAATACCTGCATCGGGAAATACTCCTTTATCCATCATTTTGTCTCGCACTGCTAATGCAACATCAACCTGTCCAGCAACCACAAACCCATGTACAAGAGCTCCATAAGTTAATAGATCAGGTTTATGTCCACACTCTGTCATTTCAACAAGCAAATCAGATGCCCTGTCAAAATTTCCCTCTTCACACTGTAGGTGTATAAGAGGAGTATAACTAAACTTGTTTGGCACCAATCCTCTGTTTCTAGCCTGCTCTAGAAGCTTTTCAGCTTCCTGAAGCTTCCCATTTCTACACGAAATGGAGATTAAAGTATTATATGTCACAATATCAGGTTGACAACCACAGTTGATCATCTTTCTTGCAGTCTCAGTAGTAGCTTCAACTCCATGGCCATGCTTGTGTTTTGCATCTATAATGTTATTATAAACACATGCATTAGCTGCCAGCCCTCTTGCCTTCATTTCTTCCAAAAGCCCATCAACTTTCTCAAAGTTTCCTTCTTTGCAGAAACCATTGATCATTGCTCCATATGTTTCTAGGGTTGGAAGAAAACCCTTTAATTTCAACTGTCTAAAAAGTCCAGACGCTTTTTCAACATCCCCTCTTCTGCAATATCCATCAATGAGCATATTGTAGAAAACAATGTCAGGTACACAACCTCTCCCCCACCTCTTCTCAATCAATTTCACACCTTTCTCAACCTCCCCTTCCTTACACAATCCTTTCACCAATATACCTGTGCTGTAATTGTCCAAATGACCATTCATTTCACAATCATCTTTTGTAATAATCTCAGTGTATATCCGCATAGCTGAAGCAGTTTTTCCATTTTTCACTAGCCCATCAAGCAAAGAATTACAAGTCAAGACATGAGGTACCAAACCAGTGGTTTTTGTTGCAAACGAGTATAATTCAAGAGCTCTATCAACTAATCCACAATCTGAATAAGCTCTAATCATGACGTCAAAAGCCTCCGGGGTGGGAATTATCTTTTCCCGTTTCATACACCCAAATACATTTTCAACTTCTGAAAACAGTCTAGACTTGGCCAACAGTTTTAGCAGGGAAGAATAGCCAAAGGAATCAACAGGAGAGCCATAGGGTCTATTAGAGACCCAATCAAAGAACTTAAGACCTTGCTCGGCGTTGTGAATTTTATCGAGCACAATGTGTGCAATTTCAGACGGGACAATTTCAGACTCAGATAGGCGGGTTTCAAGCGTTTCTTCCCACTGGGGTTGAGTGCGGACGATATCACATACCTCATTGACGAGTTTCTTGATATGGGTTGTGACGGGAAAATTCTGGGTCGCCTTGGTTTCGGTGTTGCGCCGAGGTTTAATGCGCTGGAGCAGGGTTTTGGACATGTAAAGAAACTATTTTTGAAATCTACCTTCCGAGTCATCGACGATTACAGTTGAAAGACAATAACACAAACAAAGAGAGGAAAATTTTGCAACATTAGGGCCGGGAAAAACAATAATCTTTCCGAGAAGATGTTCAAGAGCTATGCCGAGGTTTGTATAATGTTTTTCAAGACAAGTCTTTGACAATAAGAGAAGCCCGCTTAAGAAAGATCGCATTTTTTCTTCTTAAAGGAATAATAGTGTATCATTTAAGTGCATAAATCTGGCAAAATCCTCTAAATTTGTGCTCATGTCTTTTAACCTGGTAACTCTCTCGCCAATTTGAGAAGTGGTAAATTATCAAAATTGTCGAGATACTAAGATTTGACCTTAGGAAGTACGAAAAAGTTGTAACTTATCCAGACATCATTATCACATGTATTGTAATCTTAATGCAAATCAAATTATAAGAATGTCCCATTGCTGGCCTGGGATTCTCAGTGTCTTAGTCTCATAGTTGAGTTGAGCAAAGCAAAATTTGAAGTCAGGACACACTTATTTAGAAGGTGATACACAATATATATATAGAACTAAAGATGAGAGCTACTAGCTCTCCATACAAATTGCTTGGATCAATACAAACTGATCCCTCATACATGGAGTACATGAATGAAAATTTTGCTCCAGTGCTTCACAATTTTACCGATATCCATCTCTACAAATGCTAGCAGATATATTCCAATTCAAGAGGTATATCTTCAGCCTGATTTCTTTTCGTATGCCATAAAAGTTATAATGTTGAAATATCAAAGAGGTATATCTTCAATTTGCTGTAAACCCAGTTGATATGGAATCAGGATATGTGAACAAGAACTCTATCCCAGTAAAAGGTTCTTAGTGCACCTGGACGGACATCCTTCTTTCTGAGTAAATTGGCTCTGCATCAGGAAATGAACAAATGGTTAGTAATTTTTTTGGGTAAATCTACACTGCTTGATACCCCCTTTATCAGTAGAGATTTGAAGTGCTATTCAATTTCATGAAAAGATTCAGTAAAAGAAATTACATAAATTTGAACAATCCAAACCACAAAAAGTAGACATTGTAGCTCAAGAAGAATCAGCCTTGCCTATATTAGTTTTTTGGTTCCAGTTGTACCTATCCAACGACTCGAGTGGCTGGATCATATTCAAGAAAGTCATGTTATACATAGGCCACATATTTAGGTGCATTCCATAGAAGAACTACTCCATAATTACATCTCTAAGAAGTAAACTTCCCATATACTAACTTCCACAAACTGTGCTGGCCTTGAATACTCTTCCGAATCTACCATGAAATCAAGATCATCGTCTTACTTTCTCTAAAACCAACTCTTTATTAAGAATACCATGGGAATCAGATAATATAACTTGCATTTTTTTTTCCCCTTTTGTAAAAGGAGCAGGTGATAGCCAAGTTAATAAAATTCACTTCTGGACTCAGAAAATATCATGTGTTTTGCATCAGACATCACGAGGAAAGACCAAAACAGGGAATCTTAAGAACTTCGGCAGAGAATTACCAATTGCAACTGCTGTCTGTTGACATTTTAAAAATCAGCTGTGACACCATAAGAATTTCATCTGCTGATACCTTTGAAATTTCTCAAAATCCCAGTCCTGAAATGTGAAAAAGAAAATGCTTATCAAACTCTCAAGAAAGATTTATATTGTATAACCACATATACTGTTTCTGATAGGTGATTAGCAGAATATCAAGAAGTACACAGATATCCTTAATAAGGATAAATAACATAACAAGGGTGGAAGTGTCCCAGTGAGCATGCTTGAGAGATTAGTTGGAAGAAACTTACAAGATATAAGTAATCTTCACTCAGATATGTTGAGGAAATCATTGAGATCAAAATACAAAAAGGAGGTTACATCTTCTAGATGCTCCCCCATCAATGCTGCATCCTTAACTGCTTCTGTGTTTAGGAATAAAAGAGAGAAGGATGGAAGACCTCCAAATGAGAAGCCAAATCAGTTTCAATATTGTGTTCCAAATTTCACTTTAGTCTAGTTTGAACTTTCAAGCTTTAATCTTCTTTCTCTTTCAACTCTGTGGTAACAGGGATTGCAGAATTCCCATATGTTGTGGAGAGAAAGGAGGAACCCTTTTCTCGGCCAGGGCAATTAAATACCTGGCTTTATCAATTTCTCCACTCTTCTGCAAGCCCTCAAGTAGTTTCTGGACAGTGTCAATGCTTGGAAACATATTCTTTGACATGATGTCCTTAGCCATTGTAAAAGCCATATCAAATTCATGAGCTTTGCAAAGATAATGAATCATCGTCTGATAAATTTTGATATTGGGTTGAAGACCTTTTCGTTGTAAATGAGAAAATATCTTTTTTGCCATATCAATAAACCCAGATCGGAAAAATCCTTTGATCAACAAATTGTATGTAACTTCATCTGAAGCAATAGAAAGACTATTCATCAATCGAACCAATTTATAAGCATCCCATGCTCGTCCAAAATTTACCAGGTACTGTATTCTTGCATTGAAGGTAGCTAAGTTAGGGTTACAACCCTTGAGCACCATCAGATTCCATAGTCCATTTCCAATATGAAAATGGTTAATCTTATAGAAAGCTGATATAAGTGTAGTGTATGTAATTACATCAGGATGTAATCCTGTATTTTCCATCTCTAACATGACAATATAAGCCTTATCCAGTTTTCCCATTTCACATAATGCCTTAATAACAATGTTAAGAGAATATACATCTAGCTTAATGCCAGCCTTTAAAGGAGCATCTCTAAGAAACGAATCAATCTTCTCTGGATTACGAGTTTGTGCCAAAACCTTCAGTGTAGCATTAAATGACTTAACAGTTCTATGACAACCATACAAATCCATATCAAAGAATGTATTAACAGCATGGTCAATCATACCAGCCTTACCATAAAGCATTATAATCCGAATAACAAAACCTTCACGACGTCCCTGAGGTAGAGCTTTTTGATGCTCAAGCAAATTTTCAATATAATCCAAACGACCAGCCCCAAACAATCGAGAAACTGTATCTTCAAATGCAAATCTGTTTTCAAAAACTACCTTATTATAAGCATTAGACTTAAACAAACTAAACAATTTCTCAGGGTCTCTTTCCTTCTTTATCTTTATTAGTGCCGGTTCATCAAACTTCAAAGGTTCGATTGCACCATTCGGAACTATACTACCAGCAATAGATTTAGCAATTTTAGTGGATGGAATACCAGTGGGGGCTATATGGGATGCAGTGCCTAGCTTGCGAACCAGGCGCAGAGAGAGCATGTTCTAAAGTTTGCTCCTTTAATCCCAAACATCCACACCATTCAAACCAAAACACTAATTAATATTACAGCAGCACAAGATACGCGCAGATAAGTCCCAACATTAGTAATCTTTATTGTCCAAAATCCTCATCAAATCCAATGCTTAACTCAAGAGGGAAAAACTAATAACAATAATAAAGATCCCAAAACAAATAAAATTCCAGAATCAAGATGAGATTTTTATCTGGGATTCCAGATAGGATTTCGAAATCAAGATAGCATTTTTATCTCGGATTCATTGAATAGACGTACGTGCAAATCTACAGTCGTCAATGCCAAAAAGCTGAAGGAAAACATGAACTAAAGAATCTAAAGGCAGGGATACTACCGAGAGCAAGAACAGTTTTTTTCTTGTTTTTACAAAGAAAACGAATATTTACCGGAGCGTATTGTGAAATGATGATCTCGGAGAAGTTTGTGGGGGTTCCGTTGGTCTTGGTGAAATACCGGCTACTCACCAAGCTCGTGGTGGTAGAGGGTTTTGCGTCACTGGGTTTTTGAGTTTCTTTTCTTTGGGTCTGTGTGGGTTTGCAGCTTTGATCCTCTGTATGTGGATGCACGCTTAAGACATTGCGATTTCAAGAACTAATTAGTAAATAATAAATATATTTGATACTAGCAAATAAATATAGATTTTGAAGAATATATATATATATATATTATACAATATATGGAATGACTTTGGTACCCTTATAAGGTTATAACATTGTTAATCATTATTGTTTATAAAAAAAAAAAAAAACATTGTTAATCATTATTATATGTGAATCAATTACTAATTAAATTAAATCTTCTTATCTTAATGAAATAAATAAAAATAAATAATTTTTACCATTTAAAAGTGGCATCAATATTAATTAAATTATAAATAATAATATTATGTCCTCTTTAAGTAGATTTCACCGCTTTAAAAAGTATTATTAAATTAAAAGTTTCAATTAATTTCGGATGTAAGATTCCAAGTAATATAACAAAATATAATTTGTTTACAAATGGAAGTTTTTGTTTTCTACAAATAAGACGTATTTGAACAAAATCCTTTACATAATTGTTTCCTTTCCCAATTAAGAATTTTTGTTGTCGGTAATGAGTCTTCAGTCTTTTGAAGTAATGAGAAATAATCCTATTACCCCAAATACAATAAACTGCAATCACAAGACATTAAGTTAGATCAGTAGAATTGGAAATCATATCTTGATTTTTTTTTTTTTGGGCTGGTTGTTTTGTGAAGAATAATACAAACCTTAATGAAAGGTGCCTCTTTCAAGATAATGGTCGCCCAACCAACATATGGTAAGTATCTGCAGAAGCCATCCCAGAAAACAAGAATATGTAATGATATATAAAAATATATCTATGTATGTATGTATGTTATAATTTGAGATATCTTTTAAGTATATATAATTGAATTACAGACTCAATTGGGTTGGAACAAGGACCTTAGGCTTTAAAAAGATGAATGTGATGTTCCTTTCCACATCTTATATGTGAAAATGGGCATAGGGATTCATTGTCCTAGCCTAAGTTCTAGAAAGCAAAGAAAAAGAGATCATGGAAAAGAATTTTACTTACCCTACAGCTTTACCCATGATGTGATGCCGTTCAAGCCATTGCTGCCCTGGGGCATATAAACCTCTGTCATCAACTTGATTGGCATCCCCTGAGAAAAATAACTAAATGTTACATCCAAGAACATGATTAGTAGCACAAAACAAATGGCTGCAATGGTGAAGAATGACAGAACACAGTGCAAGAAATCTTGAAATCTCATACCTTTAGTTAGGATGTAAACTTTTTCACTATCTCTTTCCTCATGCACCTGCAAGAAGAACAATGCAATATGGAAAACAAGTTCTTAAACAGCCAGCCAAAAAAAGAAAAGAAAAGGGAAATACCCGAAGTTCTATTAAATTTTAAATCATCATTGCCACTCTACTGATAATCTATGCCTTCAAATTTCTTGAGCAAGACTAACTAATAGCTAATCTTTTCTAATATTCAACTAAAACAAGTACTTCTGAGCCAAAACAATTTGTTTAAATGGTATATAACGCCTTGAACCCGAAAGCTAAACTAAACACAATATGCAGGTTGACATGAAATTTTTTGTTTTGGAGCAAGAAACGTATCACTTCTGAAACATGAAAAATAAGTCATTCATAAGAACTCAGATACCTTGATTACACGATGAACTATTGGAATATCCCGGCCCTGAAAGATAAGGAATCAAATCTATAGATTAGATTCATGAACTTAAAGATATATGAATCCATATGAAACCTCAATAACATAAAAGGGAGGAAAAAATGTAAGCAACATAAGTTGTCTCCAGTCAACAAAATTTGCTATTCAAAGCAGACTTTTCAAAGATTAAAGCATCTAGAAAAAAGAGGAGCTAGTTCAATGCAATCAAGATCAAAGAGGTCAATTTTTTAAGCTTATGGAAGTGACAATTTAAGGTCAAAGAATGATAACTGAGTAAAATTCTTACATCAATATTGAAGACAACAATTTCTCCTGCTCTAATAGGATCGTTGTTCATGTTCAAGAATAAAATATCTCCCTGCAGATAGCATTAGCATATAGTTCAGTGAGCAAAAATAAAAAAGGTATATTACATAAAAGGCAGGAAAGAAGAAATTGAACCATGAAAATTGACAAAACAGGAATGAAGTCTAGAAGAAATAAAAAGGGGTTTTCCATTAGAAAGAAAATGATCCCATAACTAGAACTAGAATTGGATAAATTACCCTCTTGAAGCCAGGTTCCATACTACCAGTAAGAACAACAACTGCAGGAGATTCACTCCCAGTAATACACATTAATGCCTTCCACATTATTAGTGCAGATGTAAGCATCATACCTGAGCACAAGCAACAGCATATATATATTCATTAAACATTGCCTAAACAAGAAACCCACTTTGCATTTAAGAATACCCAAAAAAAAAAAAAAAAAAAAAAAAAAAGCTTTTCTCAATGCATTACAATGATCAAAATTACTTTAACTAAGTAGCAAGCATAATTAATTAGAAAAATACAAAAAGAAAGGAAGGAAAAGGAAGAGAGAGCGAGAAAGAACCAAGGTTAATAACGTCATTGAGGGCTTTTCTAGACGCGAAAGATTTTATCGATTCCATCTCTGTGCCAATCCACCCTCTTCTTCTTCTTCTTATTCTTGCTCAACTTCCCAAGAACTTTCATAAACGCTCTGTCGAACTCCGAAGCCTTAATATGATTTGATTGATCGTCAAGCAGTTGGAAGAAAGGAAACGAAAACGAACGGGAAAGTCTTTATGTAAATGACGACTTTGATGAATCCTGATTGGCTGATTTTTTTTGTACACGTTGGATTTTGACATGGCATCCAAATCAGTCTATTTTTTTTTTTTTTTTGGAGGGATTTTAACATTAGATTAAAACCACCAATTTTGCTATAATTAGGAAAAACGAAAAAATTTAGAGTCGACAGTTCAGCTCGATTGTGGCATCGAAGACAGCCATGTCATTCATCGTTTCCGGTGGCTGTGCGCGCTCCTTTGTGCTACCGCCGGTGAAGACTAGAGTTCCACACAGAAAGATGTCGATCAGTTGCTCTGCCTTATCAAGTCCAATGAGGAGTGGCGGTGAACAAGCGGTGGATTGGGTAAAGGCAACCAATAATTTCTTTGAACAAGATTCTCGACCTATCATGTTATTCGACGGTATTCATCCTTCTTACTTCACTTTCCAAGTTGTTCTTGAATGCCTTTAATTTAACGTAAGAGATATTTTTTGAGTGATTAATCTATAACTTGAATTATTTGTCGATTAAGCTAGAATTAGGAAGTGCTCTACTGCTAGTTAAGATAGATGATTGCTTATTAATGGTAAACTTAAACTGTTTGATATTGAAGTAAGAAATTTTTGTGTTTTTCTGTTTGTGTATTTGTATATCAGGGGTCTGCAACTTATGTAATGGCGGAGTCAAATTTGTCCGTGATAATGATAGAGAAAGGTTGATATCTATCTCTCTTCTTCTTCGTTAGATGATTGAGTTAATTATTAAGATGAGAAATTAGCTAAATTAGGTTTGCCTGACGCTGGATTTATGAAAAATAATGGTTGTCATCAATTCCTGTGAAAACTAAAGTGTAATAACCATTTTACAGGAGAATTAGATTTGAAGCTCTTCAGAGTGAGGCTGGCAAAAACCTGTTAAGGAGAGCTGGGAGAGCTCCAGATGACATATCCAGTGTTGTACTGGTTGAAAAAGAAAGGTGTGTCAATTAACACAGAGTTCCATATCAGACTCACACAGTTCATTTAGTAGTTTATGATCAGAAAGTATATCAGTTAACTATGGAATCCCATGAATAACTCGATGAGGATATCAGTAGTTTTGTTCTGTTGTCAAACATTTGTTTTGGATTCCAGGTCTTATATCAAGTCAGATGCAGTACTGAGGATTATGGAATACATCAACATACCATTTCCCCAGCTGGCCTTCTTTTTAAAGTTTGTTCCAATGTGAGTCACATACTTTTCTTGTTCAGGGAAGCAAATTAGGTTTGCTGGATGGATGTTAACTGTTGTTTTCTGATATGGTTGTTGCAGCTTCTTACGAGATTTTGCATATGACAATGTTGCAAACAATCGCTATGCATTTTTTGGTCGGTCAGATTCATGTGACATATAACATATACAAAGCTTGTTGTCCTAGCATAGTTCCAGTCTTGTAAGTAAAATATTCTATGTTGTATGCTGATATTTGTTGTTGTTGCATATGTAAGTATAAAAACAAACAGAACCCCTGAAATCCTGCCTGCATACCCTTCTTTTATTCATTCCTCAGAGTTATAGATGGGGAAAGAGAATATTTTTATTAGGATCTTTTCTTTGGAAGCCAAGATCTTCTCTAGCTGATTTTGATATCCTTTGGCAAAAGTTAGTAATAAAATTGGTAACACTTGGGTTCAGAGCAGTAATGCAGAACCAGCAAAGAAAAGAAAACAACTCATGTGTATTATTCACTAGTGTAGAATGGGAATTTGATAAACATATGAGGAGAAGGTAGGCTGGAAGGTTTAAAGTGTTTCACTTGACTAAAAAATCTGTTCACCTCCTTCAGTTCACTATCTTTTCCATGAAATTCCTGAACTGTGACCTCTGATACAGTTTGCAGCCAAGACTCAATTCCAAGAAACTGGGATTGATTAGAAGAAGATGATGATGTCTCGCCAGCATCCTTATTATGATCATCATCCAGAAACTAGAGAGAGCAAACAAACAAGCAAACAGAGTAAGTATACATCATCATCATGATGAAGGGTGTCAATTGATAATCAAAGGCTATAATAAAATACATTGATACCTTAATGGTTATTTCAGCAAAAATATCTCTAGTTTTTTGGTTAAGAGTGATCTTGGTGATTGATAGAGTTGTTGCTCGCGGAGCAAGAAAAATCAAGGATTTCAAATGTTGCAGAACCCGAGGAGACTCGTGATAGGAACTCAAAAAGGTAAGATGTTCCACGGAGCAAAGCGGAGACAGTGACCAGTCCCTATTTAACCAATTAAGCTGTGCCAAACAGAAGAATTGGAATCAGAATCAATTAAGCTGTGCCAAACAGAATTGGAATCAGAATCAGAATCAGAATCAGAATTAGAATTGGAAGAGAGTGATGAATAGAGAAGAAGAAATACAACTTACAAATACAGTAGGGGCAAGGAATTCTAACTCTCTGGCATGATTAAAACACCCGAAAAATTCTCTCCAATTCTCAAGCATATCATCATTGGGAGTAAAACTTTTCCAATCAGATTCATAGACACCAAAGGTAACAGTAACCCTCTGCACCGGTTTTGAGGGTTTCCAGGATATGGTGGGCGGTTTATTATAAGCAACAACATGTAAATACAATTTTCGTAACATAGGGGCTGTAATCTCAACCTCAGCTAGATTACCAACATTATATATTCGCAGGTCCGAAAGCATATCAGTTGAAATACTGACTTTCTTCAGTGCAATAGAATTAGCCAAATACAAGCAATGAAGATATCGACATTTAGAAACGAACTTATTAAACAAATCGTCAGTTAAAAATTCACCAAAGAACTGCAAATGTTGTAAAGAATTAGAAAGCTTGTTATCAAGATCCACTTCCCGATACGAGTATCCAATTTTTTCTTCTATAATCAGGTGTATAAGATAAGGTAAAAATTCAATCTTGATTGTTTCTAGTGTCGGTAGACACTGCAAAACAAGCTGCTTCAGTTTGGATAATCCAGCAGTCAGATGTATATTTTTCAATCCAAAACAATCATTCAAATTCAAACTCGTCAAGAAAGGGCAGGTTACATTTAACCCATTCACTACCTCATCTTCCATGCTTACCTTATACAACTTCATGATCCTCAAGTATGATACCGGTGAGGATGCCGGTAACAAACTCTTTAACCCGACCAATCCACTCAAATGGAGGTGATTTATTAATTTAGGTAAGATTAAGGGAGAAGGTAATCTCGGATAATCTTCTATATAATCTACATTATAATTTACCACTTTTAGTTCTCTTATTTGGGTCTTTGACACATTGTTCATCAACATCTCCAATTCCAATTTCAAATTGAATTCTCCCCAACCACAGTCTTCGGGAATGATCCAAAATAGCTTCAGTAAGTTTGATGACTCCTCCCCCTCACCCTGACATCGACTCAGAATAATTTGTCTGGCCTTTTTCATTAAGTATGCATTTTTTCTATACCTCCTAGCTTTCCAGTTGTAATAGTTCGGCAAGTAGAATTCACGATCGAAATTCAAAAAAGGAAGCGTCTGGCATAAGAGATTCCATCTCTTGGACAATGTGCTCATTCTTACAACATATTTCATTGGTAGCTTTGACAGAATATCATGCAATAATGGTTCTGGTAATTCAGATATTCCACCTTTACATCTTGCCATTTATTTCTCTTAGGACACAAACAAAAATTATGTGCGATTATCAATAATGTAAAGAGTTAAAAGAAGGAGCTAGAAAAACAATCCAACTGAATTTGACTTAGTCTAAACAGAAATTCTGATTCCTAAGATTAAGAACAGTTTCTGAAAGGCATTCTTTATATAAAGATAGACAAAAAAAAAAAAGAGTTACTATCTTTTTTGAATTCCTTAACCTTACTCATATAGGATTCTTCCTAAATAACTAATTAAAATTTTGGATATTGTTATTAATTTGTTTATTAAGTAAATATCTATTAAAGCCTCCTAAACCATATACAATTGTATTAAATCTCCCTATTTTTTCTCTTTATCTTTACCATATTTTCTCCTTATAACATATATCCATTAATTTTAATAATAATAAATTTTGGATTCCTTAACCGTACAATAATAATAAAAGATTTCCTTTAATAAATCAATTGAAATCGGGATTCTCCCTAATTTTTTCAGTGAGAATAGAATAATCAATAAATATTTGAAGAAGGAAAAAAAACCAGCTGATAAGCCACAAGTAACCCAGTCATGAATCAACCCAAAAAAAAAAAAAGAGCAGTCATGAATCAGCAGTAATGAATTAGATTTGAGCATTTGATATCCAAAAATCTGAACCAGGCAATACTACAACAAATAGAGCCATATCAACTTTTTATTCATAGAACATACCATTCCACATACTGCCATCTCAAAGCATAATATAGTGGAAAGTTCCCTGTTATTCGGCTTGACCTCTAAACAAACAGTGCCTGATGATGGAACATTCATTATTTTCTTTGAAGAGGGCAGAAAAAGGCTCTGCTCATTTCATCGCAGATGTGGAGGAGGAGGCTGAGGTAACATAACGTCCACAGTAATCGAAGCCATACCAAATATCTCCTGGCATGAAAACATCGTAGTAGAATGAGACTGGACTTGTATTATATCCGCTAACAGTAACATCATACGGTCTCCACCCATCGCGTCCACTCCTGTAAAGGTATAGATAGCATATCTGGTATGTACAGGGTCCATACAAGTGAAATGTGTCTGATGAACACCTTTCAAATGTCCTTGTGGAAGGATCATCTATTCTTGGTGCATAAACCTAACAAGAACAAAAAGTAATTACCCTAAGCATTCACACACACACTATAGAAATATTGCAAAACTATTACCAATCCACTTTGGTTACTATTATACAAAACTAGTGAAACTTCCATGGCTACAGTTGTAACTATTCACGAAATTTCCATCTTTGAAAAAGTTGAAATTGACCTCATACTCAGAAACCTCACAATTACAACTAACGATCACTAGTTTACACGTCCTAATTGAATGTCAACAACTTAACATTCTTGCCATGTCTTAATTGAATATTCTACTGCAACACCTATAACATTGATCTATAAGATCTACAATAACCTTAAGAAGACAAAAAAATTGAGACAGAAGCAGTATGTATGTCATCAGATGGCAATGCTGAATGCTCCTCTTTAATTTAATAGATTATCTTGACATTAGAAGTCCCCAATTATAAGAATATTTTTGTATTTCCAAGCCAAATGTAGATTACGAGTAGCAAAAGATAAATTCGTTCAAGGAAATTAAATTCAGCACTCCCTACGTCTCTTTTTTCATCACCTGTCAAGTGTAGATTACTTGCGCATTGCTAAAATATTCAGTCCACTCGATTTCTCAGAGAATTAGTTTTAAAAAAATTAATTTAAGTTCGGTTAGGAAAAAAAAAAAGTTAAATTAAACAAAAAGAAAAGTTAGAAATCTCGTGACAGGTAGAGAAACAGAGAGAGTAATTAAGATTTTGGGGAAATTGGAGAAACCTGACCTGATTGCCATAAGCATCACCAAAGGAAAGACTGATGCGGTCTCTGGTGTATCTAGTCGAGGAACAGCTTGTCCTTATAACCACCGTGAAAGAGCACTGCCTCTGATTCTCATTCTAAAACATCAAGTGCATGCATTCAAACCAGTAATGTTCTTAACCAATGTTAACTGCCAAAAAAAAAAAAAAAAAAAGGGAAGAGGGAAATAGAAAATTAATATTACCTACCTGCGTAGTGTTGATCTTGAAGGAGGAGGAGGGTAGAGGCTGCGGACGGCGGATGATAGATCTTCCTTGTGAGGGAGAAGAGGCGAAGATGATAATTAGTAGAAGAAACGAGAGCACAGAAATGCCTGCCCTCGCCATGCTCTGGAGCTTGCTTAACTTCTCGTGTGTGTTGGGCGAATTTGGGGAGTTTTACTGGTCCAATGTTCACCGCCCGGACCCCGGAGAAGACCTAGAAGTAGTAGAAGATTCATTTTACTGAGGGTAAAATCGTCCATTTTTTCCTTGTAGACGTGGAGTTTTCATTAACGTGAAAATGAAATTTCCTTACATGTTCTGTTCAGGAAATACTATTTTATTATGGCCATGGCTTTCTTCTGTTTTCTTAAAACAAGTTATTAATAATTAGGGAACATTTAAATTTTTTAATTATAAAAAAAAAAATTACTATTATGGTTAGTTGTGAAACACGCCTAAGGGAAAATTTTCTTGAAAATATTTATTTTATAAATTTTCAAGAAAAATGTATATATCACTTTATGATATCTATTTGGAAAGATATAGCTTAACTAATTAATATTATATTAGATTTCATTTTCTCAACCTTTTCGGTATCCAGCAATTACTTGGGCCAGGCAACATTACTCAAATTCATCCCTTTCTTTTCGGTTGGGGGTAGTTTGGGGAGAAGCGTGGTATATTAAGCAATCTACCCCAAAAGCCCAAAAGAGTTACCCCGGAGGAGGCTTAAGAAGTCCCCGGAAATAGAATGGTTTTGATCAGTTGCATCTACAAATTATAAATAAAAAATAATAGAATAGTAAGGGAAGTAAAGGAATACCAAGAAAATTGATACAGGTGATAAAGGAGTAAACTTGAATACCAAAGGACAACAATATGATAAAAGCTACCAAAAGAAGCATAATAATACAACAATAAGTGAACTCAGAGTAGTGAAGAAAAGGTTTCGTCAGTGAAGGAACATACAAAATGGTACACTACCGTCTGAATTTCTTCAAAATACTTGAGTGAAAGGGTGGGGTGCATATTACTTAGAAATCAGTAGGCGGCTTCAACCTTATAAGTCTTTTAATTCTATCTTTGTCTGTGTTCTCCAATAGTCCCTATAAAGTGAAATAGCAATGATGTAATAAGCAGTCTTGGAGCTCTGCTGTACAGATAAGATGCAGCAAACAAGATGACAATGGCAATAAAACCAGCCAAATGCAACCTTAGCATCAGGAAATTCTGTAACAACTTTTAAGTCAAGTACAGCAGTATAAACATGCAGTAAGATATGGATATAACAGGAATGAGACTTAATATTAGCAACATGGAAAATTTGCATTTTAAAAATTGGTCACCAGAAGAATAATAATATTGGTTGCCTAGAATTGGATCTCGATATCAGCAATATTGAACAAGTCCATTATAACATGCAGTTAAGAATACTGAAAATAATGGAGTTCAGATAATGTATGTTGCACACATCACAATGGGGAAGGGAGATATACAATGATAAATCCTCACCTTCCACACAATTTCATCAAGGCACAAGCATATTTTTCCATATTTATCAAGGAAAAGGCGCTCAGTTGGTGGTTTCCCACAGACATCCTTCACAGCAGAGGTTATAACGTAGATTGCTTCTCCCACTTCAAACAGAAAACAATACATTAACTTGTGTCAATAATGAGCATATAATTGCGAGCAACAGAAACATACAAACTTATGGTATTAACAAAATTTTCAGTAACCCAATAAAAACCTTCTATGGTCACTACATGCTAATACGTCAACAAATCACTAGAGGTGATTACAAAAGGAGCTAGAACCAAGACAAAAACAAGAGCATGATTGCCATCTTTTAAAAGGATATGGGTCAAAACCTCCAGTAATTTCTGAACTATGAATCCATTGCATGGTTTTATTAGAAAAGACAAACATTTATGTCTAGAGTTACTTATTGGAGGTTCTGAGGGTTTGGAGAAAGTGTTTTGCCTTAGGAGCCAACACACCTCAACCATGTGTAAGGTAGTTAAAAAACATGTCACACCCATTCTGTAAATGTTCAGCAAGAGAACTTGGGAGATCGAAAATAATTATTACACTATGAAGACATCAAAAGTACTTACAGGCAAGTTCATCATATTCATCCTTGCCAACAACAAATATACTAACATCACCTAAAACTGTGTATACAATGTATACTGACCTGCAGAAAAGATTAAAAATAAAAAGGTTAGTGAATTTAATTAAGTCAACATTAGAAGAAAGGCAAGCATTATATGTTTTAAGTCAATCATGAAACTTCGAATAAGCAAGCCTTAAAAACCTTCAGAGAAACTAATTTAACCAAGGAAAGGACTTAATGTGTAAGTTACATGACAAACAAGTATTGTAGAAATCACTAATCAGGTATGATCATATTTCTATAACTGGATACCATTAAAGGCAGATCATCTTCAACATTTTCTTTAACCACATGCAGAGAAAATGTTTGCTGGATGATAATCTATGATGAAATTAAGACTGTCTGAGAAGAATACTAACTTACTTGTGGCAAGCAACTAGGAGCTCTTCATTTTTTATGCCTTTAAGATTGTCTGCACCCAATTTAACTAAGAAAGATCGCCAATGCAGACGTTCCTCCGCTGGAACTCCATTGAAACTACATAGAAAGATAAGATTTCATTCAATAACTTGAGTAGATTTAATAAGAATATCCTTTTAAAATATTCATTTCTAATTGTTCGTCAATAAAATTAGAGCAGAAAGTCAAGTAAACGCCTTGCATTCAGAAAACCTATTGAAAGAACAAGAACTGTGTCCAAAACTGGAAGTACCATTAATTCACCCAAAAGACTCTAAATCTTATTCCATGTCTACTAAATTTTCTCATCAGCTACAGGTCCAAACTACAAGAATTTCAGCTACATTTTCCATCTCCAAATAACACAAAAAAAACAGAACAAAAAAGAATTTATGCATATAGTACAAGTTCTTATTCGATTACTCCAATTTCAACAACAATTGATCAATAGAAGTATGAAATTAAAATTTACGATAAGAAATTCGATCGGATCGGAATATCATGGAAATCTCAAAAGAGATTTTGCGTAATTTAAGTATGGATTGGGCAGAAACAGAAGGTGGTGAACGAACTGAGAGTTACCGTTCGACGAGGATGTTTCCCTCGGAGTTGGCAAAGAGAACGGCGAGCAGCATATCCGAAACTCCGTTACGATTGACGGCGCGGGAAGCAAGGCTATCTTGTGGGTTTCCCCGGGGATGTTGAGTCCGTAGTTCTGAAATCTGATCCGGTAAAACGATGTCGTCTCGAGTTGAACAATTTCAGAAAAATCACAACTTTTTACAATAGCAGTGGATTATTTTGACTTAGTTCTGACCTGAACGCATTTCGGAAAGCTGTGAATGCATGCTGGTAACAAAATAATGATATTGTTCATTTTGACCCACTTTAGGTGAGCCTTAGAATTTAAAAAAGCTTCAGATCCTCTTTAATAAGCGTTTAGTGATCTCGTAGGCAAGTGATGTGGGACTCATTGATATTGCCCACTTTAACTTCAGGTGAACCTCAAAATTTTAAAACTAAGTCTTAAGTAAAGGGTTTCATTTGCTTAATAACTGCTCAATGAGGTCACGACATATTTGAATATATTTATTTATAGGCAAATTGGTAAATTTGGTCCCTTAATTTATATAATTTTTGTGATTTCATCCCTATTTTTTTTTTTTTTTGTATTATTTCATCATTTAACTTAATGATTTGGTAAATTTTTATCTTTTAACTTAATAATTTGGTAAATTTCATCTCTTAACTTATATAATTTGGTAAATTTCATCTCTTAACTTAATAATTTGGTAAATTTCATCATTTAGCTTAATAATTTGGTAAATTTTATCCTTAACTTAAAATTAAAATAATAATACTAAAAAATAAAGGGGTAAAAATGTAAATTTTAATACAAAATATTTTAATTTACTATTTTAAATATACATTTAATAAAAAAAAAAATTGTATATTACCAAAGATATTATATCATACATTTGTAAATTTATATTTAATAAATTTATTATTAAGGATAATACCCCAAAAAATTATATAAGTTAAGGATGAAATTTACCAAATTATATAAGTTAAGGATGAAATTTACCAAATTATATAAGTTAAGGGATGAAATTTACTAAATTATATAAGTTAAGGGATGAAATTTACCAAATTATATAAGTTAAGGGATGAAATTTACCAAATCATTAAGTTAAAGGATGAAATTTACTAAATTATTAAGTTAAGAATGAAATATTACAAAAAAAATAAAATAGAGATGAAATCACAAAAATTATATAAATTAAGAGACAAAATTTTCTAATTTGTCTTTATTTATAGTACCTATATTATTAAATATTTGCATTTGTTTCCACACGTTTATAACAATTGCAAATAGTAGTCCTGTCCACCAATAGTGTATACAATCTCCCAACAAAGAAAACGATATATAAATACATAAACGTAATTTCATTTTCCCAAATCGATCAGGAAGTCATCATTAAAGCAGTGATTGAAACTATCATTTCTGTTTACTTTTTTTTTTTTCTTTTTTTTGATGGATCATTTCTGTTTACTTATCTCCTGGGATTTCTCGAAATTGAAATGTAACAATATTTAAAAATATATATATATATAATATATATATAATATATATATAATATTATGAGTAATAATAATAATATAGTTTTTTTTTAAGGTGAATAATAATATATTTAGTTGAAATATATATATTTATATATATTATTGTAGGTGTGAGACAAAATATATACTAAGAATTTAATCAAGTTGGACCCGTAGTTAGAAGGGCAAAGGTCCCCAAATAAATGCTCAATAGAAGCATTGTTCTTCATTGAAAGATAAAGCTACCAAACTGAGTTTGCTGATTAAATTTCCAAGAAACAAAGAATCACAACGTTATTTTCACTTAACCATATACAAAACTAAAATTATGATTCTATATATACATACATATATTATATCAGTCCATATATATATATATATATATATATATATATATATATATATACATAACTCGTTATAGCTTGCTTCGTTTGTCCGTTCGAGCTTTCGTTCGTTTGTTTATTAAACAAATCAAACTCAAACAATTTTTTAAGTTCGATTAATTTTCAAGTCTACTCGAATAGTGTTTGTGAACATAATCAAACTTTCTTGAACAAATTCTAAATATTTATATATTCTTAAAAAAAACTCTAATATTTAAATTAGGGTATATATATAAGTTTTTTCTCAATTTTTGCTAATCTATAGTGACGGTTTCCCTTTCTTTACTTTCTATAGAGTCCAAACTAAACTATCCTTCTATCTTTTTTATAAACCCTAAAAAAGGTGGCGGTTCTCCATTCCCTTACTTTCTCCTAGAGCTTTAAACAAACAAAGTTGTTTGTGAACAAAACTCGTTTATGCTCCGTTCGAACTCGTTCGTTTATTAAATAAACTAAGTTCAAACAATTTTTTAAGCTAGATTGATTTTCAAGCCTATTTAAAACTCGTTCCAAAATTAAACAAATCAAACTCAAACTTCAAATGTTCAGTTCGACTCGACTCATTTACACCTCTATATATATATATATATATATATATATATATTTATGTATGTGTGTGTGTATAAACAGAATTAAACAAAACCCACTATTCAAGGCAGTCCCTACTTCAAGTCAATTTAGTCTTTATATGCCTTTCATGTCATTATAAGTTTTTTTTGTGTGTGTTTTTTCTTTGATTTTGATATGATTAATCCTCACCACATGGGGGTTGATGCAACCCTTGAAAGCTCCAAATACCCCATCTCTTCGCTTGCTAGCTACATTATTTTCCATTATTTTCCAGCTAACAAACAATAAAGTAAAAAAAAATAAAATCTAAGAGAATAACAATAATTCGGAATCTAAATATAAATATATATATATATATATATATATATATATATATATATATATACACGGAGAATGAGTATGTAGAGTCCGATAGTTGTCGGGGTCAATTATTTTAGGCTCAATTGTTTATTAGTTCATTTAGTACTTTTATAAATATCCATGTAACTTGTAAATTCTAATGAGCGAATTAAGAATTAAGGCATAAATGAAAGATAAGAAACTGAATTCTAGAGTAGCAATAGATATAAGTTTTTTGATCGAACCCCTAATATTATTATGTTATGAATACACGTATAATTATAAACCATAAAAATACTTGAAATTAACTATTTTTCAATTTATTTAAGAAAAACAAAAAAAGAGTATCAGCTTTGATTTAATGTTTCAATTGTCATAATCAGACAAACTTTTGAATAATGAAATATTATATATATTATATTCTAAGACTTTCAAATTGACATAATTATGTTTCTATATTAGCATAGATTAAGGTGTCTTTATCAAAGCACCCCATTTATATATATATATTTGATTAACTAAAATTAGAAATGTTGATATTTGATTCATATATCAATATATATATATATATATATATATATATAATCAATTCAGACAAATAAAGACATGTTAGAAGAACATAATTGGATTTGGCGGTGCAAAAACAAAGTTGGAATATTCTTTATCTTACTTTTATACAACAAATTGACATTTATACATCTAATATCTTCATCCAAAAAAATAAAGAAATAAATAAAAAAGGTCTATTTATTTAACTAAACAACAATTAAATCCATAATGAGTCATCGTTTATTCCAATTTGGGCAAAATTTGCAACTACCAATTTAATATGCATTAGCCGTTTTATATCATTATCAAAGAATCAAACATTTTTGTTTTATCGTGATAATTAATAATAATATTATTATTATTATTATTTTTGCCTGATTTTGATGCGATTAATGATTGGATATATTGGTTATTTTATGATATGAAATTGCTGAGCTTGTCTTTATCACTAATCACTTCCTTGATCAGGTGAGTCAAATAATCATTAAAAAAAAAGATGATATATATATATATATATAGATATATACATAAATAAATGTTGAAGCATGCACGATCCTATATTTCTTTCCCTTTTTTTCCCTTAAAGAACTCATCAATCATGACGGCCATTAATTAAGTAATAATTTGAATCTTCTACCAAATTCTATATGTCTTGTCATATTTTTAATATGAGTTTTAAAAAAAAAAAAAAATTCTCATTATATATATAATATTATATAATGCTATATTAAAAATTAGAGGCTAATATTAGATTGCAACCCGAGACTATGGCTAATTAGAAGAAGGTCCATATATGTGTATATATATATATATATATATATATATATATATATATATATATATATGTATGTATGTATGCATATAATGAGTTAGACCCACAAGTTTACGAAATTATAAAGGGGGAAAGAAAGGAAAGTGAAAATTGATTGAACTATATATATATATATATATATAGCTAGCTCTAGACATCTTATAATAGCTAATTATTATGCAAATGTACTACAATCACAACCAGCTGGCACAATTACATACATAGTAATTGTATGTATTTTATAATGTAGGTGTGCCTAATAAGTCCTCCTATATCTTAGGAGAAAATATAAATCAATTGGTATAGAGTAATTTCAAATTATGATTCGAGAGATCGTGAATTCGAAACATAAAAGTTAAAATGTCTCATTTTTTTAAAAAAAAAATATATTATATCAAGTCGAGTTAAATTATTATATTAAATTTATTCTTTTAATATACTATACTACTAATTGTATATATATATATATATATATATAAGATAAACACAATTTTCTCGACATATACATAATTTCATTAATTGACCAATCAACCAAATGACTGTTGAAAACTAATGACTATCCAGCAACGTAGTACAACTATCCAAATCAACGTGAACGAGTTGAGATATACATTTCATAATATAATATATATATATATATATATATATAAAATAAAATGTATTTGTCTTAACCAGAAGAATCCAAGTTCCAAAGGAAAAGGAGATTGGAATGGTCAACATACTCCTTTCCCTTTGGAACTTGGATCCTTCTGGTTCATACAAATACATTACATTATGTATGTGTCTATATATTGCATGTTTAGGATGACAAACATATAATATTATGATGACAAAGACCTTAGCACATGAACAGAACACGTCATTTGACTATTCATACAGAAATTAATTAACTCACCCTTTTTACTTAATTATTTAATTAATTCCTGTTGAGAAGTTCCTCAATCATTTGCAATGCGATTTTTTCCTCTTCGTTCAATATCGTCTCCGATGATCCTTCCATTGAACTCTCGGATGTTCCCGCCCCCGCCGTTGATGATGATAAAGAAGGTAGTTGTGGTACGGTGTCGTTTGACCCTCCGACGTGAGCTGCAGCTTGCTCGATGTCATCTTTTTTACCGAGATCCACTGTCATAACCCAGTTGGAATCGGATCGTGGACCGGCTCTTTTTTGCCAAACTCCTATATGGGAATTCTCGTTGTCGAGTCTCAGGCATGTTAGGGATGGAGACGGCGATTTACAGCTCTTCCGCAGTTTCGCTCCCAGTACGGCTGAAAGAGATTGGGAAGAAGAAGATGATGATGATGATGATGATGATGCATTATTATAATTATTAGTATTAGTATTGTTATCGGTAATATTGCCGCCGACGCCATTGATGATAATATTGTTGTTGTTGTTTATTTCGACGGGGAAATTTGTTTTGGCATTTCGTCCACTCATCAGAATTGCTGCCTCGTCGTAGGCTCTGGCTGCCTCTTCTGCCGTCTCAAATGTTCCTAGCCAAACCCTTCTTTTCCTGTACGTAACAATTTAGGGGGGAAAAAATCAAGATATATATTAATTTGCATGAAAATAAAATTAAAGAACATGTGCATTTATATATATATATAATATGTATGTATAATATGCGTAAAATGTATAGTACAGAAGAGGGTGGCGAATCTCGGAAACCCAAGAACCCCAGTGGCGTTGCCTGACGCCTCTGAACTTCTTTGTCTGTCCCATGTTTTTTTGTCAGAGAAAGGAAGATATGGAAAAGGAGATAGCAGAAAATCCGGGAGTTCTTTTTTTTTTTTTTTTTTTTTTTTATTTTCTCTCTTTTTTTCTCACTCCAAGAAATATTGAGAGAGAAAGACAAGGATCAAGGCGTATATATATATATATATAATTAATGAGGACGAAGCAAGCTAGAGTAAGTAAACTCAGAAAGGTACGACAAACTTGAGTTATTTTCCAAAATCTGATAATTGTTTAAAAACTGTTCAAACTATGATTTCAAAATCTATTTTATCACTTTCAATATTTTAAAAATTATCTATCTCTGCAAATTTTAATAAAATGATGAAAAAAAAAAGGAAAAGTTAAGTTGCATTGAATTACAGCAGAAAGGATATCTTGTCGGCGAGCTTAGGCTTTTGGAGAGTGTGGGGGGAGAGAACTAGTAATAATATTGAAGGCCCATTGGTGGTCCTTCATTTGAGACCCACCTCCGCCACCACCATTCACACCGGGTCATGAATTGATTCTCTCTCTATATCTCTATATCTCTAATCTCTATCTCTATATATCTTTGCCAATGAAATCGTCCCTTTTGGTAGTTTTATTGCCCTCAAACACCATTTTGGTCATAAAAATGCATGTGCATTGTTTCCTGTGTAAAAATAAGAGAATCAAAAAGAACAGTTTAAGAAACCCATATATAATATATATACATACATACATATATATTACGTGTGTATATATATATATATATATGAGCTTGAATGTTTGATAGGATTGGTAACTCACCCATTACGTGTAAGTTCAGTAACTAATACAACACCCAAAATGTGCATGGAATCAACCAAGATAATACGATAAAATAATTTAATGATTTGTGTATAAGAACTGGTCCATCATTTATTATAACTATGAGCATAAAATTGAGCATGGTCACAAAATATGGATAGATAATTCTCTTGCCCTGTTTTATCCTATATATTGTGTCACATATATATATATATATATATATATATATATATTTTATTTTTTCTTTAACCATTATGCAATACACATAAACGAAGCAATAATCAATCCTCTCTCTCTCTCTCTCTCTCTCTTATATATATATATATATATATATATATATATATATATATATATATATATATATATATATATATATATATATATATATATATATCAGTATGTCTATATATATATGGTTAACTTTAAATACTCCTTTGTGTATAATTTATAACAAGTAACGAGAAAATGTGTATGCATTACGTACGTATTTCTTTCTTATATTAAAAGCTTGATTAGTTGAAATAATATTTTTAGTAATTAATTATTGGTCTGTGAGAATTATGTACGTACTTTTATTCATCTTTGGCAATAATATATCAATGACTTTTTTCTATATTTATTACGTTATTAATTACTAACGTTATTAATAATATTATCAATGACTTTTTCTCCATGTGTTGTGAGAATGAAGATATATATATATATATATATATATATATATATATATATATTTTACCTATTAATATTTTTATTTTACAAATAATTTAATGATTAAATGACATTATTTATAATTGATAAATTATGAGTTCGAGTCATAATGATAATAATAAATATCGTATAATTCTCATCATTAAATCTACTATAAGTGAAATATATATATATATATATATATATATATATATATATATATATATTTATTATGCATGTGGTCCTTTATTTATTGGTTTCCGTGGCATATATATAGTATATATATATATATATATATATATATATATACATGTATGTGCAAACAATAATAATTTGGGCAGTGACGGATGTTGCAATAATTCTATATACTGTTTCTCATAATATTATGAAAGTCGTTAAGCATTGTCTTATCTTCTGTGCATGCATGGTCTGTTCCAAAGACCTATCCGATAGAAATTAATATTGTCATTATATAGGTAGCTAGGGATGAAATCCTAAAAAAATAATAGTTTAGTTGATTTTATTTATCTTATTAAGTAAGGAATCTAAATTCGACATGGATTAGAAACAACTTTATATCGTAATTTTATCGATATGTCGTAGTCTCGATAGTCCCAATCACTCATATATTAGTTGATAAAATATCAAATCACTAAGAAATCTATGGATGGAATTTGACCAAGTCAGCCATGGGTTTTTCAAGATATGTCAGATGGAAGGATGAAACTTCAATCTTTTATTTAATTAATATGTACCTTACGCATCACAGAAAGTACCTACCCGCAGGTCTAAATTGAAGCTTCTTCTCTCAATCAAGACAAGATGGTGATAGGATCAACGTCACTAATTTCTTGACAAATCTCATGTCTTTGTTATAAATGTGTGATATTTATTATAAACAATAAACTGTTATAAACAAATCGTCTCACATTACGTATCTTACAAATTATTTAGCATTTAATTCTTAAATAAGAGTTTAAAGCACATTATTCAATAAAATGTTTAAAATATTTTTATACGTTTATATTTAGAAATACATTATTATTTTCTACTATTATCACATTAAATGTTATAAAAATAAATTTAAAAATAATAATAGTTGTCTTTTTTTTTTTTTTAAATAATAAAAAAAAGGTACAGTGCATGTGGTTTAAAGTACTAGATATAATTAATAAAGCATCGTAGAATTTTCCGTCCTATGCTCATTGAGAGGGACGTGGCATCCCGATGTTCATTCAATTGAAGGAGAAATAGCGTTCCCAATTTTTACGTGCATGTGCATGGACTCTCCTTCGTTAAATTTCTATCCGAAATACATATTTCTTCTTTGCCTCTGTTTTTTTTTTTTTTTTTTTTTTAATTTTAGGTCAAATTTGCATAACACAAAATACAACAACTAATTAATAATCCAATAATTTGTTAATTCAACAAGAAAAATATATTTATTTTCCTTTCAATATATAAAATCTTAAAATTGATATGTAATAATGTTACACTAATACGAACCATATTTATTATATTTAAATCATTAACGATTTGATATATTTCTTTTGATTTCGGTTCAAGTTTTCTCTGAAAGAACTCTAATTAAAAAGATGATTAACATTAAGGATGTCCTTAATTAATTAATTATTACAAGAGAGGTTAGCTAACCGAATAATCTCATAAATTCAATTGTACATCGATCTTCTATTGTAAGGTCACTATAAGAAATTTATATAAGACACATGTTTTAGGTGATATTATGTGTGGGGAAATACTTGCCTACGTCCTGTCTCTCAATCTTGGATAATGTAGCTGAAAAGTCTTGAATTAATTTAACCGATAACGGTTAAACTTATTATCTCAATTTCAAGAGATTATGAATTTGAATTATATGAAAAAAAGAAGAAAAAGGTAAAATTATTTTACTTTGAAGAGAAAGAATCGACTTTATTGAAATGCAATCGAGTGTATTTCTCGAGTCTCGAAATTTGAATAGGATTATTACATATAAATATGAATGAATATTTTATATGTAGTATGAAATGATTGTCCGAAATGAGATTGTAATGACGCAATGAGATTAATTTAGAATGGAGGTTGAAGATGGTCGTAAATCGGGTGGGAAAAGGTTGTTTTTGTAATTATGGAACTTCAAATTTTTTGTCTATAGAATTATAGCAGCATTGCAACCAATTGAAATCCTACTTTCTTGGAAAAATATATTGTAAAAGGATATATATATATATATATATATATATATAATATTATATTGTCTCACTAGGTATCTATTTAGTCATTCATTGAGGAGAATAATAACTAATTGCTCGAGATCTTGCGTAAACATAATGAAATTCTTTTTATTTAACAAGTTTTGTTAAATGTGTGTGTGAATATATATATATTTTTGTTAAGAGTATGAGGTGTTATATATAAATGAGTCGTAAACTATGAGATGGACATATTAAACCAATTCACATTTAAACTAATCATCGTTCGAGCTAGGTTGGTCTTTGGCGTAAGGAAGTTCCGACCATAAATTTTAAATTGATGCATACATTATTGAGGTTCGAACTCTCAAATCTCACTTAAGTCGGGAGAGTTCTTTACCGGATCACCTACACCTAGAGTTATATACATAAATATATATATATTTCTATATTGCGTATCTCTATGGGGAAAACCCTGAAATGGAATAAAGTGGAGAAAAGTTTTTATTTGTTTTTTTCTTTCTTTTTCTTCTTTCATGAAAAATAGAAGCGGTAGTAGAGGAGGGCAGGCAAGTGCATGTTATATTGTTATTATTATTCAATTATATATGGGTGGTCCATTTGCATTTGAAAATCAACGGCCTAAAAATTGGAGTTTTTGCATAGATTTTAGCCCTAATTCTAAAATATTGTCTGAAAATGGTT
The DNA here is from genome assembly GCA_025388415.1 of Cynanchum wilfordii. Taxonomy (NCBI): domain Eukaryota; kingdom Viridiplantae; phylum Streptophyta; class Magnoliopsida; order Gentianales; family Apocynaceae; genus Cynanchum; species Cynanchum wilfordii. Next base: position 997,093 of record JAHSUH010000581.1, on the reverse strand, counting down.
ATTAATTTCTTAAAATGAGTCTTGCTTTAACCCGTTGGAAAGATAATCTAACGGTTCATTCCATATTTTTTTTCCCATTTTTATTTTCTAAATCTTTTCTTCTTCTCTACGAAACTTTTAAATATGTAGCAAATTTACAATTTATAGAATTTATAAATAATCTATCTACAATGTAGCATATTTAAAAATAGTCATTTTAACTTAAGGGTTATATTTGTTGGTAATGAAATCTCCTAACTTAAATGAGAACTCATGTATGCACTTGTTTAAAATTTGGTGCCAAAGTTTTTTTCATTAAAAGACTAACCTGACTCAAAGGGAGATTAATTTGAACTTGGATTAGCACCTTAAAAGTTCCATCCCATAGTTTCGAATTCATTTAGAACACTTCGTACATTTTAAAAAATAATAATATCTCATTTTTTACCTGATTAATCTAGCACTAATATAGAATCAAGTTGTATTGAAATTCTAAAAGAAACTCTTCCTAATACTATATTTTCTTACACAATTTTTGAATTAAATGGAATCAATAACGTTCATTCCAACAGGTTGTTATAGCTCAAGTATGTTCACTAATGGTTGGAATCAGCCCATAACCAGACCTTTGAATTTGTTTGGGCCTATATCCATTCCCTTTTGAGGCCCATTAGAATACCAGAGCGCAAAGATGAATCTGGTGGGCTTTCAAAAAAATAAAATATACTGATTTATTTTATTTTTAAATTTTCCAATTTATATTTAACAAAACATTGAGTCCCCACCTTTTCGGTGAGATTAATTCGGACTCGACCTGTGGAGGGAGATTCGAAATCTCGATCATTCGCCCTAGATGAAGCATTAGGAGTCCGCTTACCAACTCCCCTAAACTACCGGGTTAAAACATTTTGTCTTTTACCGGATAATATGTAAACTTACTTATGATCAAAATTTCACTTAAATATTCAATTTTAAACAGATAGAGTAACATTTTTGTTCACTAAACAAAATCCCAGGGCCATTTTAGTAAATTAAAGTAAGTTTTATAATAGTTTTTGGCACTACAAATAATTTTCTATTTTTTTTTAAAAAAAATAAATAAATAAATCTTGGTTTTATATTTCTAATGTACCTTATATTCTTTTAAAAAATAATAATAAGTGATTTATGTTGTACATTTTAAGAATTTTAATAGAAACCTTTAATTCTAATGTGAATTTCCAAAAAGGCCCTCAACACAAGAGATTCTTGTAGATGAATATCCTTCCCCACAATTCATCCCAAATCCAATCCAATCCAATCAAAAATCAATCAGACCTCGTAAAAAGCAGAAAATGATATTTGGTGGGAAAGCGAAGCGGTCGACATGATAACGGGCCGTTTTGATAATTAATAAATGAATTATTATTAAATAATTTGGTTCGATATTCAAAATTTTTAAATTTTTAAGTGAGTATAATTTAAAATAAATTTTAATTAGTCAAATTTTTAATGACTTTGAAAATTAAATGTTGTAAAGAAAAATGACAGTTGATCATTTTGAAATATTGTTGTCAATTCATTATTTTTCCCAAACAAATTGTAAATTGCCAGATTGCACACCCAATTAATGCCATCTTTTAATTTTACTGCAGGTTCCTGTCGGATTATTCTGAAAAAAAAAAAAAAAAAAAACCTATAATTATTGAACATACCTTATCTTACTAGTAATCAATTTACAATTATTTACTAACTATGCCTTTTAATAATACTAAAACACATAATTAGAATTGTAATTTTTTATTTTTTTGATATTAATATTATAAAATAAAAATCAAATAAAAGTAATTAATTAATGTCACAAATTTATTAACATTTTAGGAAGGAGCTGTGTCGGCTATGGATGAAATAAATATTTTTATTTTTTTCATACTTGGAAAAGAAAAATACGGATGATTTTTACCGGCTGACCTTTTTAAGTATTTATGGGGAAAAAATGAGGTGTAATAAAATGAATATCCAACCGCGTGAGTAGTATTTTTAATTCAACCAAGATCTTCATGTTCGGATCACTATAAGTCCAGTCCATAGGAAGGACTAACTTGTTCATCTTCTCGCACTAAATATCGGATCGTGTTCTCACTTCCCTGTCTCGACTCTCGCCTAATCTTCAAATCTCCATCACCGAGTGAGTTTCTAGATCTCGACGACTTACAATTTCTGCTCTGAGTTTTTTTTTTCTGTTCTTAATTCTGTGGTACTCTTCTGCAATTTGTTTATCTGGATTGTGTTTTTTTTTTTTTTTTTTTTTTTGGGGTTTTCCCCTTCTATTTTCAAGTGATTATCGGTTTTTGTTTGATTTGGAAGTGTAGAGTGTGTGATTTTCTAGATTTTATTCACGTGCAGGTGAACAATGGCTCAGATTTTGCTCCATGGGACTCTTCATGCTACGATCTATGAGGTTGATAGGCTGCACAGCGGAGGTGGTGGACCAAAGATCTTCCGGAAGGTATGTCTGTGATCCATATTGCTTTGGATCTCAATTCAATTTGTTTACTGAAATTAAGATTAAGAGCTACCTATATGATGTCTGCTATGCGCCTCTGCATGAATTATGCTATACTTCTTAACGCCAGGGAACTTTTATAGTTGCTTCTGGTCTTTCAATTTATTGGAGATAGCATCTTGTGATCTCATTATTGGTGATTTGAAGACAGCTGATAGAAATATGTATGGATTTATTGAGTATTGTTAAAGTGTTCGTACCTTGTTCTCAGTTGAGTAACATTGAATTTACTGAGTAGATTCTGATTGTCAGCAGTGTCGAACTGGATTTTTCTTACATGCCTGTAGAATGTACAAAATGATTTAAATAATTTCAATATTATTAAGTTGTTCTACAACCGTCCGGCACAAGATCCACAGATATTTTATCCCCCTCTGCCTTAAAGATTATGTTGATGCAAGCCATGACACAGAAAAAAAAAAGAAATCTGTTCAAATATAATGTACTGGAAACGCATGAGACCATGAATTAAATATGACAGGTTTAAAAGAATGTCTTATTATATCGATATTGATAAGTATTTTGAGACAATAAAAATTGAAAAATTGACATGATTTTTGGTGGGATGAAATATTTTTAAAACATCTCACTCAGCTTGAGGAGAAACAATGCAGTTTCAGATTACCAAAGTCATGTCAATTTAAAAATAGCTGAGTGAGATGATTACCAAAGTCCCCTCAACTATTTCAGATGCTAGTTTGTCGGCTTGTTCCTGAATGCCTCTTTTAAGATTTTGTTTCCTAGGGAAATTTTTTGAAGAGTTTGATGTTCTTATTCACTCTAATACTTTCCTGCCAACATTAGTTTGATTAAAAAAAAAAACAGGATTATGGTTAGTTTTTTTATTATATTCTGCATATTATTATTTCAGGTTGAACATTTTCAGGTCATCAATGGCAACCATTAAATAAAATTGCATGAGAAAATTTCTGAATAAACCGTTAATAGATTTTTACGCTTTTGGTATTGTTTAGTTATGTTACTAGTTTTATCTTCTCCAGTGTTTGCTCTTTTTTTTTTTTTTTTTTGATGATGTTTCTAATTCCTAAACATCATGCTTATAGTTAATGGAGAACATTGAGGAAACTGTTGGTTTTGGCAAAGGAACTCCGAAAATTTATGCAACTATTGATCTTGAAAAAGCTAGAGTTGGAAGGACCAGAATGATTGAAAATGAACCTAACAACCCCAGGTGGAATGAGTCTTTTCACATCTACTGTGGACATATGGCTTCAAACGTTATATTCACTGTTAAAGATGATAACCCAATTGGTGCAACTTTAATTGGAAGGGCATATCTTCCGGTTCGTGAACTTTTAGAAGGCGAAGAGATAGATAGGTGGCTTGAAATACTGGATGGGGATAAAAATCCTATAAAAGAAGGCTCTAAAATCCATGTGAGGCTACAATTTTTTGATGTTACTAGAGATCGCAGCTTTGCTCGTGGTATTAGAAGCACTAAGTTTCCTGGGGTTCCATACACTTTTTATCCTCAGCGAACAGGATGTCATGTTTCTTTGTACCAAGATGCTCATGTGAGTGATGGTTTCATTCCCAAAATTCCTCTTTCTGGGGGGAAATTTTATGAACCCCACAGATGTTGGGAAGATGTTTTTGATGCAATTACTAATGCAAAGCACTTAATTTACATTACTGGATGGTCTGTATACACTGAAATCACTTTGATAAGGGATGAAAGAAGGCAGAAGCCAGGGGGTGACATTACACTTGGTGAGCTACTTAAGAAGAAGGCTAGCGAAGGTGTTAGGGTTCTTATGCTTGTTTGGGATGACAGAACCTCTGTGGGGCTACTGAAGAAGGATGGCTTGATGGCAACCCATGATGAAGAAACTGAACATTTCTTCCAAGGTACTGATGTTCATTGTGTTTTATGCCCCCGCAATCCTGATGATGGTGGAAGCATCGTCCAAGATTTACAGATTTCAACAATGTTTACTCATCACCAGAAAATTGTGGTTGTGGATAGTGACTTGCCGAGCCAAGGATCTCAACAAAGGAGAATTATGAGCTTTGTTGGTGGTCTTGATCTTTGTGATGGGCGATATGATACCCCCTTCCATTCACTTTTTAGGACACTGGATAATGCACACCATGATGATTTCCATCAACCTAATTTTCCTGATGCTTCAATTACCAAAGGTGGACCAAGAGAGCCTTGGCATGATATTCACTCCCGATTAGAAGGACCTATTGCTTGGGATGTGTTGTATAATTTTGAGCAGAGATGGAGAAAACAGGGTGGGAAGGATGTGCTTGTTAACTTGAGAGAGCTTGATGATATTATTATTTCCCCATCTCCAGTAATGTTTCATGATGATCATGAGACGTGGAATGTACAGTTGTTCAGGTCTATTGATGGTGGGGCTGCTTTTGGCTTCCCTGACTCACCTGAAGAAGCAGCTAAATCTGGTCTTATCAGTGGGAAAGACAACATTATTGACAGAAGTATTCAAGATGCTTACATCAATGCTATTCGTCGAGCTAAGGATTTCATCTATATTGAGAACCAGTATTTCCTTGGAAGCTGCTTTGGCTGGAGTGCAGATGACATCAAGGTTGAAGATATTGGTGCTTTGCATCTCATTCCAAAGGAACTTTCTTTGAAGATTGTTAGTAAGATTGAGGCTGGTGAAAGGTTCACTGTGTATGTCGTGGTCCCAATGTGGCCAGAAGGGATACCTGAGAGTGGATCTGTTCAGGCAATATTAGACTGGCAAAGGAGGACCATGGAGATGATGTATAAAGATGTCATTCAGGCATTGAGGGCTAAGGGCATAGAAGATGATCCTAGGAATTATTTGACATTCTTCTGCCTTGGGAACCGAGAGGTGAAAAAGGGCGATGACGAGTATCAACCTTCAGAACAACCAGAGCCCGACTCAGATTACTTCAGAGCTCAGGAGGCTCGTCGCTTTATGATTTATGTCCATACCAAGATGATGATTGGTAAGTGGGATCTCTGAACTGTCAATTTATTTACTAAAAACCCGAATAGAATGCTTATGGATTTGACTTTGATTATATCCCGATTGTTGAAACCTTTCTTTCGGAACTTTAGAGTGTGTTTTGATATAGAATTTTAAGAGGGGTTCTTTTTAATCCAAAATCTTTAAATATCCAATAGAATGGGTAATTTAGTGAGTAGATTTCCCAAAATTCTTGGTTTTTTAATAAGAAATTTTTAGAGCATCTACAGTTTACCCGAATTTTCACTTTCTCCCACTTCCACCTTTTTCCAACAAGATCAATGAATTTGAACAAATTATGGATTTCTAAAATGCATCTTTTCAAATCTCTTCATTCCCAAATGGAATTTCAGAATGCCCCGTCCTACACACTTATGAAGATCTGTCTTTGTCTGAAATGACTCAAAAGAATGTTTGCTCGGACATGCATGAAAAATCTTGCACTTAGTATCTCATAAGCACATTGAGGAGTTTCTGATTCTACAATAGGGAGGGACTGTTTTTACTACCTGCATTTGCATGCTGAGTGATGTGCATGTAATTGCTTTTAGAAGAGGATGTGGGATTCATGGTGCTAACTTTCTTTGTTTCCAGTTGATGATGAGTACATAATAGTTGGATCTGCCAACATCAACCAGAGATCAATGGACGGCGCAAGGGATTCAGAAATAGCAATGGGAGCCTACCAGCCATATCATTTGGCTGCCAGGCAACCAGCAAGGGGTCAAATTCATGGTTTCAGAATGGCACTGTGGTATGAACATCTTGGTATGCTGGATGATTCTTTTGCTCATCCGAATAGCGAGGAATGTGTTGGGAAGGTAAATAAGATGGCCGACAAGTATTGGGATATCTATTCAAGCGAAAGCCTTGAAAGAGACCTTCCAGGACATTTGCTCCGATACCCTATTGGAGTTTCCAGTGAAGGAGATGTCGCAGAGCTCCCAGGTCTGGAGTTCTTCCCCGATACAAAGGCCCGTGTTCTTGGTACTAAGTCAGATTACCTTCCTCCAATCCTTACCACCTAATCCTGTGATATTTTGCCTTTACGGTAGGAATTTACTTGTCTTTATTTCCCGTGCTTGTAGTGTGGAAAAATAAATTATGTGTTTTATGGATAATCTCTGAGACAGTGTTGCATATCCAGCTAATGTGCATAAGATCTGATGATGTGTGTAGTGTGTGAATAAACTTCTGGCTAGATTACCCGACGCACATAATCTCTGGCTAGATTACCAGATGTTTTGAGTGGTTAGTGTACTAGTCATACCCCTTCCCCTGGCACCCCCCACCTCACCCCACATGTTTGTTTCTTGTTGGAGCTGGTTGACTTGAAATCTTGTAACATTTTTTTCTGCGAAATATCATGAGTTTTTACTGTTTCATAAATAGTTCCAGGTGGTCATTTACCTGCTATATAATACCTTTACGTAGTTAAACCTTTGCTTTACATTCTACTAAAAGAAACTTGATAGAGCATCAGGGGGTACAGGGAAGAAATGAAAATGGGTCTCTCGTGAGTAAGTCCTATCCTCACGGTTCTGGGAGGTGTTCTTCTGTTTGTCATGTCAAGAATAATAATATAGTGTGGCATTTGATTGAGCTGGACAAACGTCAGTTCCATTTTGTGTTTGCTTGGGTTTCACGACTGTTTTTTTCTCACGGGGATGTTGTGTTGTTTTGTCCCTGCCTGTGGGACTTGCTGTCCAATTTCGAAGGAAAACCAACAAACCAACTGAGTTCCCCAAGTGTCCTTTGCTCACTTCTTGTTCATTACGTGTGGACCAGACAAGAATAAATGAAGAAATCATCACTAGTTTGGTCAAACCGACACACACTTGGCATCTTAATAAACCAGTCTCTCAAGAAAAAAGAAATGGTTTTAAATAGGCTATCCACATAATTAAGATGAGAAGTATCTTGCAAAGGAACTAGAAAAATGTGGATGTTAAAAGAAAGAAGGTTTATGACAAAAAATCCTTAGTTTGATACAATAGTAAATTATATTATGAAGTTATAATTAGAGTCGTGATGGTTAAAAAAAAACAGACAAGAAGGAATCAACTAGAAAAATAATAGTTGGTCGTCGGTGGTGGAGACTGGAGATGGTCATGGTCGTAGAGTACATACATAATAAACACACAACAATTTTACTTCAATTTGATGTCTATTGTATGGGTGACGATGACATATCAATACAAACACACACGTCAGAACGAAGAGTGTGTGTGTACAGAGCAGAAAAGGACGACAATCCCTTCCCCACAGTTCCCCCTCCCTCGATTGGGGAATCCTCATGATTCTTGTGACTCGTTTCCATTTCTTAACCCCCTTTCCACCCCACATCACCTCTACAAACAAGTGGCAGAGTTTCAACTATAAATATTATTTTTAAATTATATTTACAACTAAATTAATTTTTATTTAAGTTCAATTCGAGTTTGTACAAATCAGATCCCGTAACATCACTTAAAAAATTTTAATTCAAATATTGGGTTGGTAAGACCAAAAACAATTTGTTAATAAACTTTGTCTTTTTAGTAAAAATTCATCTCAATTTTTTTTATTATTATTAAATAATGGGGAGAGTACATGTATCCATTTCAATTATTAAAAATGCCAATAATAAATAGTAAAAAGAGTTCTTAAGAAATCATACTATCAATAATTGCATAAAAATAATGATTAAAGAGAAACAAAGTCATGGCACTATTTTTTTTTTTGTTTTTTTTTAAACAAAATACTATTTAACATATAGAATTATTTTAATAAATATAATTCATAGAAATAGAATTCAAATACAAATTTGTTGCACGAATGTCGCCACTTGTCCTTTATCCAAAAATAGCAACATCCATCCCTAAATATATATATATATATATATATTTAAATTAGCCTTTTTTAACAAATTTCAATTTATTTGAAAACACATCTAACTGCATTCCTTAGAGTTTATTTGAGAAATAAATAAAATAAGATATAACAAATCAAATAAAAATATAAAAAATAATAAATTAAATATAACAATACAAATTGTTTGTAACCACTGGAGAATACTCTTCCAATAAGCGTTTCTTTGGACTGCCAAATTTGACCATTACTTTCCCATTTCCCCACCTGACACCTCATCAAATTGACCTCCCTTTGACCCCCCCACCACTCTCCAAAAATAACAACATACTACTACAATAATGCTCCAAAAAAGTACTCACACACTTGTCCGCTCAAGTAAAAGTAGACAGAGTTTGATTTTCTATTTTTAAAATCTCAAATTTGAATTTACTTATAAATAGATAAGTGTAAAGAAAATTTTCCAAACAAAAGTTTGACACAACTCGAATTTAGTTTAGTTAGAATCTAAAATAGCATCACTTGTTTTAAGATATCTCTAAGCGAACATTAAATAGAGGCCTGAAATTCTTTACTCAACAACGTCTTTTAAACTTGTAAAACCTAACTAAAATGAGTCAAAACGTTGAATATTATTGGGCTTCATAACACCTAATATTAACTTGTATTTGAACCTTCCTACTTATTCTAGAAAATGGCTTTCTTTTTTTTCTTTTTTTTTTTTTATCTCTATCCAGACAGGGAATTTTTTTTTTCTTTTTTTCTAGAAGTATAAATAAAAACCCCACCCTGCCGACTGCCGCACCCCCACCTAGGGCTAACCCCACCCGCACTTCAAATCACACACACAGAGAGAGGGAGAGGTTTCATCAACTCCATTATTGTACTCTTCTTCTTTTTTATCTTCCATACGTATATAAAAAAATCATTTTCGTTTCTCACGTCAAGTTGCTTTTCTGCATTCTGTAGATCAACCACCACCACCAGACTCTTCTTCTTCAACCACAATTATGTCTTCTTCTTCTACCATGGGTTCTCAATGTTTGGTTTTAGCCACCGCTATGGCTGTTTCTGCCGGCACCATTATTCTCTTTGATCTCGTCCGCGATAAGTATTTTCCGTCTACTGATCACTTCTCCCGAGATCATCAGGGTTTCTCTTCACCCAATCAGATTCCGCGCTCCTGTTTGTCTTCTGGTTAGTTACTATACCTACTTGTTCCTTAACTTTCTTCGTTTTTTTTTTTTTTTTTTTTTAATTTTTTTTTTCCTCTTGTTAATTTTTCCGGTAGGTGATAAGAAAGGGAAAAAGGAGAAGAAGAAGACGAAGAGAGTAAAATTCGCTGCGGATGTGAAGGAGCCGAGTGGTAATGGCGAGGTATACAGACGAGAACACAGGAAATCGTCGAGAGTTCAGGCGAGTTGTTGTGGAACTGAAGTTTTTGATCCTCCGGCATTGCCAGCTAATCGAGCGGCTCTGTACAACGGAATTCTCAAGGATCGTTTACAGCGGACGGCATATTCGCATTAATTAATCGTTGCTAACCGGGGGAGTATGGTTTAGTTTTCGATGTTTCTGATGTTAAAGGAAGAGAAAAAGAATTGGAAACGTTGGGAATCTGGGGAAGAAGTTTTCTGTGTTTCCCCTGTTAGATTTTAATTATGTACATATGATGAATTTCTTCTCCTCCGTTCTGTTTCATTCTTCTTCTTTTTTTCCCCCCTTTTGGATGGTTTCAACTTATTTGTTCAATTGGGTGAGATTTTAGGCCAAAATTTTTCATTGATTTTGACCTTTCCTTTATTTGTGAGCGCTCATTCACAAACACAATTCACACAAATACTTAAAATACATCCACTTATGTGAGAAGGATATCTAATTCCTAGTAGCAAAAATGGCATATTTTTAGATAATATATATAATATATATTTCAAGTAATTTTTCCATACTTATTTTGAAGTTACTCACGTAATTGGTCTAGGAGTTTCTTCCTTACCTCGTAGCTTGTCAAGAGGTTAAAGTTTAAACTTCACCCGAAATTTTACAGTTTGAGATATATTCGCAACCCGCACTGTTGGGCCTTCTTAAATGGATTAATCTAGGTCGGAAGAGCTTGGAATACCACCTAAAAAAAAAATTTTCCATACTTATTTATCAAAACAATAATACTACGATTTAATATATATATATATTGGAAGAATACTTCTTAATAACCGTTAGTAGGTAGTATCAGGCTAACAATGTGTTTATAAAAATAGAAAAGTTTTAATAAACTCATTAATTTAAAATATGTAATTGAGTTAAAGACTTTGAATCTCTACTTAATGATCAACAATGTGAAATTTGAGGTCATAACAAGAAATAAATTTTAATTTATCAAATTATTTTTGAATAAGATACATTATTTACAACACTATTATGAATTTTTTATCAAAACTACTTGAGATTCCACGTTTTTTCTTCTTCTTTTAATATTCTTGTTTATCAAGTGGAATATTGCCTTTTTTTTTTTGGGAAAGTGGAATATTGCCTTTTAAATCATATAAATTTTTCCCTTTTCAATCAAAATAAGAACAATTATATTTATAAAATTATAATTTTTTTTTCTTTACAAAAAAAAAAAATTATCTTTTTTGATCCAATTCAAATAGAATTCGTCAAGACGGTGTAGCTCAATTGGTAAATAATCTCATTTATGACATGAGAGGTCATAAGTTCAAGACATGATAAAAATTATAATTTTTTTAAAAAAAAAAAATCAAAAATTTAAAATATATTATTAAATAAATAATTTTAGACTCTTATTTAATAACTATTCAATAAATATATTACATGTTCACATGTCAAAACCAACATTAAAGAAAGGATATATAGTTATATTTATATACTTACGGGGAAAATAATCATCTAAAGAGGGGCGTAAAAAAGCGGCTTTTTACCTCTAGGAGGGCGGGAGGCTGTTACCGAAAGAATTAGGAGGAAAGGAGCATCATCATTGGCATCGAAGCGTTCCGTCTCATCGTTGGATTTCCGATCGTTTTCAGGCAAAGGAAGCCCTTGCACGAGAGATTTTGCAATTACTCTCTTAGGTATCATTAATCTTCTTATTACCTCCTTTATTTTTTTTTAATTGGTGTGTGTACGCGATTTTTGATACGAGTTTGGAATCGCAGGGACATGCGAGGAGATTCCTTTTCCTGGATTCGATGTTAATGGTGGGAAAATTGCTTCGATTTGGATCTATTATAGCTTGGATTTTGCGTATTGTTGTATGCATGGGGTATGTTATTTCGATTCAAAATTTGTTTAATTTTGTTATGTTAGTTTAATTTTTTCTTCTTTTTTTTTTTTTTACTAAGTATATTCGTGTATATATATGTGTATATATTCTAGGGCTTTCATTTCCCCTGCAATTAATGTCTGCAAACTGTGGTTGGTTTGAACTATGATTAATGATTTCATGTTTCACGAGAGTTTATTTGGTTAATTTGCGATTTCTGATTGTACAGCACTACTTTGAATTATTTTTTATTTTTTTGTAGTATGTTGATGTCGAATGGACTTTTAGAAGATTGTTAATCGTCCAGTTGTAATTGTTTGTGCTTTGTCTTTTTATTCTTTCTGTTGCTAATCGTGTGAAAAAGTTTTTTTATTGTACGTTCCATCATTGCCGGTGCTATCATCAGATTATTTTACTTATTATTGCATAAAATTATTAAATTCTTAGGTTGAAGTCATGTAACATGCATGCACAAACATAACTTTATGCAGTTCTTCTGTGAAATTTAACGTGGAAAACGACATACTCTTTAGTTAGAAAGAAGGTTTATCTCCCATTTTTAACCCCATTAATGCAACCTCTCCCAACTTCATTTATCACCTTATCATATTTGGCCCCTCAAATTACTTGTAGTACCTGCAAAGCAAAGAACCATTTATTCTTATTACCCAGTTTTAGGGTGGGTAACCTTTTAGAAGGGCTGCTAGTCTGTTACCCTAACTTTTGAGTGTCCCTGCCATATCTTCAATGTGTGATGCACTTGTGAAATCTTCAGAAACATACTTTCTGCTTCAAGCATGTTAGTGAGGTTTCCTGAGAAAACAAAATATAAAGTTTGCAAGTAATTTTCAGATTCTTATCCTTTTTGGGTCCCTTTCTTCTCTATAGTCCTTTCAGAAGGTTGTCCCTAAATAAGATGTTTTAGGCCAACATCCCTCTACTCCTGTGGCAGGCTTTGAATCTGTTCTGGTAGTATGTCCTTCCTCATTGTAAGAGCATTTGTATTTTGATGGCAAGGCTGATGCTTTTTACGGAATAGTTATATGTATACTTGTCAATCTTGCCTTGACCACAGAAGTTGTTTGATTAAACTGAACTTTCTCTCTATTCGACAGTTTTGAATTATGTTGTGAAGGTAATTGATTTCTTGGAGATCAAACTATTCTGTTTTGTTGCAGAGCAGTGGTTGTCTTGGATGTTTTATCAAGCCCAAGCTAATATCCTCAGTTGATGATCGTCAACGGCATCAGAATCTCCTAGTTGAAGAAGTTTCAAAAGCATCAACTCCTAATATATCTGGGAGTTTTTGGACATCAAGTGTCTTTGACATGGATAACAGCACTGTGCCCTCACAGGGAAGCATGTCCTCCTTTAGTACATCTACTCAGCTGCATGATACCCATTGTGCTAGCAGTTCAGGTGCCCCATCTGAATTTGTAAACCATGGTGAGTTTAATTTTACTTCTTTACATTTTCAGCAATTATTTCATTTCAAATAATCTTTTAATGTGGAGGCTTCGTTATAGGTCTACTTCTTTGGAAACAAACTAGACAACAGTGGATAGGAAACAAAAAGCCTGAGAGCAGGCCTCAACAGCTCCGGGAGCCCAGTTTAAGGTAAGATAAATTTTATTTTGTAGTTCATTTAGGAAAGGATGCTTTGTTTTCTTATTGTTATTTCCATTGAGGATCTTTATCCTGCTGTGAGGTGCTGAAATGAGAAGGTAAAGCACCGCTTAGATTTGAAACGTACTGTATCCATGCATGACGGATTGCCATCCAAGTAATAAAATCCGGCAGAGCATATGAGTTCTGCTGTCTAATGTGCTTAGAATGAAACTATATGTTCTCTCGTTAACCTAAAAGTAAAATTTATTTCTCACCTTTTCTTGTTGTTTTGGAAGCTGGAGTGTTAGTTTAAAGTGCTTTGAAGAGTTTTCTACTGTTTTTTTGTTGGTCTTTGTACCCATTTTATCGGTCTTAGTTTTTCTGTTCCTTGGTTATTGTTTGAAATTGACACCATATATTAAGGGCTACATCAGAACACTTTTTTGTTTGATTCAATGGTAGGTAGTTTAATTTATGCCTTTGCATTCCATGTTATCATTGCATCATGCATTTCAGCTCTACCATGTGACCTTCCAAATTCGTCTTTGGAGTAAGAATTTGCATCAAGATCTGGAAGACATAATGATATTCAGTTCTTCCTACCTGTTGATTAAGTTGTCTGGTAGTCTAGGATGCATTGTTGTTCAGGAACTGGCGGTTATGCATTTATGTAGCTACAATTTCAATGACCAATGCTGAAATTCAGATCTCTACTGCATAAAATTTGACAAGACTGTATTGTTGCCTTTGACTGCTTGTTTTTCACAATTCCTAGAATTTCTCACGAACCATAGCTGCTTTTTGTGGCATTCTTTTTTGCTTAATGAAGGTTAACCCTTCATGAGTTCATTCAGAACTTTATCTCTGTGGCTAAAATGTTTTGGCTTTGCAGTTGGAATGCAACCTATGATAGTTTGCTTGGAAGTAACAAGCCATTCCCCAAGCCTATTCCTCTTGGTGTAAGTGTGGGTTTATGAGTTGTTTGCAATAGTCCATTGTCTCTTCTTGAACTGTCATGTTTTCTTTACTCTTGTTGCCTATTTGTTGAATTTACAGGAAATGATTGATTTTCTGGTGGACATTTGGGAGCAGGAAGGAATGTATGACTGAATTACAACAAATATATCATTTGGGATTGCATTTAAATCTCGGCTGTTAAATATATATAGGATCATTTCACAGATTAGTAATAGCATCAACTGTAAAATTTGATTCATGCATTGTAGCCTTTTTATTCAGGCACATTGCAATTATGTACTACTAATTTTCTGTTACGCTTGCAAGAATTGTGATCAATGGAACTCCAGCCTGCTGTTGCCCGTCTTCCAATACTTTTTAATGCTTTCCATATTCAACTGAAAATCCACACATAAGTTGGCTCAGACTAGTGATAGGAAAGCCAAAGCATTCTCTTTGATACACGTATTTTATTAAACTTTTTAAAGTATGCAGAGTATCATACAGGGCGATCTCACCCCCAAGTCCCATTACCGAGCAAAAAAAAGTTAAGTACGTACGTGGCATTGAACACTCGTGAGGAAACGCCTGGAATACTCTCGCATATGTAGCGGGAACATGGTTCTGAAGAGTGCCCGAAACTTCTTCTCATGAATACTGAACTGTAGCACCAGTAGGTTCGTTAATTATTCAAACCACTTATCTGGACATTGCTCCACCCCCTAGAAAGATCTCTAGATCTTTATATCCCCATTTGGCCAAAGGTGCTTTCCTACACATTCAGTGTGGTTAAAATCATCATCCTTTGTATATAGATTAAAGAACAAAGTGATCTACCAGCCATGGCTTTGGCTCGTTACGCTTTAAAGAATTTGCAGCAGGGGTTGGTTTCCACCGCATCTTCCCCGCTATCTCAAACCGTTTCTGAGAAAGCCCTCAATGCTGTTCAGAAACAGAGATGGGGTTCTGAATTCCTGAGGAGCTTATCATCGGCCGGCGGTGGTGACGGTAAACAGGAAAGCCGAGAAGTTTCCGTTTCAGAGGGTCGCAAAAAATCCAAACTTTTCCCCTGGAGGCGCCGTCGTGGAAGTGGAAGTCTCTGGAAGAAGAACACTGAGGAATTCCCTCCTCCTCTCTGGGGTAAATTATAAAAAAGACACCTCTTCCTTTTCTTAGTAAACGAAATGATTCATAATTCATAAACGAACCTTAATTTTGTTTGTTCCTTTTTCCTTCTCAGAATTCTTTCCTTCAGGACTGGGAGATGCACTGATACAAGTCAGTGAAAACATCAACAGGCTGATGGAGAACTTAGCACCTTCCCAGTTAATGGGCAGAGTCAAAGAGCAAAAAGACTGCTACAAACTGCAGTTTAACGTTCCAGGACTGGGAAAAGAGGACGTGAAAGTTACAGTAGAAGATGGGTTCCTAACCATAAAAGGAGAGCACAAGGAAAAAGAAGAAGAAGAATCCGATGATGATGAGCAGTGGTCTGGTAGTAGAAGCTATTACGGTTACTACAACACCAGTATTTTACTACCAGATGATGCAAAAGTGGATGACATAAAAGCTGAGATGAAAAATGGTGTCTTAACTGTTGTCATTCCAAGAACAGATAAGCCCAAGAAAGATGTAAAAGAAGTCCGTGTTCACTGATCTCTTCTTGTTCTTGTCGTTGTTGTTGTTGTTGTTGAGTCAGTGGCCAGAATGGCACGTTTGTAGAGAAGTGTGTGATTTCAAATGTTTGTTTTTCTGTTTCTGCTTTTCTTCCTTTTAGCAGATGAAATAAGAGAGGTGTACTATAATAATTTTGCCTTTTCCAGTTTAAAAAAGTTTACAGAGATTCCAATATTTAATATGTTTTCACTTCGGATGGATGCAGCAAAAAATATTATTGTGTACCCCCAATTGTTGTAAAGATCATATCTTTTTTCATATCTTGAATTGCATATTATGTGAGCAAACAGTATTATTGGTTGAAGGGTCATTATTATTATTGCAGGAGAAATGGAAATGACTTTAGAGAAAAGAAATTCAACAATTATTATGATAATAATAAGAACAATGTACTTTGTCCTAATTGAATTGAACAAGAAAAAGAAAGAAAGGTCTCATCAAGCAAGACTTTAATGGTGGTAGTACTTTGTTGTTACAGAATCACTGACTCAAAAGTTAAAAAAAAAAAAAAAAAAAAAAGTATGATCACAGATAGATTTTCCAGCTCTAGAATCTAGACATCATCATCTACTATGGATGGATTCCCCATCCTTGTGCTAAGAGTATGGTTTTGAACAAATGGTGTGTGTTTGTGTGTGTGGGGGGTGGGGGGAGGGGGGTTTGGGGAATGGAGGGCCAAAATACTGGGATTGTTGATAGATTGATGGAGACTCCCATTTCAGTAAGCTTTGTACTTGTTGACCTCCAGATTTGTAAGAAAGAAAGAAAGAAAGAAAAAAATGTTGACATTTAATACAGACAACATAAAGAAATCACCGGTTAATGAAATTTCAACAGCATTATCATTGTTTTTTGAGATTTATTCAAAACTCGAAATTTTATTTAAAGAAAACAAATATATTGTTGTCCCGCGATAACAACTATAATATATATATATATATATATATATATATGTAAAGAAAATTTGAAAAAATGGAGAGTAACATTTTCCAATGATGGGCGACAGATTACTAGATTAGTAGTACTAACTACTACTAGATTAGTAGTAGTAGTAGTGGTAGTGTAGTGAGAGATGAGAAAAAATTGCAGAAGGGAGTTGAAAATTGTGTTTTTGAAGCCAAGATTTTTCAACTGCTGACAACAAATTCCAAAGTACCTAAAAGGGCTGTGACTTGGAGAGTCAATTTTGCTGAAGAAGGGAAAACTTGCTTCCCATTTCCCACAAGAAGAAGAAGAAGAAGAAGAAGAAAAACCACAGAATTTATCAGTGAAAAATTGCTTGTAAGAAAAAATTAAAGAAAAAAAGTCAAAGCAGTTGTTGGATCATTTACATGGGATCTGATCTGATCATCAACGACTTTTAGATATTGCATGGTTTTTCCCAATATGTTTACTACTATTTTTGGAGATGATGAAAATAATAGCTGCAAGGGGCAAAGATGGGAAATTGGGATTCTGTGGGGGGGCCTTAGGTAAGGAGGAAAGTCACTGCAACAACTTCCAAAATAAGCAGCAAACAAAAAAAAAAAAAAAAAAAAAAAAAAAGACCTCCTTTTTTCCACCACCAACTCATCAGCAACTTAGATGTCTTTTAAATTGGTGAAGAAGCCCCTCTCACACCCCCTCCCCACCATAAAAACCTCCATTTATTTTGTCTTCTCTGTTTTCCCATAATCCGTCATCCATTAGATCTTTGATCTCCAAGTCCATATATGCATTGTATATAGTATATATATAATCAGTTAGTTGCATTTGTCCAGTGATGTCTTCATCAAGAAGCTGCAGAATTAGGACAGAATTTCTTGCAGTCTCACTCATTTTCCTACTCTCCTCCTCCTCCTCCATATCAGGTACCAAATTAATCAAGAATTCATCTTTATTACTTTTCTTTTTCTTTTCTTTATCATTAATCTGCTGTATTGAGTGGGATGCAGATGCAGATGCATATACAGTGGGATTGAAGAAGTTCTCATCATCACCATCATCAGCAGCATCAGCATCAGGATCAGGATCATCAATGGTGTACAGTGCAGAAGAGAATGGACGGAAAACAGTGCTGGGTTCAAAGCCACCGCGGTGCATAAACAAATGCATGAATTGCAATCCTTGCGAAGCAACTTTAGTGATTCCCCATCACCAAAACAAGAACAAAGCCTTCAGAGAATCCGCTCGCAGGGAAGATGATAGCTATTATCTCCTCTCTTGGAAATGCAAATGTGGGAACAAGCTTTTCCAGCCTTGAAACATTATCATCATTTCTCAGTTTATAAACATTAATGTATATTACTACTTTACTTTTCAAGAACTGATCTTTAAATATATTCTCCTCGTGTAGATTAATCATGCATTAATTAATTATTAATTATTAATTCTTGACTCTCTAATGTTATATATAACTCTATACATATGATCTTCATCAGTTTATATAAGATTGCATGTTATATATATATATATATTTCTGGTGCTTATAATTACCAAAAAAAAAAAAAAAAAAAATTTCTGGTGCTTACTTTTGTTTTCTTTCTCATTTGGTAAAATGGTTACTGCTTTTAAAGATGAAAGGACTTCTCGGGTTAAGCTTTTTTTGTGATACAATATGACCAGAAATATCATAAATAAATACAACCAAACATGGAGATGTCACGTCTACACAGCACACTCTTTCTCTCTCTCTCTAAATATATATATATATATATATATATATATATATATATATATAATTTGATGGTACAGAACAAAATTCAATTATAGATATACAAACAGTATTTTGGTTTACTGTTGAGAGTCCTGCTACATTGCATATATATATATGTATACCCAACAAGACAAAACACACGAATAGCTCCTTTACTCTCTTTCTTTCTATTACGTTTCACATATTCCTTCCTTCCTTTCAATAAAATAAAATAAAATACGACATTAAATATCTTATTACTCAGAATAATTTGTTAAAATAATTAAAAGTATGAGTTATAAAATATGATATATGTTTTAAGGAAAAAAATATGAATAAAAAGATATTTGTTGTGACGTGTAATCTTTGTCCGTAAAATTTATTAAAGTGGCCAAAGTTATAACAATTAGAACAAATAATTGTTTAGAAAAATATATATAATTTTAAAGAAAAAAGAAAAGAAAATTGTTTGATAAGAGTTTAGGAAGAGGGGAAATAAATTAATTTCTTTATTTATTTTCTCAAATAAATAATGACCTTAGTGACGGCTACCAATCATAATAATATATATATATATATATATATATTGGGAAAAAAAATCAAATGAAATCTTTTTAGGGAAAACCGGAATC
The DNA here is from genome assembly GCA_025388415.1 of Cynanchum wilfordii. Classification (NCBI taxonomy): domain Eukaryota; kingdom Viridiplantae; phylum Streptophyta; class Magnoliopsida; order Gentianales; family Apocynaceae; genus Cynanchum; species Cynanchum wilfordii. The sequence continues at coordinate 977,904 of JAHSUH010000581.1, read as the reverse complement.
TTAGCGGAGAAACCCCAGAAATTAGCGACCAAAGAAATGGACGCGTGTCTGCCTCCTACGAGCATGCACCACCGTTACTGCGGTCTGCCGACGAACTCTGCCGCTGCTTCTCCTTCGTATTTTATCTCCGTCATCGGTCCTACAGGGAGTACAGTTCACTTCCGTTCCAAGTTTAATCGAATTCACGCTTCTGTTTTCCGTTCCTACCATCCATGTCCACCTTTTCCGTGTAATCCTAGAGCTTGGTCTACCCGCTGCCACGCCAGGAGTCCTGGACCGCCGCCGCCGCCGCCGCCACCACCGAATTTGGAACCGCCTTCTGGTGAAAGCGGTTCTTCTTCTGGTAGTTGTTTTTCTTTTTATTATTCTGTTAACTGTTATTAATTCTTTTTGTCTCCTGAAATTGATTCAGTTTTTGGATATTTGAATTGAAATAGGTCATGTATTCAGTAATTACAATTGCGTTTTTTTTCTTGTTGGTCCTCATCAGGAAGCATAATCAATGTTTCCGCATTAGCATGGGAGTCTCTTTACCCTTAATTTAGAATTACAATGACCTTAAGGTTATATTGCTAGCAATGTCTGATTACTGAAATGTTGGGAAGAAGCATGGGTGAACTGATTGAAGTGGTTGTTAAAACTATGGAAAAGGAAGTACCATCATGTATCATATGGAGATTGATTGATTTCGAATAATCAAGATCCTAAATTAAAATATCATGTCCTGAGAAAGGAACATGATACACTTCAAATGTCCAAATTTATGATGCTATAACATACTTTCTCTATTGAACTGCAAATTAATGTTGCAATGATTATGGCTCAGTGGCTCTGAGATACGTCAAAGCATCATCAGTCTCCTGATGGGCATGTTTTAGCAGGAATTTTGTTGTTACCATGTTTGGTGATAAGAGTAAACTTAAACTGCAAATAAGATAGGATAATGTTGTGCATATTTCTTGTTTCCTTGGTATGGCATATGTGGTTCTTGGATCGGGATTTTCAACTGATTTGAGTTTATTAAGTTTTGGTTGATATGCAGAGTTAACAGAACACTGAATGAAGTCTTTTAGAAGTTCTAGAGATTTAATAAAAAATTTAGTAAGATCCTTTTCTCTCTCTTTGTATGTGATTCCATTCTGTTTCTGTCTTCACAATTGTATTCCTGTATAATATTTTTGTGTCTGCATGAGAAGTCTGATCAAGGATGTATGCAAATTTTGTGGAAGCAAGTGAGAGTTTGGCAAGGGCTCATGACATTTTTGTGATGCTGGTAGAGTTCACTGGTAGTTTGTGCTTATATATGGAATATCTAATCTATACCTTTTCTTGTTTCTTTTTCTTTTTATGCTGAGTGATCTGTTTTCCTTTGGTATGGCATTTTTATGTATTTTTTACTTTTCCGTTGCTCAAGATTTTGAGTCCTTGTTTGAGATCTCTTTTGTTTGCTGCTTAGGTGCATTATCAACTTTTTCTCAAGTTCAAGATGCTGTGCGGATTTTTTTCGCTGTTTTCTTCTGGATGTCTCTCTTCTTCTGGTCCTGTATATGGGATGGGAACAATAATGGACGACCGGGAAAGGGGCCTAGGTTTAGACGCTGATATAATAGGTATTTATCGCATATACTTTGTAGAGTTAGAAATAAAGGATGTCTTGTTCAATTGGTCTCATTTGGGACAACATGAAGAAAAAATAATGGGTTTCCTAATGCTGTTTATACATCCAAATTCATTTGCTACTCTCAGTTGATTGACCGTGTATATACATTTTTTTCTGCAGAAAGTTACTCAAAAATAAATTGTATCTGTGCTGGAAAGTCAGGGAATAGTATTGAGTCTCTTCCCATGGGATGCTGTTTACTTCTTTGATGGATGCAACTGATATAGATACTTTAGCTAATCATTCAAAAATGTGCCAGTGATCAAGGAGATAAAAGAACTGATAGTATTCAAGGACAATACTTATTTATATATTTTCTGGAGAGGAGAGGGGTGTGGGATTGCAGGGGTTTTCTCCTAAATGGTGGTAATATTGTATCTATAAGAAAAGAATTGTAAAAGGTAGGTTAGTTATCTTGAGCTAATATCTTACCTTCTTCATGTAGTATAGGATCTCCAGGTGTGGCTGTTTGATTCACTTGATGCCTGGGGTGTCATCTAAGGATAACAAAGGGAGCCCATTTTGTTCTTTCTTTGGGTGATTGAACCTCTTGGCATGAATCCTCTTGCTGTTACAAGATATGGGAGAAGTCTTTGGCTCGCAACTTGTGAGTGTATGGGGTTAGAAACTCTGAGCATACTTACGTGTATTTGGATATACAGGTTTCCATGTGAAGGCACCAAGTATGAGTTCTGAGTTAAACTATTTAGGGGGATTTATTTAGTGGTTGCAGAAAACTTCTCTTTAGAGTGGAAGGCATTTTTTCAGCCTGTACTTTCTCTGCAACCTTGTGCAATACCATATTGGTGAAACAGAAGATAAACATGAAAGACAAAAATACTTCAAGAGAGTGTAATTATGGAAGCTGTTAGAATGGTGCCTTACAATAGGCCTGTAAACGAGTCGAACCAAATATCGGAAGTTTGACTTTGGTTTGTTTAATTTTTAAACTAGCTTCTAGCAGACTTGAAAATTAATTGAGCTTAAAAAATTATTTGAGCTTAGTTTGTTTAATAAACGACCGAGCTTTGTTCACTAACAGTTTGGTTTAGGGTTTAGCTCTATGAGAAAGTAAAGGAAGGGAAACTGTCACATTTTTTAGGATTTGTCAAAAAGGTAGAATGAGAGTTGAATTTGGACCCTAGAAAAAGTAAAGAAAGAGAGTCGTCACTATAGATTAGGGTAAAAAATTTATACATATATCCTAATTTAAATATTAGATTTTTTTTTAATAATATATAAATATTTATAATTTGTTAATGAATATTTGATTATGTTCGTGAAAACTATTCGAGTGGTTTGAAAATTAATCGAATTTAAAAAATTGTTTGAGTTTAACTTATTTAATAAATAAACGAGTTTGAACCAAGTATAAATAAGTTCAAACGAGTTTTGTTCATAAATATACTCATAAAAAAAAGAGAATTCTTATGTGAATTCTCTCTTTTGTGGTCATTTTCTTTCTTTTAATGTAAAATTTTTATAGTGACCTCCAAATCTGAGTTCTATTTGTCTCTTTGTGCAGCCGAGGGATCTAGTGCCTGAGATGCTCTAAATTTTTGATAATGTGATGAATGAATCACAACATCAAATGCTTTTTTATTACATCAAGCTGTACAATATAATCATTGTCGTTGAATATGACAATCCACTGAATCCCTTACCTTCTAAACTTTTTTTTTTTTTTTTTTTTTATCCCACTTGGGGCGCTCGGTATCCTCACCTTCGGTGAGACTAATCCAGACTCAGCCTACGGAGCGCTCGCAGAGTTTAACTCTTACTCAATAGTAGGGTCCGACTCAAAGCTTTTTAACGTGGAGCTAACCACCCCAGGGAGATTCGAACCTTCGATCATCCGTCCTGGAGGAAGCATTAGGAGTCAGCTTAGACCAACCCCTCAAGCTGCTGGATTCTTTTAAACTTATTTTAGTGCTGCTTATTCTTGTTATATTTGGAGATTGGTTTGATTTTGTGGTATTTTAATTGCTTTTCTTATCCTGATATACCTTGTCATATTCTGCGCTATTCTGTATGATACGACTAAGAAAATTATATATGACACAGGTTGGATTAAAATAATGGCCAGGCCCCATTTGGGAGAATGGCTTTTTAATTTTGGTTGAGGGGTCCTTTTAGATGAATTATGAGTCTACTGGAGTGAGGAGTCTTTATTTGTTTTCTTTTTTTTCCCTTTTTAATATATTTTTTTTATTATTATAAGAAGAGAAAGCTTGTTTTGTGCAACTGATATTTATAAATGTATCAGTGAAAGTATGAAATTTCTTTTCTCTCTCTTGTACTTGGTTGGTCTCTTTCGTAATTATTTCTGCAGGTGATGATAAGATGACGAAAGTGATTTCTTCTTATTATTTTAACCAAATGAAGTATATATATTAGGTCCCTCAAAGATAATTTCCATGAACAGGAGATAAATCCTGAAAGTGAACTGAGAGCAGCTGGAGATAAACCAGTGTAGAGGATGATCAGCACATACCAGTCCTTATCAGGCCACAAAAATCTTAAAAAATTTCTATGGACCTTAGGAAAGATGATAACTTAATTGGTTTTGTTTGTTTTATTTAGGTGTCTCACTTGGTTTATTAAATGAGAGATTTGAGTTCAACACATGCTGTCAAAGATGGATTTATGCCACAATTTCAGGTATATATTATAGTCTTTTCTCATAAATTATTTTTGAATTAGTCAATAACCATATATCAAAAAAAAAAAAAAAAAAGAAAGAAAAAAGAAAAGAAAAAGAAAGAGAAAGAGATAGCTGATGGTGGAACCCTCCTTGTCTTAACAAATTTGTATTTTTCAATCGTTACATTTAATTATTCATTCATATATTACTGAAAAATTAAGAAGAAAAAGAAAAATAAACTTTTTCTTACCATATAATCTTTGAATAGGGAAAAAGAAAATTAGAATAAAAAGAAGTGGTTTTCTTTCTCCTTTGTTTGTTCTTCTCAAAATGTCTTTCTCCACGGGGCTATTCAAACGCAAACGCGAACGCGTGGCGCAATCCCTTTTGACGTCAGCGGAAGCCACCAACTTTTTCCCCTTTTGCCCCTCTTCTCCCAAACGCATTTTAGACCGTACACTCTGTCTTCAAGTTTATCAAATTTCAAATGCATCCTTTTCAGTTTAGTCCTTCCAAAAGTTTTTCTTTTTTTTTTTTTCAATTTAGTACCTCTAAAGTTAAGATACTTTAAGTAAATTATGAATAAAATTTCTATAGTGGGATTATAATAATAAATTTAAAAGATTTGAAGAATAATACACACTAGTCAAGGGGGTCCACCTGTCGACCAATCACAGGCCACTTCATATAATATATAATCTCTCGTCAAAAAAAAACCTAATACTGTCTTGCTCCATGTGACATTTATTTTAGCTGTATCCCAATGACGGCCCATATTCACCCATCTCATTTCTCATCACTTGGTTGTCTCCTGGACTCGCTTTCCCATTGGGCCATTTGATTTGGGCAAAATTGCAATTTCGTCCTTTAAACTTTTTCTCTTACCAACAAGCGCTCATTATAATTAATATTGCGACAATAAATTAGGCAACTAGACCTATGACACAATATTAGTTATCACTACTACTTTATAAATATCTAAATTAAATTGATAATAATTTTATTTATAATTATAAAGTGTATAACATAATTAATATTATCATTTAAATTTATTATTTTAAATTATAAGTAAATTTATTTAATTATAATAATTTTAGGAATTTAGAACGCGTTGAGAGTTTCACGTGGCTGCTCTATGATTGAATAATTTGTCTTTGGTCTGATTTCTTTTCTTTTCCCTTTCTATAAAACCCTCAATAAACCACTCTGATTTTCTCTCCTCCATCGGAGGAGCTGATGAGAGATCTTCTTTCCTTTTCCCTTTTTTTATGCTATCATCTGAATATATGTTTCTATAATTTAGTAACGTTTTGGGGAAAATAAAATGTTACTGAGAAGTTCATCGACGCCGGTCTTGAATTCATGGTTGCCTAATTCAACTGGATTATCACAGGAGCCGGAAAACTTACCTCAATTGACTAAGACCCGTTCAGTTATACTAACCAACAACGTTGAAGATAGTAGTCCAGGGCGTAGTGTAGTTGCTCGATCATTGCGTGATTCGGATCTTATTAATGATTCAAAGACATCGAAGAAGGTTAAGGGAAGGATTAAGCGCTCCTGGACGCCGAGAACCGCGAAATTGAAGGAGAAAGATGATGAAATGCGGAGGCTGTTGTCTAGCTCTGGATTGGGAGACAGCGGAGTGACTACTGAGGAAGAGGGCTGCTTAGCGGTTGCGGAAAAGGAGGAGAAGAAGAAGAAAGAGAGAGTATTGCAGACTTTGGTAGGTGGAGGAGGTGGAAGCTTTGTTGGCGGCGGTCGAGGGTTTATTGGGGGTGATGGGTCTGGGTTCGGTTCAAATTCTCACGATTCCAATAGCTGGCGTGGACCTGATGGAACTGATGCTTATTACCGCAAAATGATCGAAGCCAATCCCGGCAACGCTCTGCTTCTATCGAATTATGCAAAGTTTTTGAAAGAGGTAAATAGTGTTCGACAAATTTTAAGAACCAAAGTTGTTTTAAGATCTCTGTAGTTTGTTTATTCATTTATTGTGGGGAATTTGAGCAGATTAAGGGAGATTTATCTAAGGCGGAGGAGTACTGTGGGAGAGCAATCTTGGCTAATCCAGCAGATGGGACTGCACTTTCACTTTATGCTGATCTAATATGGCACTCCCATAAGGATGCATCTCGAGCACAAACTTATTTTGATCAAGCAGTTAAAACTGAACCTGATGACTGGTAAACACCTGCTATATTATGCCCTAAACAGAATTTGGTTTCTTTTTTTCCTTTTTTAGTGTAAGAATTGTTTAAGATTTTAGTGCTTTATTAGAAATTGTTGAATAGTTCCAAGTGACTGTAAAAGAACAGAACCAGGACCATTTTGCAGAGCCATCACTGCAGCTGTTGCACCTTTAAATTATCCTTGTTGGTCAGAATTTATCATTGTGGGGGGTGGAGCTGGAGAGTGGTCATAGTTCTTGTCAGATATAGTACAATAATTCAATCTAGATATACATTTTTGCTATGATTTTTTGGAAAAAAGGGCTGTTATTTTATTGATTGAAATTTGAAATGAGCATTGATCTTAATCTTGGTTCTGCAGCTATGTGCTAGCTTCGTACGCTCGATTTTTATGGGATGCAGAAGATGAGGAAGAAGAAATGGAGAAAAATAGTTCATCATCAATGTTCGTTGGAGGAGATTCACAGAATCCCCCACCCCTTACTGCAACTTCCTAATCTAATCAAGCAAGCAACTTTCCCTTACTTGTTGATCCTTTAGCTGTAGAATTATGAGAGTACTAATAAATTCCTAACTTTTTGAGTTGTCTCACTGTAAAAACTCCATGATGTACATTTCTTTCTCTTGCCCTGAATATATCTATATAATATGTAGAGAGTTTATGGCCTATGGGATCCTTTCATATGAATAATGCCCAATACTTCAATATGACAACCATCAAAGGAAACCAAAAACAAAAAGGGGAATCCGTTTCAAATAAAAAAAAATAATAATAAAAATCAAAAAGACCGAAAGGACCAAAAAAATAAAAAAGATAAAAGATAAAAAAGAGAAATCCGGAAACAAAAAGGGTCTTACATCAAATGTAAAAAACAAGGGATGCCAAATCTGTTCCTTCAACAAAGGACGCAAAAGATATTGAAAACTCTCCCGAATGGTAAGGAAGAAAAAGAAAACTAAACTAGCAAAAGCTCTAGAGCAAACGATAAAAAGCATTTTACTTTGTAATGCTGGCGAAGCATAGTTGGCTGGAAAAAGGGGACAATAATATAACCATATATTATTAAAAAGTACTTTACATTGTCAAATGCTGGCGAAGCCTAGTTAGCTGAAAAAAGGGACAATAATATAACCATATTTTATTTCTTCCTTAAATAAGAAAAATAGACGAAAGCTTGTTATATTATAGGAAAAGGACAATTTAATTTGGCAATAATGACGCATCGTAAAGTAAAATATCCAGACCTGCTAAAAGAGGATCTGCTTTTACATGGATATTTCGCAAGTGAGAACTGTGGAAAAAAAAAAAAATTCCTTCTTGGAGTTCTTTTCTGCTATCTTTGGGTTCTGACATGACACTTTTTCCATTTTATTTTTCTCCTCTGTTCATAAGCCACAAATGGTGGCTGGTGGTGTCTTTTAGTCTGTAACTGGGCAGGCCATTAAAGATTATTTGTATCTTTGTCAACCTTGTTTTCGGACAAACAAATAAGAAGGAAGAAGAAGAAGGGCAGCCAAAAAGTACTTATCTTTTGGAACTCAGCTTTTATCATCTGACCAAAACTAATATGTTTTGTGCTCTCATGAAACAAAAAAAAAAAAAAAAAGCATATATATGCATATAAGGACATCTAGATTTCTCTTTTTAGACCATTTGATTTTCAAATCCATCGTAACTTTGATAAATATATATTTGGGCTCAAGTTGTGGTTATAGAGTCTTAACTCTTATTCGGAGGAGTATCAAACTCATAGAGTCTAACCTTGATTCTAACATAACACTCATAACGTGAGTATTAAACTCTTGATATCGTGTTAACATTTATAATACATTCTCTCATTGACTCTATCCTTTTGTGTATATATATTTTTGGTAGTAAATCCCTTTTGTATTACGAATACATTTAAAATAAACTTTTGGTTTGACATAATGAAAAAACACATTATGAATGTTACACGAGGTCGAGTGTTTGACACTTACTGTGAACTCCATGTAAGACCCAAGGTGAAGTCTTACATCCGAGTAAAAGTTAGACTCTATTAACACAAATTAAGTTGGAATTAGATTAGTCGTAGTATTGATGGTTCTAGATATTATTAAATGGTTACATAAAAAATTATAAATTAAATGAATACATTTAAAATGGACTATATGGAATGAGTTTGAGCCCAAAAACTTATATGGAATATTTATGAGCCCAATTTAAAACCAATGATGGGCCTAATTAAAACCAAGTTATGGGCTTACACGTGATTTGCACGTGCTAAAAACTTTTTCCCGGTCCACCCGCCGACTTTTTATACGACATCGTGTCTTCAAAGTAAGCGCGCACACTCATCCACGTACAAAGTGAAGTGAAGAAGGTACTACTGTCGTCGCCATCCGTCTTTCCCCGCTCCCGGATGTGAAAAATCCACATTCCAATTCAGTTAATAAAACCATTTCAAATACGTTATCCAAATACTACCCCCTACCCACCCTTTAAATTGGTTCCCGTACTCCCAACATAACCCTCGTGCTACACAAACTCCACAATCCAACGTATAGAATCCGCACGTTTTCCTAACTTCCGATCTTATCGCGTCGAGGATATACTTCTGACTTCTCCACGACTAAGCCGAGATATAGGAGCACAGATAAAATAACAGGAGGAATTACCACGAAATCCTAAACCAGTTTCTAGATTTGGACACGTGGGCGATCTCTAAACCAGGGCAAATAGAAACCAGCTTAGCTTCTTCTTTAACTGACAGATCACCGCCGTTCAAAAAACCGACTCTTCTTTATTCTTACTCAGCTATAATATCTTTTGTACCTTTGGAGGTAGGTTTATCACAACTCTTTTTCTCAGCGTTCATTTCCCGTTTTCTTATCATCACATATTTTTCTTTTCTTTTTCGAAGTGAGGGAGGAAAAATTGAAACCGTTTTTCTGTTGTTGTTAGCATACATCCAGGTACTGGTTTGTTTTTGGTTGAGTGAGAAAGTTTTGAAGAATTTTCTTGCTTAGTGTATTTTTGGCCTAAAAAAGGAACTGCGTGTAGTGGAGAGATTTGGGTATATTTTTGATGAAATTTGGTGGTTTTTTACTTGCAGGTGGAAAAAATGACTACTACTACTACTACTGAGAACAAGGATGAAGTTGTGTCAGTGGAGTTGCCTGCTCCTGCTGCTTGGAAGAAACTGGTATTCTTTGGGTTTTTATTTTTAATTTTTGTGAAGATGTGTTTGTTCTTGGATTTGCCTCTTTTATTAGTGTTTGACTTTTTGAATATGGTTGTTGGTTATTTATGGAATTATTGTAGCTGGGATTTTGCTAATTTTATTTATTTATTTATTTTTTGCTTGGTTTTGTGGGATTGATTTAGCCCATAATTTGCTTTAAAAAATACTCCTTTTTTCATGGAGGGGGTAGGAGTTCGTCGTCGTGTTCTTGCTTTGAATTGTTGGGTCAAACTAATTTCTGCTCCAAGATGCTAAATATAACTTGGAAATTTACATTGAACAAATCTTGCATAATAAGTCTGGGTAGTTTGGGTTTTTTTTTTTTTTTTAAACACTGATGATAACTTGTTACTGTCTTTGACTTCCAAAATTTCTACTCTCTGTGAGTGTACTGTGTTTTTCCTTTTGCTTTTGCTTTCGATGGTTGAAATTAGGAAGTTGAAGCGTTGTAGAAACATGTGCTACAAATATTGTTCTTGTTCATATTCTGACTTTTCCTTTCATTTTCGTGGTTGTGCTGTATTTCTCCTTCAAAATGAGCCCCCAGTGGTTGGAGAATTTGGTGATGGGTAGTAATTTGTAAGGTGTTTTGGAGCTGGGAAATTTTGTATATGTCTTTGTTCTTAATTTTTCACACTTCACTCGGTAGCTATCAAATAAACGTGGATCCATCAGCAGCATTCTTGTTCTGAGACTACAAGTTTCTGGTTTCATTTCATGCACTGTGATTTCAATCCTGTTCTTAAATGGGTGTTGTGTGTCCTTTTTCTAATAGATATTGGAGGTTTTATGTTGGTATTTTTTCTTTTGGCATTTATTGGACAGAAGAATCTTATGTAGTGTAAGTGATAATTATTTTGACTAATCCAATAAAAAAAAAGGTAGGTTTGTAAGCAAGACGATGAACTGAAAATGGAATTTTGGGTACATGCTCTGTAGAATCAGTGACGGCCATGTTTGGTCTGTTAGCTCGTGATTGTTTAGGGTGAACATTTCACTGTACAAGGAGAAATTTGTACATGGATAATCTTTTGATTTGTCCAAAAGAATCATAATATATATATATAATGCAATGAAAAGTTTCTCCCCCTATAAAATTTGGTGGTGCTTTGTTATGGTGCAAAGAAATGAGAACATTTTCTGTTTTGCCATAGTTTCATGGGCCACATTCTTATCAATAATTCCTCTTATTATATTTGTTGTATACTAATATAAACTACTTCTTGCTTTGAAGTTCATGCCTAAAAAAGGAGGTACACCCAGGAAAAGTGAGATCGTATTTATTGCCCCAACTGGTGAGGAATTTGCTAACAGGAAACAGTTGGAGCAATACCTAAAATCCCACCCTGGAAACCCACCTATCTCTGAATTTGATTGGTCTACTGGTGAGACTCCAAGGAGATCAGCAAGAATCAGTGAGAAGGCCAAGGCAACACCCCCATCTAAAGGCAGTGAGCCACCCAAGAAACGAGGAAGAAGATCTTCACTAACAAAGAAGGACAATATAGAGACAGATGTTCCCAAAGAAGATGCACAGGAAAAGAAAGATGTCGAGATGCAAGATGCACAGGCCGAGGACAAGGACAAGGAAAAGGAAGGAGGAAAAGATGACGACGAGGTAGCCAAGGACAAAGGTGAAGTACAGGATGAAGTTGGTAAGAAAAATGAGCCTGAAGAGACTGTTATGAAAGATGCTGGTCCGCACAATGGTACTGCCAGTGAGGGCGTGGTCGTCACCGCTGATGAGCCACCTAAGGATGATCCTGTTGAGGAGGAACCTTCAAACACTGATGCTAAAGTTGAAGAGAAGCAAGAAGTTGTTGCGCTTGAAGAAGGCGTCAGTACTGCACAGGAAGATGGGAAGCAAGACCAACCAGCAGGTGAATCCATGGAAGCAAAGATTGGGTTGGTGCAAGAGTTCTCCAACGGTGAGGTTCCTTCTGAAGAAAAACCTAAAGAAGCTCAGGAGAAAGATGACAAGCAGCATATGCAGCAAGAGAACAATGTGAAGGGAATGGTAATGGAAAATGGCAAAGTAGATCAGTCTGGACCAAGGGATACTACTAACACCCGATGCCCATCTCCAGCTCCCATTGCTTGCTGAATGTTATATTTTTCATCCCCTGTACTGTACCCATAATATTATTCCACTAACTCTTTTGAATGAGTATAGCTGCCATAATGTATTATTGCTAGTGATAGATGTTAGCTTAGTTGGGATGACACTTGTTTTCCAGGTTATGTAGTCTTTTTGTCATGTTTTGAACATACTTAGATTGTATGGACAATTTAACTTGTGTTGTTGCTATTTGAATATAGTTCAGTTCTTTTCTTTTCTCTTCTCAGCCAACCAATATCTTTTTATTGGAAATGCTGCAGAAATGTCTTGAGGATCAGCTGTAAATTGTGATGCATGAAGGAAAATCATGTCAAATTTTTTCTGTACTTTACTTGGCTTGCAGGCAAAAAGATTTGATCTTTATGCTTTTCTCCATGCATGCAAATCAAGAAAATTCCAACAAATTACGTAGGTTTGAATAGCAAATTATGAAGGGTTTCTTACTTGGAATTGGGGAAGACTGAGATCACTGTGTAGAGCAGGATTGGCGATCAAAAAGGTATAACTTTGGAATCGAGGAAAAAAGGTTGATGAGCTAAAAAGCTTGGAATCTATTCCAAGTCCAAAGAAAGGGACATTTTGTAACGCGGAGAAACACCGATGTCGAAGTTCATCTCTGAAACAAGGTTTGGAATCTTTTGCCTTCTATGGCAATACCCAAACCCAACCCAACTCCGGAAGCTTTGCATCCTTTCGTACGTACCTCTGTTCTTCTGGATTCCCCCATCTCTACTACTTTCATTGTTAACTGCTCATCATTTTTCTACAAATGGAATGGTGTTTCAATATTCTTTCACCTTTCAAGATCATGGGCTTCTTTTCTCCTTTCTTTCTTTGTGCTCTTCTTCTCTTCAGTTTCTTGTTATCCAACGGTATGATATGATACTCTCTGTTGTAAACTAACTGTATTATTTTTATTATAAATTAAAAATCTAACCTTTGTGTTTTCTGTTTGCATTGGCAGTTTCTGTGGTACATTCTTTTAAGGGTACGTATGGAGTGAACTATGGTAGAATAGCAGATAATCTTCCACCACCAGAAAACGTAGCCATTCTTCTCAAGGCTAACAAAATCAAGAACGTCAGAATATACGACGCTGAACCTTCGGTTTTAAAGGCTTTCAAAGGGTCTGGAGTAGAGATAATTGTCGGACTTGGTAACGAGTTTCTGACAAACATTAGTGTACATACCGACAACGCCGTGGACTGGGTGAAAGAACATGTTCAGCCATACCTCCCCGGCACAAAAATCCGAGGAATCGCAGTTGGGAATGAAATTCTTGGAGGTACTAGTCAAGAACTCTGGGAAGTTCTTGTGCCTGCAGTTAAGAATGTTCACAGTGCCCTTGAAAGACTGCATTTGGCTGATGATATTGAGGTCTCAAGTCCACATTCAGAGGCTGTCTTTGCCACTACTTATCCACCATCCGCAGGCGCATTCAAGGAAAGCCTTCTTCCATACATGAAACCACTTCTCCAATTCTTCTCAAAAATCGGCACTCCTTTCTACATAAATGCCTACCCTTTTCTGGCCTATATCAGTGATCCCGACCACATTGATATTAATTACGCACTTTTCCTTCCAAATCCTGGTATTTATGATCCCAAAACCAACTTGCACTATGATAACATGTTTGAGGCTCAAATAGATGCAGCTTATTTTGCTCTGGAAAAAGTTGGTTTCAACAAGATGCCCGTCATAGTTTCTGAGACTGGTTGGGCTTCTCAGGGAGATGCCAATGAAGCTGGAGCTAACCTCAAGAATGCAAAAACATATAACTTCAACTTGCGGAAACGGCTATCTCGGAAGAAGGGTACCCCTCACAGGCCTAAGACACCAGTCAGGGCATATATATTTGCCTTGTTCAATGAAAATCTGAAGCCTGGTCCAACCTCTGAGAGGAATTTTGGGTTATTCAAACCTGATGGCAGCATTTCATACAGCATTGGCTTAAAGGGACTAGTGCACAGTTCAGCAATTCCATCAAAGGTTTGTCTTTATGAACCAAGTTGCTGGCTTTTTCACTGCACTCAGTTTAGACAATACAATTTACAATTTTTTATCTATCTTCTTGCAGGTCTTTGGATTTCGAGGATGGTTTGGGTGCTCGTTACTGTGGATTCAAATTGTTTGTGCAGCAATTCTGATTCTCTTTTCTGCCTCCTGAGGTTGCAGAGTTGTCCGACAGCATCTGACACAAATTCCATTTTTATTAGTGCACCATCAGTTTCTTACAAGCACAAGTTCTTCCTGTTTATAAAGAAATCTCTGGCATTATTTGTATATTGATCATTTTATTCCCAGATAAAGAGGTTTATGAAAATCATTTAATCACTGTATCTGATATAACAAGGCTTTTCCTTCCAGTGTTTTCCTTTTGAATTAAGGTTTCCCCATTAATATACTGTTCCAACACTCTAATTTATAGCCAAACGAAAATGAACAGCTAGATTTCTGTTAGCCTAAAGTTGTGAAGAATGCAACTTACCTGCTTGGTGTAGGTAATCTAATCCTTCCACTTTAAGCTAAAGGAAAGAGGTAATTCCATGAACCTAACTGTTGAGCAATCAATGCAAAAATTCACAAAATCCCCCATAAACCAAGTGTTTTTCATCTTTTGGGAAATCCTTTCCCGGCATCTCCTATGACTTTACTTTCTCCGTCCCTAACATAAGATGAAATTAAATAAGTAAATTAAGTAAAACAACAAGAAGAAAATCCCAATTGGATCGTCAACTTTGCTAATATCAATTGCGTCACACATGCAAGCATAATTGTTTAAGCCACATGTAAGCATTGCCAAGAATACTACCCCATACTTAGGCCATGTGGCAAGTCTAAGTACATCTGGCTTGATCTCTGACCTTTGGTAAAGAACATAAATGCTATCTATAGCCATGAATCCAACAAATGTCATGGAAGTGAAGTGTACCTACTTCATTCTGGTTTTGGGATTGAAAACTCGGGGAAACAGAGAACCATATCTTGATAAAACAGAAGCAGGTTCATGTGCACTAGTCTTTCTCTACCTTCTTCAATCTTCATACAGTCTTACTTCACAAGGTGTAAACGACTTAAGAAGCGTGAAATAGGAGTAAATTATAAACACTCCCTATAACAGTCTCAGCTGAAAGTTCAACAATTCACTGCCCAAAAAAATTAGCATTGAAAGTTAGAACTTAAAACCAGTATTAATCTCCTACAACTAATAACTGGTTTTCCAACCACATTAATGTATTTTTCTCGATTGGATTTCTGAATTTACATTCAAACAATTAAAATCAGCAGCAAAAGAAGACCAGATTCCTGGAAAATTTTTGAGCCAGATCAAACTAAATTCAGCAGAAGCACAAGAAATCAGTAGTTAAGTTGTTAATAGCCACAATATCCCCCAAAATAAAATAAAATAAATGAGATGTGGAATTGGTGAGGATGGGAAAAATACTTGGCGGCTATGGAGGATTCTTCCTCCAGCCACTGGCGAATTTCCCTGGTTGCTCATGCCAACCACAATGAGCATAAAGTTTATGAAGGCCATAGATCGGCCGGAAATACCTTGATCTCGGAACCTCGACATTTATCGAACAAACAGCTTACATTGAAAAGTTCTCAATTTCAGAATCTCTGCAACTATCTACTTTGCAGTAGACGGGTTCTTAAAAGACAAGAAAGAATATGGCGGCTCCTAAAATGGGATGGACAGTACTTATTTTGGGCTTCATCTCTTTTGGAACATAATAGTAGCCCAAAGTTTATTTGGGCTTTTCTCTTTTGGACCATAATAAAGTAGCCCAATTAAATAAATTTATTTGGGCTTCATCTCTTTTGGACTATAATAGTGTAGCCCAATAGAATTAAGTTTTTTAACATTATGGATCTGTTGATCCATTTTGTGTTGTGTAGTGTAGTACACTTAGAGCCTAAACAGGAACAAGTGTACAAAAGTTTCCCTTTAATAAGGATCCGACATAGTTCAACTCATAATTTTTGGACACAAAAAATTAACTAAAAAATACTTATATATGAAAGTTTACCTCCCATAAAGAATGTAATCTTAAACAAGAATTAATCTGTCGCAAAATATTCGAGTATATGTTTTATTCCTTCACTTGGAATAAGGGGAAAATAAGAAAAGGTTCAAAGTGAAGAGGAAGCTTCCCTAAGCTTTGAACATTTGAACAAAGAAGTAGGAAAAATTATTTTTCATATATTCACACCTATAAAGTGTGTGTGGACCGTTTAATTTGATTCCAAGTCTATTAATTTGTTTCTATTGATGTCCTTCTTTTCTTTCTGTTTACCTAGAAAAGGCAAGTTAACGAAGACAGACTTGACTTGCGTTAAGAAATATTAATATATATATATATATATATATTAAAAGCCACAAGTGAACTAGAAAAGTACTCTACTGACTTAAGTAAGGTTGAAAGTTCAAATTTTAACTTATGTATATATACAGTAAAATATGGGACTAGAACTTCCTTTCAAGAGACCAACTCGACTCAACGGAGATTAGTTTGGAACTATTAGAAACATCTCGTACCATCAGAAAAAAAGAAAAGAAATTAAAAGTCATAAGGTCCCCCTCCTTAGAAAACTAGCCTGATATATAGACCTTTGCATGCAAGATATATAGCCTGATTTATGATATATATATATGTATATATTCTTGTGTTTAATTTGTAATTAGGAAGCAAGATATTATTGGAAAGTTGAAGCAGTCCACGTAGGTTACGGTGCAAGAACTAATAGAAAGTATTTGCTACGAGCTTTCTTCTTTCCAAGTCATGCTAATTATTGGGACCTACTACTCCGAGAAATTTGTGTTTTTCTTGAAACTCATCATAATCTTAAAGTGAGAAAATTCAAACCACTAGATCTGACCTGCTCAACGTGCTAATAGGGTTTCAATATTCGATCTTGTCCAAACAAATTTTTCAGTATTTATACCCTTCTCTACTCACTGCCAACTTCAACCCATTCCAATTTTTCCTGATCAGCAAGCTAGAGAAACTACATACCTTATTTCACAAAAGAAGAAGAAAAAAGAAGAGAAAAAATGAACGGGTTTACAACTAGCATTATTGCAATTCTTGGTGCCTTGTTCATGGTACATTCCGCATTTGCTCAAACGGTGCACGTAGTTGGCGACAACGTTGGCTGGACTGTACCTCCCAACGGTGCTGCAACTTACACTAATTGGGCTTCCGGCAAAACTTTCTCCGTCGGCGACATACTAGGTACGTACTCAAAAAATTTGAATGCAGTCAACATATATAAAAAAATATTTTAGGGTTTAGATTTTTGGTCATAACTAAAGTAAATTTTTTCTGTTTTTTAGTGTTCAACTTTGTTACCAACAACCACGATGTCCTACAAGTGCCGAAAGCTTCTTTTGATGCATGCACATCAGACAACGAAATCGGGAACCTTATATTAAACGGACCAGCAAACATCACACTGAGCTCAGCCGGTGAGCAGTACTACATTTGCACCGTCGGAAGACATTGCCAAGCTGGGCAGAAACTGGCCATATCCGTCTCCGGTACACCCGGAACCGCCAACCCTCCTACCGCGACTACTACTCCTCCTCCTTCCGGCAGGCCCTTTACTCCTTCTCCCAACTCTAATCAGCCTGATGATTGTGCACCAGCTCCTTCACCTTCGTTCAATCCAGCAAATCCTACCGGTGGACCCACTATCCCGCCGCCATCTCCTTCCTCCTCCACGGCCGTGTTTGCTAGTCTGTTATTCACCTTGGGTTTCATTGCTATGGGAGTATTTTTAGTTTAATTTGATAGTCTAATATATATATATATATATACACACACAATAATTAATGTATTTCTTGTTTCATTTTTCTTGCGGCTTTGTAGTGTTGTAGTACTTACGTACAATGTATTCTTTTCTCTATATATTTGATTATATAATATGATTAATAAAAAAAATTAGGAAATTTTGATTATATTTGTTCCATGTATGGATTTCCGTGCATGTTTAAGCTATGCTTGATATCGCTATAGAAGCAAATGTTGATTGATAGTATATATATATCATATATGGTATGAATGAATTGACTTGAGAGATAATTTCAAGAACCGAAGAATTCAGCCAACTCTGTACCTTTTTTTTTCAATATGTTTGACAAAAAGAAATCTTCCGGTTTGAAAGTTTCCAGCACGACTTCTGAATTAATTTAGATTATCAAACTTCAATTAATACTAAGACTAGAAATCATTTATTGAACATCTTTTACGATAGTTAAATTACAAAAATAACAAATAAAAAAAATTGGAAGTACATATAAGTGTAAGACATTCTACTTCGAAGTTAAATTAAGTTAAATTGTTACATATATATTCTAAAATTATAAGCTTATAACTAAAGAGGATTAAAGTTAATCAAACTCGGTATATGGAAAAGCAAGTAATAGTTTGTATATTAGGAGAACTAAATGTTGCACTATTTGCACGATAAGAACAATCTCTACAATTTTGGATGTCGACTCGAACCTCAATTTAGACTAATCAAATTGTCCAAATAGAAGTTGATGTCATACTCTTCAAATAAAAAGATCTATCGATAAATATAAATAAGATTAAACATTTATTATCAATTAAAGATATTTTTTAACAATAATGATCGTTGAATAAATCTAAAAATATAATAAAAATATTGTCCAACAGTGTAGTATGGACAAATTAAAAAGTCAATGATTATTGAATGAGGCTTCTTTGGTTTGCATGAAACCGTGTGAATAGTAAAGCAGTGGAGAACTAGTCCGCATAACAAGTATTACTATTTGCATGGAGTCTCTAATATTGGGACCTACGTACTCCTACCTAGCTACACTTCCCACAACGGTGTTGCCTATATGTATATATATAAAGTCAAACTTTTATAAGGGAAACTTCTTATCTCCGGCCGGATCGGTATAAACTAAACATGAACAAGTCAAACTTTTTTTTAAAAAAATTTTAATTAAAAACAATACATAATAGTATATAAGAATGAGATTAAATATTTATAGTCAGCATTATAAATTTAAGGAACAGATTACGATAGTTAATATTAGAGTTGATAGATATAATATCTCAAAGATTAATAAGTCATTCTAATATAGAAATATATGTTGAAAATTTTATTTGTGACGAATAAATTTAATATTTTCTACAACTTTTTGGCATGCATGAGTTGGGGGACAAACAAACAGGGTCCTTCAAATTATGAGATTAAAGCATTATTTCTAGTGTACGTACCGTTCTCTTTTCCTTCCCTTTAAATTAATCAAAGAAAAAAAGTACCAAGAACCAATGGAGGTGGCATCCATACCTTCTCAAACATAATTTCATCAATTTTTAATAACTTTTCTTGAGAAAATATTAAACATAAAATATGGGAGTGCTTTAAATTTGCAGTACAAATTATTAATCCTCCCTTATTATTGGAGGATTTATACTACTGAACTTTATAGGACAAGTAAGCAGCAACATTTACAAGAAAAACATCACTTTCTTTCTCACCTCAAAAGTACATAGTGATAACATATATAATACATGGGAAAAATCTAGAAACTAAAATGACAAATAAGTCCTCATCCGTCCATGGGACGAACCCCCTTTGGTTCTACTACCATTTATTAACCCAAAAAAAAAAGTAAATCAAAATTCTTCCTACTATTCAATTTGTTGTGTCCTCGATGTTAGGATCCGCACCAACCCTGGAATCATCAAAGTAATCGTCACCGTAGATCTGATCAAGTACCAGTACTAATCCCATCGCAAAGGCTCCATCGAAACCAGGTTTTAGAGACAACCAGAATACGTCTTTGCCAAGGATTACATTGGCCGAGACATCCACTTTGCGTCGAATCTCAGCCATCGATTCCTTTTCTGAATTCATTATTGTACAATTCCTTTGTGCAAACGATCCTTCTATCTGGTACTCTTCCCCTGGATTTTCGTACATGTCTACTGTCAATCCTGACCGTCCGATCATCGATGATCTACGTACGCTGAATATTGGCTTCTGCCCTTCCGCTCTTTCTCCTAGAAACCCTTCCCATCTCTGATGCAAACTCGGCCTCTGTTCGTTATTCACACATTTCAGCAACACATACAAATTAAATCAGTTGATCGACTCAGTAGCCATAAATCGTTGGAACATTTTAACAAAAAAAAAAAATCAAAACAATTGAGAATCGAGACTCTTCGCGAAGGAGTAACTGTAAATAAAAAAATAAATAAATCGAAGGCGAGAAAAGGGGGAAAACCTTTCGGCGAACGGTTAGAAGGCATTTTCCGGAAGGATCCATGAGAACGAGTTCACTTTTGTCAACATCGGGGCCGTAAGTGTCTACACGGAAGACGAGTTGGCCTTTGCAGTCATAGACAGTGAATCCATCGCCGGTGTAGAACAGAGAAGTTTTAAGAACAGTTAAATGCGTCTCTTCTTTGAAAACGAATGCTTCGTCCACAACAACTACACGATTTTTGATCATTTTCCTATCTATCGATCTCTTATAATCTCCTCGTCGCAGTACTGATACCGTAGATGCGTACAGAGATTTCCTAGTATTCTCGAAGATCTCCAGATTCAAAAAAAAAAAAAAAAAAAAAAGTGTGAGTCGAGACGGGAGGCGCGGAAGGGTGGGTAGAGAGGATGGATGAATGGTTATAGATTTAGTAGAATTTTGTGTCGGGCTTGCAATTAAGAAACATGTGGTGAGGATTAATATGGGAGGGATGGGAGGAAGAAAGAGGAGGATATATATTTGAAGATGCACGTAGTGGAGTGTGTGTGACGTCAGACCGCCCCCTTTTAACAGTGAAATCTAAAGCTTGCAAAAAGAGTATGAATCGAATTTTTCAAAAATTTTATCTTTTTTTTTTCTGAATATCTCAAGAAAATAAATATTTTTTTTAAAAAAAAATAGAAAATATAAATAATAAAACATTAATTATAATAGTACAAATGAAAATATATATATATTTATTGTTACCTAAAGTTTTTACTTAATGACACGTTTTAAACTCGTAAAACTCAAATGATAATATCATTGAATTGTTTATAACAAATGTAATAAAAAATATTTACTAATGTTTACACCTCTTAAGTTAAAGAGTATAATCTTTTAAACATATGGTAATATTATGTAGCTAGAAATTTTGGTGCCTACATCTCTTCCATAAGAGTTTTTCTATATATATAATATATATTTTAATTTCAATTTAACTTCTTTTTATCACATCTCATATATATATATATATATATATATATATAAAAAAGAGTGTGTGTGTGATGAGTATTATATAAGCATATGGAATAAGGTCAAAAATAAAGAGGAATTAGAAGAGATGTCGGTAATCAAACTTTGAGTAATTATTTTGACAAGTCATGATAACAAAGAGCAAAAGATATGATCGATTTTGGTCGTCCATATAATTAAAAAAGGTCCAAATTTTGAAACTAAGGTGAACTGAAACAGCTGACCTGCTTGTCATACGTACAAAGGGTCGGGAGTAGTTGTTTTACTGTTACCATCGTGACATTTTTTTTGTACACTTACTTACCCACCAATATTATATTTTTAACTTATTATATATCTAATGAAAAGTATATCATGTATGTAACATCGGTTACATATAAGTAAATATCTTTTTAATGTTATATAATATTACAATTTCGACATATATAAGTGTTAAACTTAAATGTGACTCATTTTATTTGTGAAATTACGGTTCTAGCTAGCTCATAGTTCAACACTATTGTACAAATTGGTTTCATCGAAATTGTTGGTTGCGTCTTCCCTTTGAAGTAGCATGCCAAAAATACAAATGATGAATTCATAATATTACGAATACCACAAATAAAATAGGTCAAATTTGAATTAAACCCGTTATATAATTGTAAAATGAAATTTTTTTTTTCTAATACGAATTAGACTCAACAGTAGCATGTATACAATTCGAGCTTATTATAACCTAGCAACAAATTATAGATACATTAGTAATACTTAATCATTAAATTATGCCATGTTCCCTAATTTATTTTTCAGCACATGCGACATGATGCTTTAACAAAAAGTACGTAGTATTTGCCAATACACATCTTTGGGAAAATCAATGTAAAGAAAAACATATATATATATATATATATATATATATATATATATATATATATATATATATATATATATAATATATATTAAAAAAATATAAATATATAATGGAAGTTAAAGGAGTGGAAGATTAATAATGGCGTTCTATATTTGATATTATTCGATTGGCATCTATAAAAATCATAGAAAATTCACCATCAATATTGCCACATTTATTTATATGGCTAATTAATCCTTTTGTTTAATTTTTTTAGCCTTTTGATTTACTTTGGGATTTTATATTGCAAATCATGTGGATTTACATATTTTAGTGTAAATAATGTATATATATAACCCCGAGAGGTTGGATTAGTGGTAAGGTCCTTGGGATGAACCGTAAACTCCGACATCTTGAGATCGAAGCCTGACACCAATCCCCCTCTCATGGCCATCGGATTTGGGAATTAACCCCTTGAATCACCCGAGGTACACCGATGGAAAACTCCTTGTCGAGGACTTTGTTCCCCCGGGATTAGTCGTATCCGTGTTCCTGTTCTATTGGGCTCGGATGCCCGATTCTAAGCAAAAAAAAAATATATATATATATATATATATATATATATATATATATATTATTTTTAAGGAGCACATGAAATATTATAGTGAAAGAAAAATAATAAAAAGGTGGGATTAAATATGCCAATTTCAAAACCACATTGTGAAGCCCACGATTCAAGACAGAGCTGACCTTTTACGATATTCGAATTCATCTCAACTTTATATCTCCTCTATATGTCAAATTAATTACCAGCTTTTGTTTTTTTAATAAATAATTATATTCTTCTCTCTCTCTAACTTTTCTCTTTTTGAGAAAATATATTTGTATATATACATGTGTATGTATATATATATATTCTTAGGTTCAGAATTTGACAGTTACCTTAAATTGACACTACAACAAATTTAACTTGTAAAAACACTTAAAATTTAACATGTTAATGTTATTTTCATATGGGAATCGAATAACATTTGATCAAAGCTAAAACCCTTCTGTCTTGGCGCACCCCGGATTGATCACTTTCATTTCATTTCCATTTCTTTTCATGTCTGTGGAATGCTTGAATTGGCGGAGATGTTGTCTCTAGCCGACCTACAACAATATTCCTTTGTTAGAGATGGATACACATTCATTAAAAGCTTTTCTTTATGTCGTGATAGTTGCTCATTTTGTCTCATAATCATATATTTGTTTAGTATGATTCTTATTTATAAGAATAGAATTCATTTCGTGGTCATATGTTTATCTTCAATAAAAGAATACACAATTAACGAAAGACATTAATTACTGTTAAATATTTTGAGTCTTGATTAAGAAAAAAAGAGAAAATTTTTACTATATGTGTGTGTCTAAATTCGAGTGTAGGGTTTAAGTTTTAACATTTCTTTTTTTTTGTGATCTAACGTTCTCATCGACTAATTCTAGAGGGATTCGTGGGAGGAGACTTTCAAGACTACATATTTAAAATATGTGGATATTTTGAGTATTGACAAAGAAAAAAAAAATCTTTGTTATATATATGTGTGTGTGTAAATTTGGGGTTTAAGTTTTAATATTTTTTTTAGTGACCCGATATTCATTATTGTCTAATTCGTAAGAAATATGAGGGATAATACTTCCAAGACTACAACCATCGAATTTGTCAAATTCTGATTACTCACCTAAGCAAGACAAATAAAACCAACTCTAACTGTGCTATTACTTTTCTTTCTTTCTCACTCGCTTTTTTTTCTCTTTTCACTTAGTCTTGAGCTTTGTTGACGTTGACATGAAAATACATGCAATTTTCTTATTCTATAAATAGATAATCGTACACTTGAAATAAAATAATATCATTCCATATGTAGATATTTTTAGAACAAACAATTGCTAAAAAAAAAAAAAATAAGGTAAAGACAACGTAGTGAGCCCGAGTCAAAGTGTCAAAACCGTCCTTAGCTATATAAAAATACAATTTTTAATAAAATATTAATAATAAAGTACAATGATAAATCCCAAATCACTATTAGTGTAGTTGAACGTGTGATAAAACGGTCCCACAAAATTTCCATAAATATTAAGGGATAAAAAAGCTAACAACTGTTAGTCAAAATTTTATAAGAAAATTTAAAATTTTGTATTAAAATTAAATAGAAAACTCTAAAATACACTTTTTTTTTATATATATATATATATATATATATATATATATATAAAGACTTAAATTTATCGCGGAATGAATTGTACCATGATCTTTTTTTGGAATCGGTCCAAATAAAATTTGTATCACAATCTTTAATATTATTTTATTAAGATAATATTTTATCGATTTATTAATTATATATGTATGTATATATAATTATAAACTATTAAGATAGGAATCATAAAATCGAAATTTAGAAGCAGTTGGTCCAAGATAAACAAAGTACGTAAACATAAGGTCTGGTTAATTCCCGTGATTTGGATCTCCATCGGGCAGATTGTGATTGAGAGGGTAAAAGACAAAAATGGCACAAAAATATCTAAGATGGGGGAACATATGGTAGGTGGATTTATGACGAGGAAAGGAAGATAAATAACATAATTAAAACAAATTATCATTAATTAATTAATTAATTAATCTCACCGACTATTTTCTTTTTTCTTTAATTAAGGATTTTTTTCCGTATTTTTTACGTGTTGACTCTTGACTGGTACTTCATTGTAATAATGTTTAGGCAAACGACATTTTGTGTTCAAAAGTTTCGGAGAGAAAAAGGTAGAAACACTAAAGTTGAAGAAAAGAGAAAATTATATAGTCACAATGATTGATGATCATAACTTTTACGAAAGAAAAAAAGAAAATGTTTTGCATGTGTTCATATATGTAATATATATATATATATATATATATATATAAATATATATATATATATATATATATATAAAATATATGTAGACATGAATTATTGTGAAGTAAGGAAAATGTATGAAAGTGCTAGAAGGAGAATAAAGGAGAGGAACATAGTATAGTGGGTTGAAGAAGATCAGTTTATATTATATATATATATATATATATATATATATATATTGTTGTGTGTGTGTGTGTGTGTATTTTTGATGACCTCCATGCACATCACAAATGTGAGGCTATAATCGAATTGACTGACTGTTTGTGCCCATTACATATCTTTGATGCTGGCCTTTTTCTTGGCAGACACCCTGTTCTTGATTGTCGCTACTTCTTTTCTCTTTTCTTGACTTTCTTTTTTGGATTTTTTCTTCCATCTCTGCTTACAGGTTGGAATCACCGGAAAAATCTGTGTAAACATTACACTTCTGCATGGATACTATTCTATGGTATGATATATATATATATATATAATATATAAAATCTTTTTAGGTAAAGGAGAAAAGGAAAAGAAAAAAGGAAAGAAGATGGAACGTAAAGTTTTTTTTTTTTTTTAGACTATCTATTATATGGAGTCACAACACTGATTACTTCAGATTCGGTTCAAGTTGTATCTGCAAAAGTGTTAACTTTTTTTTTTTTTTTTTTTTTTTTTGGTTTACAAGGAGAATATATATAATGGGGGACGGGGGATGTCGAACCCCGAATAGGTGGTTGGTGGGGTGACCACATGTCACTCGGCCATCCAATCTTTGACATCAAAGTTCAACTCTTACTCGGGTTATTACAATAAAACCAATCCTCCGGGAAATGAGAATGCTAGAGCCCACGGGCTTTGATGAAAACGAGACCCACAAAAGGAAGTTTGAGCTTCTGTCCATGGGCCCAAATAACCAACTAATGGGATGGACCATAATGAGCCCAGTTTGGTATACAAATCATGTCAGGTCCAATTCGTTTTTTTGTCCATAATATTTCTTTGTACATTTGAACTAATAATTTAATATATAATTACAAAAGTTTATATATTTGAATTATGTTGATACTGAAAAAAAAAAAAAAAAAAAAAATTATTAATATTATTATTGTTTCGATGAATTACTATAAAAGCTAGTGTCGGCGGTAGCCAAACAAGGACATAAAGAAACACTGCAATTTAATGGAGAGAATCTTTCAGCATGCATATCCAGTACCCCTTTCTTCTGTGATCCATACACATATATATATATATATATATATATTATATTTCAGTACTGCTTATATATACCAATTTGAGAAGATTTTGACTGATTGATTGATGTTCCTTTCCATTCCATGCACACACATACATGTTGATTCCAAAAAAATACGAGACTGATTGGCCATAAAAAGTTGAAAAAAAAAAAAAAAAAAGCAGCAGCAGTAAAGAAGAAAGTTAGGTACTACCATTAAAAGCTAAAAGCTAACGCTTGAATCTTGATACCAAAATCAGAAATGATCAGAACCCAGCAAAAGTAAACCCCCCATTTTTAGATCTACAAGAAAAAGACCCTTCAGCAAGATTTTCTCTAACTCTACATTCACTATCAATTCTTTCCAAACTCCCACTAGCTAGGGTAGGAATTAGGATGCGTACGTACTTCTGTCACTTCAATTCTTGGTGCCGATCTTCTTCTTCTTCATCGATTCTTCATATATATTGTAATTTAATTCAATCTTTTACGTAACTCGTAGGTTGATGAATTAATATGCATGCTTTTCATCAGTTCTGCATTGGATACCTAACGCCAACTGCTAGCATTTGTTGTTGCTGTATCTGCATTTTTTCAATATGAAAGACATGCAATTTCAGTATTTATCAATATATGATTCTTCTACGTACTTTGTGCCATATATATATATATATTCTTTTTTTACCTGGAAAAGTTCATGCAATTTGTTTTTAAGATAACAATACTCCTGTTCAAGGACTTCTAATGCTCTCATGCACCTGGAAAATATCTATAGCATATTAATTTTTTAATGAATGCATGTCTATATCTCGCATACGACAGAACGCATTACAAGAACCCGTTTAATCAATAGTGGCACGTGAAAGGAAAATGCGTTAAAATTGTTTTACATAGTTTGTCCAGAGAGCAGAGCTGAGCTGAGCTGAGCTAAGCGAAGAGAGTGAAAAAAATAAAAAATGAGCGTGAAAGCACAAAGGTAGAGAAAAAGGGGTGGAAAAAAACGTAAATAGCTCACCCGGCTCTATTGTTCTGTTCAGAAGCAGCACGGAAGGCGACGCATACATTTCTGACTCTTTTGGCACCGATGCTTGAACTGCTTCCAATAAACTGATTTAAATGGTTTCCCATTTTCTTGTAGTCTGAGAATTCTCTCTCTAACCTGTTTTGAATCATCATCCTCACCATCATACCAAAATATTATCTACTACCCATCAAGAATGCAAATAAATACAAAACTTGTGCAGTATTACCATGCATTTTACTAGTTTTCTTTTTCTTTAACATGATGGGACAAATAGTACAGTACTGCCTACGACGAAGACAGCAGAGAAGAAGAAAGAATATTGCCAAAATAAAAAATGACAAACTTTTCCTTCATTTTTTTTTTTTTTTTTTTTTTTTTCATGCTTAAACTTGCTAGTGATTCTTGTGACTCTTGGAAAATCGTGAACAAAAATTAGTTTAAAAATAAATATAATTTAAATTCATAATTATAATGAGAGAGTAGTAAGTAGTAAAATTACAGCAATCCTCTGAGATTCCTTAACAGCTTCTCGGACTCGTGAAAATAAATGTTGACAACTTCAAAGACAAAGTTCGGGGAAGACTCATCTTGGAGTTGCTGCAGCTGCAAGAACTGCTCATCCAATACCCCCTAAAACACACACACACACACAGATATATATATATATATATATATATATATATATATATATATATATATATATATATATATTCAACATTATCAATCAATCGTTCACACAAGAATGACCTCAAGAACGTACGAGAAATATATATATATATATATATATATATATAAATATATACACATATATTTAACCTGGTGGAAGAGCAAAGCGAGCAAGCGGTTCATATCGAGTCGTAACCGCTCCGCACCGAGACCAAGCATCCACAGAGGTAGACCCGTCTTGGCTAGATTCTAGATGAACCCTAAAAAAACAAAATGGGGGAATTGGATTGATTAATTATAAGTAAGAAAAAGGAATCGGAGGATGGTTGAGTGATGGTAGTGGGATTTATGTATATATATATATATATATATATATATATATTTGTTTTGTTTCGAGTGTTTACTAAATTAATATAGGATGGTTTTTATAGAAAGGTAGGGATGTTTTTTTATGGGAAGGAGAAATAAAGCAGAAGCAGGTGGAAAGAGGGAGCTAGTTGAGAGATATTTAAAGTATAATTTAATAGGCGATTCCGGGTCCTACTACTCTCTATCTAAAAGTTAAAATGAATATGAAAAAGTCGAGACACAATAGAAGTTATGATTTATATAAAAAAAAATGAATGTATATTTATATATATCTCTTTAGTATGATTATCATTATCTTTATTTTTTACAAAATAAAATAACCTTATATTTTTTTCAAGTTAGTCTTATATTTTTTTAATTAATTTTCCATTATTTCTATTTTTTTCTTCTAAGATTATCTTAATTTAACGTTATTATATCCGGATCCATCTCAAAAAAAAAAAAAAAAACGTTATCATATCCGGATCAAATATTAAAAAGATATTCTTAAGTTTGAAAAATATTTTATTTTATAATTTATTAATTGAATTCAAAATCTTTTAAGATATTTTATAAAATATTGTCAAAGATATTCAGTTATTTATGGATATAATTCTAACTTAATCTAAATCTAGATTTAATATAAAACTGAATTTTGATGTTATTTTGATTTGGCCTAAGTATTATAGGACATGTCATTAATAATGTCTTTGATTGTTCTTTTTATTTAATTTTTTTTTTAAAATCTTAACATCTAATATGTCTCGAACTAATTACCTATAGGTCAACTGCTATCAATTGAGATATACATTTTTGACCTTTTTATTTATATCTGAAAATATAGAACTTTTTGTAATTACTACTATATCTATCTATACATGTATATATATATATATACATATATATATATATATATATATAATCTTCTTTAATTTGAGATGTAATTCGATTCTGAAAAACCGGATGGTCTCACCATATATATATATATATATATATATAAATGAGTTTGTCTTGTTTGTATTACCCTTTTTCATGTTTCCCATTTCACAATGATTTGCTCAACTCATGATTTGATGCCACCACAATCACCTCGTAATTATAATACTACTCTTCCTTCCTTCTTAATATATATAAATTTTTACAAATTTAAAACAAATAATTTAAATATAAATGAAATAAAAAATATAGTTATGGCTAAAAAAGAATTGAATTGGAGGTAAGTGTGGGTGTGTGTGTGGAAACTTTGCATGACACAATAAAAACACATTGTAAATACACGAGATAAAAGGTTTGAAAGTTATGAAGAAGTTTTTCCTAAGTAAAAGTTATAATTAGATTTTATATGTATAATTTAAATTAAATTTAAAATTATTAAAGTCGTGATGATTTCGAAAATTGAATGATATAAAAAAGTGAGAGATGGGACGGTGGACTTTGGTGACACTGACTCCTAAGCCAGGCTTTGGGTGAGGCGCGCTCTACTGGCAGCCACAACCCACCCAGGTAGTACGTAGTGGACTCAACTGTGAAGACGGGCGGTGACCTCCGCATGCTGTCTACTTTTTCACCCAAGTGCGGCGGTTCAGTACACACTCTCTTCTCCCCGACAATTCCCTGCCACCGGTAAATGTCAGCTCAATGTTTTTCTTTTATATATATATATATATATATATTTAGTTTTCCCATTCCCCTTTCTCCAGTTACCTTTTTAACACCAAGAGTGTGGCTGAAGAAAGAAAGCAGAAAAAACAGCATCTGGAAACACAACTTTTACTACATGCTGCCAAAAACCCACATGATATAATATATATATATATATATATATATACACACACACTTCTCTTTTAACTGACTACTCATTGGAACTTCTCTTTTTTTTTTTCTCACCTCAAAATAAAGAAACAAGAGAAAACAACATGTGATATGTGATATTCCGTCTCACGTATAATGATATATAAGAAAAGACATAGATATTTATAATCAATTCGAGATATTTTTTGTAAAAACAATATTAAATAGTTGATTATAACTACTGTTATATTCATAATCACGACACGAACTTTGTAAATGCAGATCGGGTCGTGACATAACAACTCACGAATTTTAGATTAATTAATGACTAGAGAGAGACCCTAATATTCTAGGTAGCTAGTACTAGGTGTAAATTCTTTTTCTTCATTATTATATATATAGATATATATTATATATTGGTGTAAATAGGTAGTGGAAATGCATGCTAAGTAGGGTTACCTTGAAGTTTGGATATAAGAAAATGGGATTATTTAATTGAAAATTTGAACTCCCGGTAAACATGGTGTGGTGACACTTTCCTTACACATATTCAGTACTGTCATATAATATAATGGTAGATTTTATTTTTTATTTTTTTGGGTAATTTATATATATATAATGGTAGATTGAATGAATGAAGGCCGGGTTTTATATAGCTTAATTTTATATATATATATATATATTATATATATATATATATATATATATATATATATATATGTATAAGATCACTTATAATAGGACGAAGACTGCAAAAGTATGGAAGAAGGGAAATGATAAGACTTTTCATGAGAATTGAACTTCGGGAAATAGAGCTACCTGGTGCTATCTAGGTGAATCATTTCCTATTCCTACTTTATAATTTATTCTGTCATCAATAAATATATTATATATATATATATATATATATATATGTTTTGATAAGTGATCAATAATTATATATATTTATACATGGAGCTGATAATTATATAATCAATATTATGGGACTAAAAAAAAGAATTATATATATACACACTTAATTAACACTATATATATTGATATATATGCTACGTAATATATATAAATTTGATATTATTATGAGAGTTATTAATATAATAGAGATTTTTTAGTTAGAAAATATTGACTATAATTCAAATAAAATTCAGATAAATCGAAATAGTAGGTAAATAATCAAACAAAAAATTATATATTACTCATTGTTTTTCACTTAACGAAGATGAAAAACAAAATTTGACAAGATTTTTACGTGATTAAAGGGTGGATATGAATAAGATAGATAAGATAGATATATTTAAAAAAAAAAGAAAAAGATATATATAAAATATATATATATATATATGTGTGTGTGTGTGCTAATCAAAGAATGCATGCGGTAACTTGTAAAGAAATTAAGCCCACGCATGTCATTTGATGTTCCCTCTAACAGTTTATTATTATTATTAAAAGAGAGTCATGCATGAGTGTGCACAAAGTTACTCTGCTGAGGAATGGGTTTAATTCTTCTTTTTTTCCCTTAAGTATCCGGTATCCGAACCCAAAAGGGGCGACTAATCTGGATTTAGCTTGGGGTGCGCTCGCAGAGTCCAACTCTTACTCGAGGGTGAGGGTCAAGCTTTTTAACGTGACGCTAACCACCTCGGGGGGATTCGAAATCTCGACCATCCGCCATGAGGAGAAACTTTAGGGTTTGCTTACCAACTCCCTCAAATTGCTGGGTTGGTTTAATTCTTTTTTTACTAGTTCTTGTTTTTGGATTTTTCTTTCAAAAATTTACCTTTTTTATAAAAAAAAAAAAAAAAAATTTAGTTAGACCATATAATATATGGATATACGAGCGTATAACACTTAGTTCTTATAGTTCGGGTTGACAGATCGAAATCTGCAAGTCCATGTCGCGACTATGGACTTAACAGTATTTATAGTCAACTACTTATTATTATTCTCATTGTACCAAAAAGATTCCTCGAGTTGACTATGAGTACCTAAACTCATTCTTATATATCATTACACATTCACTTCTCATTTCGATGAGAATAGGGATATCACAATATATACATATACTATTGTAAAAGGAAAAAAAAAAAAAAAAAAAAAACCCTCGAGTTAGTAACACCTAGAGAAAGCATGCTTCATTTTGACGTAAGCAGCAGCTTGTGTATTAATTCATAAGTGTATCAGTATTTATCATTATTATAGAGTACTTATTTTTCAAGAAAATAAATAAAAATTATTGTTCATTTATAGCCATGCTTAATTAATTTATTCCTTAACTGCTATACATATATATATATATATATATATATATATATATATATATATATATTATTCATCAGAACTAAATCATTATCTTTGTACCCTTTATACTCGACACTCTTCCAGACCTCTCTTTAGCCATTGTTGTTTTGCCCCAGCACTTTCTCCCCAACGGGTTTTCTTTATTACCAATACTATATATATATATATATATAATATATATATATATATATATATATATATATTACAGTTTCAAACAAATTTAATCTTGTATTTATTGCTTCCTAAATGCTGTTCTTCTGAGTCAAACTTTTAGTGGAAGGAAAAAAAAGAATGGAAATTAATGATGCACGCGTACGGGGAAGAAATGGAGTTTACACACGAGTAAGGTTTTTGGAATATGAACCCTAAAACAAAAGTACTCTTTTTCTAATTATTTTAGTAAAATGATTTTTTAATAATAAAAATAAATATTTATTAAATGGAAGTATAACACATTTCAAGGTGACTTCACAATTAGTAAGAAAAAAAAAACACTCTCACTTATTAAATCATCCTTTTCTCTCTCTCTCTATATATATATATATATATTATTAGTCTAATTATATTAAATATATTGTGACTTATAATCGTAGATAATTAAGCAATTATTAAATAGGAATCTGAAATCATTAGACTCAGTACTCTGAAACGTATTACGATAATTAATTAATAAAAATGGTATGGAATGTTTTACGTCTTACAAGGTTAGTGGAATCTAATGACTCATTGCTCGAGACTCCCAATTCATTCAGTGATTTATTAATCACTCCTACTATTATTATTATTATTATTTTCTGTTATTTATCGCTTATATCGAGTGTCAAACAAATATTAAATTTTTAATTTTGAGTAGTATTTATAATACATTTTTTTAATATCCGAAGTGAAGAGATTAATTTAATATTTAATAACAACCAATGCAGGCCATATTAAACCACTGGGCTTAAAAAGAAAAGGTAATATTTTGAATAAAGGCCCAATGGGTTATAAATAGATGATTTTGAAAATTATTCACTCAATTTTTGGGCTTAACTGCTATCTGCCCACAACTTTGGGCCACGTTAAGGCCCAAAAAATTATATATCCTCTCCGGCAAATCCAGCTGTTAGTTAAAATATGACTACCCAACAAGAAACAAAACATCAATCATCAGTCCAAGAATTTTTCTTTCTTTTTTCTTCATATGGCATATATATATATATTTTTTGTAAGTAGCATATATATATATATAAAATTATGATACTCTGATGGTATTCTCACATGGAATTGATGTTTGACAAGAAAAGATAAAACAGTAAGAAAATCAAAGTTCAAACACTTCTCTTTAGTTTATAATATATATATATATATACACGATGCTTCGATTCCAAAGTCATCCAAAATCTTCAACCAAGTTAACTTATTATCTAACAACTAAAAAAAAAAAAAAAAACAGAGAATTTTGATGACCACAGGCCAATTGATTAGGAGAGCTAAGTATATCAGTTGTGAAAAGCCATTCTTTGCTTGTGAGCTGCTGTTGGTAACTTGACATCAGTTGCTAATCCAACAGCTTCAAGAAATCTTACAACGTACCAAGTCATGTCAATTTGCCACCACTCAAGTCCATGTCTAGCAGAGTATTCGAAAGCATGGTGATTGTTATGCCACCCCTCTCCAAATGCAAGAAGAGCCACCCACCTGAAAAATAAAGATTCAATCTTTTTTCTTATTTTGCTTGTCGGAAAAAAATGAGGTGAGTTTGTTTAAAACATGGTACCAGTTGTTTCTTGACAAATCGCCAGTATTCCAAGCTTGTTTTCCCCAAACATGGCAAGCTGAATTCACAAACCAAGTGATGTGGTACACCCACACCGTTCTAACACCCTGCAAAATGTATGATCAACTTGTAATAAATTACAAGAATCTCTTACTTTTCAAGTTGACAGTGGATACTTACCAAAACCCATTTGGTATCACAAATATAGACAAACATTAGCAGTAAATTTAGGACATAAAGAAAACATTTTTCGTTTCTTACCATTCCCCAAACAATGTAGGGAAATCCACCCACTGCATAGAGAAGAGCACCAAGTGCAATGGGATGCAATATGTAAGTGTTCCGAATAAATCTATAGAAAGGCTGCTTCTGCAAATCCCCAACATTGTTGGGTTCACCACACTGCAAAACAGGATTTTTATTACAATCAATGTACCAAAAAAACAACCACACAAAATCAAGAAACATTTACCTTCTCAGCAATTAATTTGGTATCAAAGAGCCAGATCATGTGACTAAACCAAAATCCTTCGTTGGGACTGTGTGGATCCTTTTCAGTATCACAGAACTGATGGTGGTATCTATGAGTACTAACCCAATCAATTGGATTCCCCTGTAATCAAAAACCCATAAACCCCAAAAAATTGATTGAATAATGGAAACATAAAGGAGACATTTTTATCAAACCCAATAATTGAAATTGAACACAACAGACCTGAAGAGATAGAACACCACAATAGGCAAAGAAATACTCAAGCCATTTAGGAACCTTGAAACTTCTATGAGAAAGGTTTCTGTGAAAAGAAAGAGTAATGCCCAGAAGCCCTGTGATTACATACAATCCGATGGCAACCCCAAAAGCACCCCATTTGAATGTGAATGGAGCAAAAAGACACAGCAAATGCATAGCCACCACCACCCCAACTGTTGCTATGCTTAAAGAATTCCACTTTCTTTCCCTATATACATTATTTCTCTGTTTTACCACAACATCGGATAACAGGATTCTCCGAAAGCTCGAGCCTTTATCATCCTCAGGCGCTGGGATTGATGTAGCTTTCACGATTGTCATCAATCTTTTCCCATTCTTGCTTTTTTCTGTGAACCCATCATTCCTACGACTTTGAATTTTGCATTTCGTACACCAAGGTGGTGTCTTGCCGTACTTGGCGATTCGATTACTCAGAAAAATCTGCCCCGGCCGGTGAATTGAGCTTTGAAGAGGTGAAAATGAGGCGGGTTTGGCTCCAGGAACTGGTCTTGCCACCAAAGCCATGTTCTTTTTTTGGCTTTGGCTTCCCCGTTTGGTTTCTTGGCCAATATTAACTTGGTGGGGTTTCGGCCATTTCCAGTTGTTCTTATAAGGGAAGAAATTTGTGGTCAAACCTCAAGGAGTAAGGGATTTCCAATCCACGTGGCAAAAGCGGGATAAGGCGGTGCGTCTATGTTCTGGTCTGAGATTAAGATAGAAGATATTTGTTGGATTCGGATTCACACCAAAGAATGAAATTTGGGGCTTTTTTGGTGTTTTCCCCAATTTTTGATGGTTGTAGAAGATATTTCTTTAAGACAAAACGTTTGTGTGGTTCCTTTTTAAAGACTTGCTATCCTTTTATCCACTGCGTGCTCTCACAATCGTTCCAATCCAGCTACTCTGTACAATGGCGGTGACTCTATCAGGCTCCGGTTTTGCCTCTTCTCAGCAACTTGTATCTGCAACTCGTTCTGCTTCAAGTAGCAATGCTAGTGTTTCCTCAATTTCAAGTACATATGGTGAGCTGTTGTTAATTTTTCTGATCTTGACAGTATTTTCTTGAAACAGCTTCCTTGTTATCTCAGAAACATATGTTTTTCAGCCTTGTCTCTTGGTTGAGATTAGTTAGTTTTGAGTAATACCATGGACTCTTGAAAAAATGATTTCTTTCACTGATTGAT
This sequence comes from Cynanchum wilfordii, assembly GCA_025388415.1. Classification (NCBI taxonomy): domain Eukaryota; kingdom Viridiplantae; phylum Streptophyta; class Magnoliopsida; order Gentianales; family Apocynaceae; genus Cynanchum; species Cynanchum wilfordii. Next base: position 942,010 of record JAHSUH010000581.1, on the reverse strand, counting down.
TTGATGCAGTTTCCAATTTTATGGGTTCTTCTCTGCGAAGATGCCATCCTATCAGGAGGAAATCAATTAAGATTCATGGAACTGTTGTTGCAGTAGCTGCTGCACCTGCAGCAGCAAATCCAGTACAAGAAATTAAAGAGTGAGTGTGCCTTCTCTTTCTTGGCTCTCAAATTGAAATCTTTAGTGTGAACTATGTGCTTTCTTGAGTACCCTTTAGTTTATATATATACATATATATGTTTGTTTTAACTGTTGTAGATACTCACTCACAACATGGGCTGAATTCGACCTCGGAAGAGCTCCAGTTTACTGGAAAACAACAGATGGTCTTCCACCCACTTCAGTATGGCATGACTAATATTCTGGATTCTGATAATAATCTTCTCTTTTTGTTAAATCATCATGATTTGATAAATGATTCAGTCATCCTTGTTCTTGGTAGGGTGGAAAGCTGAAGCTTTTCTATAATCCAGCTGCAACCAAACTGGTTCCTAATGAAGAATTTGGAATTGCATTCAATGGTACTCTATTTTATCTTAACTTTACTATAATACTCATTTTGATTGAAAGTTCTCTCCTTTGGTTTATTTCATTGTGCCTTTTTAATTTTGTAGGAGGCTTCAATCAGCCAATAATGTGTGGTAGTGAACCTAGAGGAATGCTTCAGAAAATAAGAGGCAAAGCTGATCCACCTATATATACAATCCAGATAATCATCCCTAAGCACGGTAATACATAATCAACTCGAGATATCCACCACTAAAATCCCGGACAATATTCACTTTTTTTTTTTACTTGTTTCCATTGCAGCTCTTAGTTTGATCTTTTCATTTACAAATGGAACCGAGTGGGATGGTCCTTACAGATTGCAGTTTCAAGTTCCAAAGGCTTGGCGAAGCAAACCTATTGAGTTCTTCACTGAGGTAGTACTACTGTTGATTCACCATTGGTAGAGCTTGCAAATTAATGGATAAAACTAGACATTTATATCTCTTAAGCATTTTTATTTTTTTCACAGGGACTTGCAGATGAGTTGAGTAAAGATGATGCATGCGATGAAGCAATATTTCCAGATAAAAATATGATTATCACAAGATGTGCTATTATGGGCAACCAATCTGCTGTTGGGGTAAGTTTGTTCTAATATCAACTGTCACGTTCCCGGCCTGCGAGTACAGCCTTGCAGATATTGGTCTAGTGACGTTCATAGTCAATTACTTGGTACTATACTTATTATATCAAAAGAATATTTCAAATCGATTATAAATAACTAGATTCATTATTATATACAATTATACATTTTTATATATACTTTCAATATAGAACAGGGTATCTGTCCTGTCCTGTCCTAAATCCTGATAAACTACCTTTTTGTTTGTGATGCAGGCTGACAGATGCAATCTTGATCTTGTACCTGGTTGTACGGATCCAAGTTCCCCGCAATTCAATCCACTGGCGACTTATGATGATGGTTCTTGCCCACCTTACTCAGATTCCGATGATTAGAGAGAGATGAAAGTACGGGAAAGGTGTTGTTGTATACGAGTTTCAGTCCAATATTGTTGTATAGGAAACATTTATACTTAAAATTACAGGTTCCATTTTCCCTTCAGTTATGGAGTTTTCTGTCAGAGCTTGTCATTAGTAAATACCATTGTATACATTTACTAATTCCCAGAAATATCAGTTTCTTTTGAGAGGAAATGTTGTGGAATTTCATGTTGGTAGCCAACAAAAGGAAATATATATATATATAAAATATATAATAAACCCGGTAGCTTGGAGGAATTGATATGCAAACTCTTAATATTTACTCCAATGCGGATGGTTAAGATTTCGAAAGGTTAGGTTTCGAATACAAGCGCCCCAAGTGGTATAAAATATATATATATATATATATATATATATATATATATATCATAGACTGGTTTTTTAAAAAAACTATATCTTGTGTATATATAAAATATTACTTTGAATTGAATCATTTATTGGTCTCCAAGAAACTTACAGATTAAGTATGCTAGAATTCCATGGCCACGACGTTGACTTACAACAAAAATCAGAGAAAGATATCCATAGAAAATTGACTCAGATCTCAATTGTGACTCTGTGAAAACATCATCCATGAATGAGAACAAGAAAGATGACATCTACCCACTTCACTAAGGAAACTACAGGAAACATCTTGGAAAGTGAAACCAGATGTAATACATACATAAAAATCTTACATCAGGAAACTTGTCTAGATCGAACCCAATTAATTAATTACATTCTTTTCCCTATAAATTTGGATTGAAAAGTTAAAAACTTTCATATCATCAATCAATCAAGATTCTCTTTTTCTAAGCAGGAAAAGAAAATAAAAAATGGAGGTTTTTCAGATGATTATAGCAGTATCAAGCACTGTTTTCCTTCTGATATGGGGATGGAAAATCTTGAACTCGGTGTGGATCAAGCCGAAGAAGATGGAGAAGATCCTAAGAGAGCAAGGCCTGAAGGGAAACTCATACATCCCTCTGATTGGAGATACGAGGAAATTAATCAAGATGTCCAAAGAAGCAGCAGCAAAACCTCTTCACTTGGGAGATGATATTGTCCCCAGAATCATACCCTTCATCTTCAAAACCATCAAAACCTACGGTTCGTTAATATAATTAATTAAACATGTGCATAAACAAATTTGGATGGCTTCTGTTAACGTTAATGTTAATGTTATTGCAGGTGAAAATTCGTTTGTCTGGCTTGGAACAAAACCTGCTGTAATCATTATGGACCCTGAAATCATAAGAGAAATAATGACAAAAAGTTACATTTATCAGAAGAATCAAGGCAATAGATTAAGTAAGCTACTGGCACAAGGAGTTGCTACTTATGAAACTGATAAATGGGCTAAGCATAGAAGACTCATGAATCCTGCTTTTTATATGGAGAAATTGAAGGTATAGGTAGTAACGCAAGCTAATCTTCAATATACATATAAAATATATATATATATATATATATATATATATATTTTCCCTTGTTTAATTTTCTGGTTTTGATGTAGCTAATGCTGCCAGCATTTGAATTGAGTTGTGAAGAAATATTGTGCAAATGGGAGGAGAAGATTGCAGAAGAGGGATCCTCCAGCTGCGAGGTGGATGTGTGGCCTTACCTTCAAACTATGACCAGTGATGCAATTTCAAGAACTGCATTTGGTAGCAATTATGAAGATGGAAGAAGAATCTTTGAACTACAAAAAGAATTAATTCAGCTTCTACTCAAAAACATTGTTGCATTTTACATCCCAGGCTTGAGGTAACAAAACCCAAAAAAAAAAAAAAAAAAGAACCTTTTTTTTCTCTTTTTTGGGGTTTAGGGTTTAATTCTTATATTTTTGTGCAGCTATTTACCTACTAAAACGAACAGAAGAATGAAGAAAGTTGCAAAGGAAGCTCATTTATCAGTTCTGAGCATTATAAATAAGAGGGTTGAGGAAATGGAAGCAGGGGAAAAAAGCAGGGATGACTTACTTGGAATACTTTTGGAATCCAATTTCAGAGAAGAATTAGGGATTAGCTTGGAAGACATAATCGAAGAATGCAAGCTTTTTTATTTCGCCGGACAGGAGACGACGGCAGTACTCCTCGTCTGGACTTTGATATTACTAAGCAGCCATTCGGATTGGCAATCTCGCGCTAGGGATGAAGTTCTTCAGACTTTCGGAGACAGAACACCGGATTTCGACGGATTAAATCGCCTCAAAACAGTAAGTATAATTTTCAATAATTCTTCAATTTTCCCTTCTTTGTAAATTAAATCGAATTAAATTGCGAATGGATGGATGCAGATGACTATGATTCTTAACGAGGTTCTGAGACTATATCCACCGGCGTATATGTATAGTCGACGGGTGAATTCCGATGAACGGAAACTGGGAAAACTCTCTCTGCCTCGTGAAACGCAGCTGATAATACCGGCGATTTTGCTGCATCAGGACGAAAAGATTTGGGGATCCGATGCGAAGGAATTTAATCCGGAGAGGTTCAGTGAAGGGATATCGAAGGCTACGAAGGGTCAGTTGGTGTACTTCCCTTTCGGTTGGGGACCTCGGATATGTATCGGACAAAGTTTCGCCATTCTTGAAGCTAAGATGGCGTTGTCCCTGATATTGCAGAGATTTTCGTTTGAGCTCTCTGCTTCTTATACGCATGCTCCTCATTCTGTTGTTACTCTGCGTCCTCAATTTGGTGCTCAGTTGATTCTCCACAAACTCTAGTTTCTTAATTAATCTCCGTATGTAAATACTTTGGATATGAATCTTGTAGTTTCCTTTTTTTTAGTTGTAAATTTCTAAATAATGTAAAATTTATGCTTGATAATTGATAAATGATACTCAGGATAATGAGAACTAAAGAGAGATGATGTCAACTACTCGATATTGTCTTTATTGCACTAGAAGGATGACAAAGTATTACATTTACCATCTTAAGACCTAGGGTTTTTGCTAGGACCTAATGACCCAATCAAATCAATTACTTGACACAGTATTTTTTTGCTCAAGCACGGGGTATCCTAGATGAGTCTCAAACTATGAGAAGATACATTTAAGTCAAATTCATATCTAGACTAATCTCGTTTGAGCCGGGTTGGTCCCTCACTCCCTTGCAGGAGGAAGCTCTAGCTCCAACAGCTGCATACATGAGTGGGCTAGGAGGGCTTCTTACCAGCTCACTTACGCATTGGGATTACTTGACACTCTCTTCACTATACTAAAAAGAAAGACAGAAGTATTACATTCACCCCTTAAGGTTTAGCGTCTCTAGGGTCCTCGTTAGGGCACGAGGACCCAACCCGGTCAATGACAATTACCTTGTCCTTACTCTAATTAGATCCAACTAGGGCCGAACTGAACATAATGATCTAGATCTCTGTTAGGATCCAAGGGCCCAATCGAACATAATTTAACATAATTTGTCTAGGTTGTAGGCTTAAGTCCAATAAGAGCCAAGTCAAACATAATTAGAATGAGCCTAAGTCCCAATGAGCCTAAAATCAATTAGCAGGAATTCTAACCCGTGTCGTGACTAATTATTGGACCTTATCAACTACTTGGTAACCTTTTACATTCTACTACTTAACACTGCTGTCATCACCTCATTGTATTAGGTGAACTTGACAATAAACCAATTAACAATAAATATCTAAATTTATTATTATATACCATTATACAACGAACTCAACTTCAACTTTAAATGTTAGACAAAATATTACACACAAAAAGAAAATTGCTTTTCTTTTCTTGTTTGGAGGTTTAAACAAGAAGTCTTTTGTTTCTTTCCTTTTTGTGAATTGTATCCACTTGTTAAGGAAGTTAAGGGTGAGGAAAACCCGAAGATGACATTGCATGTGCGGTGATTGTCATGAAATAGTTGGTTGGGAAAGAAAAAAAAAATTTCTCACCGACCACCGATCAAGAAGCCAGCTACCATTCAACTAATTAAAAGAACTTTCACCTTTACATTTCAATACATGCACACGCTTCAAATCAATCACCGGAGACTTTTCCTTTTTTTTTTCTTTCCTACTTCAATACAGTTATTTAATTCATAAGTAGGCGGTGGTACCGCCGGCGGTGGTGGTGTATAAGCCACCATATGTAGGAGTAGTAGTACAACCGGACATGGTGGTGATCACAGCTTCTTTTGTTTTGCTTTCCAAATATTTTCCGGCTAGAGAATCAAACAGTATGCCGGCACCAACACCGACCACCAAGTCTATGGTGTAATGACCTCTCGTGCTCAGAAGCCTCACCACCTGCAAAGCGTTCAGTGTGTCAAATGTCCATGAAAGTTCCCACCTTTGACTTCTCTTCATATCTATGGATGCTATCACTGATGCCGCCACATGCCCTGAGTAGAATAGGAAAAACGATACATTCCCCACCGGAAAATCTACACCTGAACCCAAGAAATCCTGAATAGCACCACACAAATTTTCTTAAGTTAGATTCCAGATCCTTAATTAGAGTAACAGAAAGAAAAAAAAAAACCAATCTCAATGCAGGAATCAGTACTGGTTGGCTGTTTCTCTCAATTATTCCAAGAAAAAATTAGTTATGGATCAGGAGCCAAACCAAGTCTTGAACTCTGAACTACCTGAATTCATTGTCCATTTACTAAGTAATGGTGTTCCGGAGCATAAAAGCAAGAATGAATGACAAGGAAGCATCAAGATACCATGTATATATATATAATAGTGATGTGTTTGGCTATATCAATCTCAGAGCATTTCTGTCATCCACATTAGGATCACATCACATGGTCCTATACTTGAAATCGGGATAAAACATATATATTTATATATATAACACAAGTGTATGTATATATTTATAGTATATAAACAAATCCAATGAAAGAGACAAAATTTTGAAGAGACAGAGAGTTTCACCTCTGGCACTGGCAGCTGTGTAAGATACCCAAGAATTCCTCTGCATGTGAACATGAACAATGCCGAAATGGTGGCTCTGGGTCGGCCTTCTATCAGCCACGTCCATAGAATATACACCGTTTGCATTCCCACAAACACCTGGCCACCAATTTAAACAATTTTTTTGTAAGAATTTCCTTTTTCTTCCAAAGATTTAATCTTGTTAGAACAAAAAAAAAAAAAAAAAAAAAAAAAAAAAAAAAGGGTAAAGTTAATTCCCTTTGAAAGAAAGAGAAACAAGATTCCAATTACAGTAAAGTAATTAAAGAACAATTGAAAATTAGATCTGGAAAATAAGAACCCTATTCCTTTCTCAAAAGGGTAATATTAATAATGTATGTATTGGAACTTTCAATCAATGAATCAATACCATATCGATCGGAGTAGAAAATTGATTGTAAATATAATTAGATTAATTACCGTATTGAGACCGGCAAGAAAACTGTTGAGATTAGGCCTGGAGGCAAGCATCCGGTGAAGGGGCAAAGTAACCACGAAGCCCAGATCAACAGGCGGAGAGGAAGAAGGCACCATACGGAGTGTATATTCAACTCCCATAAAGAACAAAAGCGATGCCGCAAAAATACAGGGTATAGGATGGCACCTGATCAAACTCAAAACATCCACCGTTTTCCATCTCATGAAACTAGCATTCTCGAAGAACCCATGATTATAATTATAATTTTTAGAATCCTTCTCCGACGATAAAGGGATTAATTTCTTCTTCATTTCTTCGCCGGTTGATGTAGGAGCAATGGCGGCGGCGGCGGGGTAGAGTCGTATTCGCCGCGGACGATGGCTCCAACCACACCATGATTAGTATTACTAGTCTTATTTTGGGATCTATTAGTGAGAGTTTGAGATGAAAGGAGATGGAATTTTTCTCCCTCCATTGCCATGGTTGGAGCCATTGGATATCAACATTTTCGCAAGAGATTTTGGCGGCTATATAGTGGGAAGTTTGGGCCGGGTTCAAAGTCGGAGTTTACGAGGAGAGAATAGTCTGTGGTGGTGGGATTAGTATATACTTTTTTTTTTTTTTTTTTTTTTTTTTTTTCGGATTAGTATATACATATATATATATATATATATATGTATATATATTATACGAAGGAAAGAGAGAACGACGGTGACGACTCTCTAGATTTATGGAATCAATATTTTTCCACCCAATAAAAAGGGCCACTTAGTACTAATTTTAAATATTTTCTTTTTTTGATCTAACAACTAAAATAAAAGAATGAAACATTTAAATGATTAATAAAGAATGTCATATTTATTGATTTTGTTCTTTACTTTATTTAGCTTTTTTTTTAAAAAAAAAATTATAAATAAATGAAACATTTAACTTAGGCATTAATTTCTTTTTTTTAAAAAAAAAATATTAATTATTCAAACACATGAATATATTAAATGTTATTAGTTACTATTGTATTAAATTTGACACTTTAAATGAAAAAATGAAATATATATATATATATATATATATATATATATATATATATATATATGTTATGGTATTGTACTTTGGTGGTAGATATTTAATTTATACTTTAAATAAATTAATCCTTTGTTAAAGGACCTTTCAATAATTATTTATTCCAATTGACAATAATCTAAAATTTAGAGTTTATATATATATATATACATTAATATTTGATTGAAAATATCTCAAATTAAAAAATATTAATAATATTTTATTATTTTTGAAAAATCCTAACTTCTATCATGCCTCGAATTCATGATCTCCTCTGTCATCTTACCAACTGATCTATGCATTCTTAATATATATATATATATATATTTTTTTTTTTTTGAGAAAAAAAAAGTATTAAATTTAAAAGTTTATTATAATTTAAATTAAAAAAGTTTTAAATGAACCATTCTCGGGTCAAGTAGTTAAATATAGTCAAAATAATGTCATAAATTTGTATTGAAAATGTTCCTAAGCAATTAATAGTAACTGTTGAATCCCCAACCAGCTAGTCAAATTATATTATTGCTGTTTTTCTTTAATTGTCTATATAATCACTTTCCGAATTTAATACTCGTTTCATATCTTAAATATTTAAAAATATCATATAAAATATAAATAAATATACAAATTTAAATATTCACTGTCAATTCGTGATATCTTTTATTGTTTACTACAAAATTCATATTAACTCACTTTTAATATGTTTCTAAAACCATAATTATAAGTAGGAAAAGGTTGTGGGTATTAAACAAAATAAAAAATAAAAATAAATTAGAGAGTTTGTCTTGATTTAAGTGAGGTTGAATGTTCGAACTCCAACTCATGTATACAACTTAAAATTTGATGTCGGTGTTTTCTCCCACAAAGATCAACTTGACTTGAACAATGATTAAATTGGATGTAGATTTGACTTATAAGTATTCTCCCATAATTTGGGATTGATAACGACACCTCTTGCCAAAACAAGAAAAGAGTAAATTCCACCCCGCAAGGGGTGGCCGAGTTGGTGCGGTGGGTTATCCCGGTGCCTGAAGGTCCCGGGTTCGAATCCTGCCAACGCATTCCTTGGTAGAGCCTATTACACAAGGTTTACCTAGTGTAGTTTACCGGTGGGCGGTGTCTCGCTGTTGCTGCGCTATACTCGGGGTTTACCCAGAGCGCACTTGAAGAGTAGCGACTGCGGGTTCCCCCGTAAAAAAAAAAAAAAAAAAAAAAAAAGAGTAAATTCCATAGAAATATATTAAACTTAACTTTTTCCGTTTCTCATTTTTTTTTTCATATCTTTATAATCAATGTTTTATAAATTCTATATACTAATTATTCTTATTAATAAAATTAAAAATATGGTTTTAATTAATAAAGTTCCAAACATCCTTTTTTTTTTTTTTTTTTCAAGTACAACCTTAAATGCACCACTAAGCAGATATACATAGTTTTCCTTATCTTGTTCAACAATTTATTGTGGTGTCGTCAAAATTTATTTCAAAAGAATATATATATATATATATATAATGCTTTTCTTTTCATAAATAATTTATGTATTCTAATAGTAATATAATAATTCGAGGCTAAGGCGATTGTTAAATATAATTTATGAGTTATTGTCATATATTTCTTTTTAAAAAAACACAAATTTATATATATATTTTTTAATTAAAAAACTAGAATATTTTTAAAACTTATTATTTCTTAATAAAAATTTAAAAGAAAATATATAATTAAAAAAATTAAGAAGAAAACAAAAGTTGTTGCTGAAATTTAGGCAGTAACGGAAACTATCGCCATCTGTATTTAAATTCCGTGCCTCGCACCAATGCAATTGCAAAATTCGGTCATGTGTGGGGTCCACTAACACCGAAAACATTAATTCCCCACGTTATTATGTTACTCATACTATTTATTTATTTATTTATTTTTTTTTTTTTTTAACATGGATTATTCATTCAAACAAGTGACGTCATAAATTTTTATTATTTATTTTGGTTATATTATCATCATACAATATATATATATATATATATATATAAAGTTATAGTTTCCATTAATTCAAATTTGATTCGGATAGACGTTTATAAATTTTAACACTTGCTTAGAGCAAAAATTTCCATAACTCTTATTTTTTGATTACATTGAGTGTCAAACGAGATTTACACTTGCTCGATGGAAAATTTTACCTTTTAACTTTTACCTAAGGCTACCCTAGTACTTTACCCTAGAACTCACAAAGAAGATTAAACTCATGTCACATTTATCCTACATTTTCTCATTACCACAAGCAAGGAGCTTAATTTAATGTTTATTAAGAACCATTGTAGATTATATATATATATATATATATATATATATATATATATATAAGAAAGAAAGTGGTTCTGGAATAACAAGATTTTAGTTACGTAGGTAAGTGTTGTTTTATTACTATACAAAAACAACTATGGATTTTTAAGTTTAGCTTAGACCCTTATTATATTTTATATTTAACGTATTCCTATGTGTGAGATGAATATAAATTTTAATAATAAATTTATTACCTGAACAATAATATCAATATGATAATTATAATATATTAAAAATTTAAAAATTGTTGGCAAAGATTAAATTTTGTCACTTAACAATCCAATGATCTAGAAATAAAAAGAGATTATATAACAACATAATATTTGTCACTTAACATAATATTATATATATTACAGTTTCAAATAGATTCTGTTGTCATTTGCAAATTTTAACACTTGCTTAGAGTAAAACTTACCATAGCTCTTACATGTCAATAACACTGAGTGTCAAATGAGATTTGCAAAGTCTAACACTTGTTCGGAGGAAGATTTTACCATATTTTTTACCTAGGACTTACATATGAATGTAAAATATAACTACCCTTATATACTTCATTCCCATCGCCCAAGATTTCGAGTTTGAAATTTGCATATGAAGAGACAAGAGTAAAAAGAGCTCCCCCAATAGGGATTCGATGAGGTTCAAATTTGATTTAATTGGAGCTCAAAGTGACTACTGAATACGATAAATTGAAAAAAAAAATACTCACACACACTACCCTACAAGAAACAAAACTAGAAGTGTTCAATCATGAGTCCTTTTTATTATATTTTTTTTATAAAGCATATATAATATATATATATAATCATAAGGTAAATCTATTGATACTATAGATGGTACTGTCACATGTTAAGAAGATTCAAGTTCAAACCCTTCCCTATACTTGTGTGTATATATATATATATATATATATATGATGTTGGATATATATTTATTTTGACGATCACAGGCCAACTGATCAGGACTGATCAGGAAAGATAAGTAGTAGTATTAAAAACAGTCTCGTTATCAAAAGCCATTTTTTGCTTGTGAGCTGCAGTCGGTAAATTGACATCAGTTGCTAATCCGACAGCTTCAAGAAATCTCACAACGTACCAAGTCATGTCAATCTGCCACCACTCGAGTCCATGTCTGGCAGAGTATTCGAAAGCATGGTGATTGTTATGCCACCCTTCTCCAAATGTAAGAAGAGCCACCCACCTGAAAAAAAAAAAAAAAATCAAGATTCAATCTTTTTTCTTATTTTGCTTGTCTTTCGTTCTTGGAAATAAATAAAAAATGAGGTGAGTTTGTTTAAAACATGGTACCAGTTGTTTCTTGACAAATCACCGGTATTCCAGACTTGTTTTCCCCAGAGATGACAAGCTGAATTCACCAAAAAAGTGATGTGGTATACACCCACCGTTCGAAAACCCTTCAAGAGAGGGAAAAAAAAAAAAAAAAAAAGAATGTTATGTTGGGAATTGAGCACAGCGGATAGAAATGTGGAGACGAATAAACAAATAAAATGAGCAAATGATAAAAGAGACACAAGAAATTTAACGTGGTTCACCCTTCAATATGGGCTACGTCCACAGGACAAACTCCGAATAAATCTTCCACTAATCAAATATTAGTAGGCTTACAAGTGAGAGACTTCTCTAGAAACTTTCTAGAGGTGATCCCCAAAAATGAGATAAACCCAAAATAGTGGTACTATAGTGTATCACAAAACACTATCTATAAAACCTCACTATTTTGTCACTCCCCAAATATTTCTCTCACAACCAAAATTCTTTGAAGTAAAAATACTTCAGAAACACATTTCCTAATATCTCCTTAAAATTATTGAAGATTCAAATCTTCAAGACAAAAGAAAGAAAGGAGAAAGATGAGAGAATTTTCTCTTTGTTTTGGTTTTGATTTCGGGATGGTTATGGAAGAGCCGAGAGGCTCTATTTATAACCCAAAAAAAAAGTTTTTTTTTTTCTTTTTATATATATATGATAGGTATGGTAGGTTGCCTACCATTGTTGCAGTATCCGTCTCAATATTCGAGGCCATCGTTCTATATGAGATGATACGGAATATATATAAAATATACAATATAAATATACAATATATGAGATAATACAATATACAATATACAATATTTATAAAATATACAATATAAATATACAATATATCATCGTTCTATATGAGATGATACAATATACAATATTTACATATATTAAAATATTTAATAACACATAACATAAAATTTTTGAGCTCATCCATATTTCTCATAAAAATAAAATATAGTATATAGCAGACTATATATATAATACAATATATATACTTTACTGTAATATTATATATATAAATTATAATATATAACTACATATTTATAATATAAAATTATTATATATAAATATATTATATATATATATATATTTTTTTTTTTTTTGATAAATTTTTATATATATATATATGTGTGCATAAAATATCAGATAATATAGGTATATATATATACATACATATAGTGACTAAACCTTAAAGTAAACAGTCTTCTCCAAATTTCCAATGTGTTGCTTCAGCAGAATCTGCTTAGGCGGAGTTTTTTTTAAAAAAAAAAAAATTCTCACCTCTTTTTGTTTCTTCTTCCCTCAACACTCACGACATCACTCTTACAAGGCTATAACACAAGTAGTGTCTTAAACGAGTCAAGTCAAACCGAACATCGAAGTTTGAGTTTGGTTTGTTTAATTTTTGAATACTATCCGAGTAGGCTTGAAAATTAATCGAGCTTAAATAATTGTTTGAGTTTGATTTGTTTAATAAACGAACGAGCTCGAATGAGCTTTGTTAACGAACAGTTTAGTTTGTTTATAGCTATAAGAGAAAGTAAGGGAAGAGAAAACACAAATTTTTTTTAGGGTTTGTAAAAAAAATAGAAAGAAAGTTGAGTTTGGAAGAAAGTAAAGAAAGAGGAGCTGCCATTAAATGAAAAAAAAACTTATATATATATCCTAATTTAAATATTAGAGTTTTTTTTAATAATATATAATATATAAATATTTATAATTTGTTTAACAATGTTTGATTATGTTCATGAACAGTATTCAAGTAGACTTGAAAATTAATCAAATTTAAAATATTGTTTGAATTTGGTTTGTTTAATAAAAGAACGAGCGCGAAGAATTTGGTTTGCAACATAATAATGGAGAGAGATTGAAGAAAAAGAAGAAAAGATTTTAAATGAGCAAATGTATAGTAAGTAGTGAGTATATTTATAGGTAAATTTTATTGTTTTTTTCAAAGCTTTTTCTGTATAAATTTTCAGCTTTATGAGCTTTTATGTTAATATCAGAAAAAAATCTGCCGTATTGGTAAACTCGGTCATCTCGGAATCCGCCGGGTCGAAGCGAAAAACCAACCATATGAAATATTGTGTGGTTTTGATAGTACCCGATATTACAAACCATACTCCCAATAGAAATTTAGGAGTTAAAAGTAGGACATAAAGAAAACATGTTTGGTTTTTCTTACCATTCCCCAAACAACGTAAGGAAATCCACCCATTGCATAGATAAGAGCAGTAAGTGCAATGGGATGCAGTACGTAAGTGTTCTCAAGAAATCTATAGAAGGGCTGCTTCTGCAAATCTCCAACATTGTTGCGTTCTCCACACTGCAAGATTGGATTTTTATTACAATCAATGTGCCAAAAAAATAACACACACAAAATCAAGAAACATTTTACCTTTTCAGCAAGTAATTTGATATCAAAGAGCCACATCATGTGACTAAACCAAAATCCTTTGGTGGGACTGTGTGGATCCTTTTCAGTATCACAGAACTGATGGTGGTATCTATGAATACTAACCCATTCAATTGGACTCCCCTATAATCAAGAACCATAAAACCCAAAAAATTGTTTGAATAATGAAACCATAAACAATATCTGAAATTGAATACAACTGACCTGAAGAGCATGAACACCACAATAGGCAAAGAAATATTCAAGCCACCTAGGAAGCTTGAAACTTCTATGAGTAAGGTTTCTGTGAAAAGAAAGAGTGATGCCTAGAAGCCCTGTGATTACAGACAATCCCACGGCAACCCAAAAGGCACCCCATTGGAATGTGAATGGAGCAAAAAGACATAGCAAATGCATAGCCACCAGCACCCCCAGTCCCATGCTCCACTTTCTATCCCTATATACATCATTTCTCTGTTTTACCACGACATCGGATAAGAGGATTCTCCGAAAGCTGGAGTCTTTATTTTCTTCAGGCGCTGGAATTGATGCAGCTTTCACGATTGCCAATGCCATCAATCTTTTCTCATTCGTGCTTTTTTCTGTGAACCCATCATTCCTACGACTTTGAATTGTGCATTTCGTACACCAAGATGGTGTCTTGCCGTACTTGGCGATTCGACTACTCAGAAAAATCTGCCTCGGCCGGTGAATTGAGCTTCGGAGAGGTGAAAATGAGGTCAGTTGAACTGTTCTTGCCACCAAAGCCATGCTTTTTTTTCTAGCTTTAGCTTCCCCGTTTGGTTTCTTGAACCATATAAACTTGGTGGAGTTTCGGCCATTTCCAATTGTTCTTATAAGGGAAGAATTTGTGGTCAAACTATATGTACGTATTTTTTTTATTTTGTATTTTGATTGAGTTTATTATGTTAACGAGATAATGTCATATTGATTTATACATTAGACTAAACTTTTCTTTTTTTTTTTTTTTTGGTTGGTATCGCATGGTCCAACAGTGCGAGTATATCTCGAATTGTGAAATCTTAAGTGAAGTTTAAATCCCTAAAACTTTTGATAAACTAAGAAACTAAGATGAAGAGATTCGAACCATCAACCTCTTAGTTGAAGGAGAGACTCTTAGACTATTAAGCAAGAGATAAACTTCAAACTTTTCTTCTTTTTTTTTTATTATAGTATATATATTTTCTCACTTACTGCAACAAAGAGTACCAAACAACATCCAGTTTTCCTTGCTTACTTACTGTGTCTAAACAAAACATATTTATGTTTCTTTTCAAATACAACCTTAAATGTACCGCCAAAGCAGTTATACATCGTTTTATCTTAAATTTAAGTCGGTAACGGGAATTATGGCCATCAGTACTCGCCAGGATAAAGAAAATACAGTTGCAAAATTAGGGCCCGTTTTACCTAACACCTAACACCTAACACCCAACACATTAATTCCCAGGTTTCCAATATGTTAAGTCAAGAAATTTAGGATTTACCAAAAAAAAAAAAAAAAAAAAGTCTAAGAAAATAAGGACTTCAATTTTTTCGTTTTATGCATTTGAAGTTGACACCCAACAAAAGCACAAAAACATATAAACATATATATATATATATATATATGTATATACATAAAGAAGAAAGAAAAGTGGTTGGGGGACAAGCAGATTTTAATTAGTAGGTAGGTAGGTGTTGTTTTATTACACTATACAAAAACAACTACGAATTCTTAGTTTTGCTCAGACAGGATCCGTAAGCATCCAGAGCCTAATTACCCTTATCATATCAGTAAGGGAAACAAGTCCACGAAGCGATCCTAACTCGTTTACAACCCAAACACGATGAACTGAATAAGTAATAGCTTTGTCAATAACTTCTCCCACAAGTGATTCACCATTGCAGACTATTGGCTCCCTTACTGAACTTCTTAGCCCAGATGCCTCATGTAATGGGGTTGTTGCAAGTTTCTCAAGAAATTCCACAACCCCCATATTTAAGCATGATTCTAGTTCAGATATTGGACAACACCTCAAATCCGTAGTAGAAAATGTCGCCACAAGCTTCCTCTCTCTACCCTGCATTGCATTAGTGATTTTAGATATCGAATGATTTAATAGAAAAATGTGAAAAATGGAAAAATGTGGCCACGTACGTTGACGAGTTGGGTGTGATCTTCTTGAATGGAGTTTGAAGATTGTACAATTGGTAAAGCAACAAGTGAAGCTGACCTCATGCATTTAATGGCATCAATAACTCTAGCTTTATCAGTAATGCCAAAGATGACATCCGTGAGTAGTGTTCCTGCTTCTTTGACTGTGCGGTAGAGAATGCCCTTGAGCTCATGGACATGGCTATGGCTATGGCTTCTCAAGAACTTCACAACATCCATTTGAGTCAGCATCCGGTAGCTAGATGCTGACTCGGATAGTTCCACACCTGCAGCTACATTCTCAATTTGACTATCTACTGGTACTAATGCTCTGTGTATCCCTTTGCTGAACACTTCCATACAATCAATTATGCTACCATACCATGCATACATCAATAAAAATAATCAATATTCTATCATTAATTGCATAATATATATATATATTATTTCTTGGTATCTTCCTCGAGAAAAAATCGAAGATCAAGACTGACTATAGTATTAAGAAACACATATAGACTTATTAAAAGAGAGCTTACCTGGTGTTTGGATTTAGTGTCCACAAGGTGAGACTTTCAAGACAATGACCAATAATGGAGGAAACAGGGACGGAAATCTTTTTATCCAAATCCTCTTTTGTTTCTTTATTACCGGAATCATCAGTATCTCCGGCAATATGGGCTAAGATGTCAAGCATGGTAACCATACCTATGTAATGTTTCCTCACCACACCGGTCTTTTTATCAGCTTCAACTATCATAGATCCGCCAGCACCAATCCAGTGTCCCGGCGGAGCAGCCACCGGAACAGCCACAATCCGGTTACTCATAAGAGTATTCATGGTGTCAGCCAGTGAAGCTGTGTAAGGAACCTCAATTAATCTCCTCTTCTCAATTATAAGTTCCTTCACTTTCTTTTCCCCAAGCCTTTCTGGTTTCTCCTTCTCCTCCCTCTGAATCTGCATGGCTGCGATATTTCCCTTTTCCCTTAATTTCCTTTCTTGTTTCTGAGTTGAAATAATTAGTATAATCTTTATCTATGGTAAGCCAGAAGAATGTAGATAAGGCAAATATATATATGGAAACAGTCTGTTGTGTACGTGGCGAAGCTGCATAGTGCTTGAGTGTCCCTTTACGTTGTTGGCTACGTGGCTCATTAGGAAGCTTCGTGGAGATTACAAGTGTAACTCCATGGCCGTCCAGGTAGAAAGTCTTGAGACTATTAAAATGATCAAAAGTAACAAAAAGAAAACAGATAAATTTTAACTATAAAAAGAACAAAGGAATAAGCCGACAACCAAAATGGATAAACATTATTATTCAGTTCTCTGAAACAGAGATAATATTTGGTACAAAATCTTCCAAGATGGCCTGCAGTTTCCCATATAATTAATATAATCCCCCAGCCAAAATTTCTATAGTCAATAAACACCTTTCCAAAATTGTTTTGAATTGAGCTATATATATATATATATATGGAGGAATATATTCTTCTAGTCTGATGACTGAACACTATAATCTGAATTAGAAAACCTATATATTTTCCACCACCCCCCCCAACCACCAATAACATAAGTCTATCCTTGAGCTGAAGTCAACTGAAAATTACAGCTCTACTAAAAATATATCTATATATATAAAGTCTACAAGACTAGAGTCTTGAAGTTTTCAGATCCAACGGGTGAACAACAGGGAGAGCTGAAATAAGCTGACGCTTATTATCTGGGGGTAACTTGTTCTGCTGCAACAATGGGGGTAATGCTAGTAGAAGCTGAACTAGTCTCCTCAGCTGACTCTGAAGCATCATTGCCCCATTTTCCTTGTCCTTCCAGTGGCTCAACAACATGAACACCACCATCAGATAGTCCCAATGCAAATTGATTTGGTTCTGATGGATGAGCAGCAATGGCAACCGGATAAACCTTTGCTCTGTTGAAGAAACGAAATCCATCATAAGATTTAAGATCAGAAAAATGGAAAATGCAGTTGAGAGTAAATGAATAAATTAATTAATACCTTGATGGAGAAGCTAAATAGGAAGTTGGCTTGATCATGCATTTTGGCTGGAGTTTAGGAGCAGTGAGAATATGGACACTCCCATCATCAAGACTTGCATATACTGATTGGCCATCACATGAATATGTAGCATCTGTTATTGCAACGCTTGATTCTCCTGGAACCCACTGTCACAAACAAAACCACAAAATTTTGAATGTATAAAAAGATTTATATATCATGCATGATAATAGGATTTCTAAAAATCTTGAATGGAACATGATATGACGTGCATGCACCTGCTTGATGCAGTCTAATGTAGACGAGTCGTATACGGCAATCTGCGTCTCATGAATCGCCAAGACATGAGTTTGATCATGATTGAATTTGACATAGGTATTTGCCTGAGGATTAGCCACACGTCCTTGTGCAGATGAAAGAAACTTATTAGCCTTTCTTTCCCAATCATCCCTGCTCCAAACGCAAACCTGCAATTCCAAAGCATACATGAGTAACTGCAAGAAAACAGTTATTTGGTGAACATTAGAAACTGAGTCAGTGAATATTTTTGACATAATTCCACAAGCCATGCAGAACTTACCTGCCCATCAGCACCTGATGAAACCAAGATACCCAGAACATTGGAGAAGGCTAGACCAGTCACTCTCTTTTGATGACCTTTAAACTTTACTTTTACCTGTAAAATAAGGCAGTGTCAAAATTTGTCATCATTGAGAAATTTCTGAATTTAAAACTATTTGCCACATAATTCTGCAATACAGGTGTGACAAGAGACCTCATCAAGTCGAACATGATAAATCTGTATTGTGGCATCCTCCATTCCAATGGCAATGACATTATTGTCTTGAGGGTCAAAGGCAAGACATGTTGCAACAGGCGGAGGGGATAAGATTGTTGTCAATGTCTGCATATGAAAATATGATCAGAATCTTTCCATGCAAAGCTAGGTTAATACTACTACGTGATCGCAAGAATATGCCCTAGCTGTTTTAGTGCCACACTCTTAGCACATTAAAGAAATGCATCCCAATACTAAATGTTCTTACCTTGAAAGTCATCATGTTAAACAAAGAAATTTTTCCTCCGGATGCAGACACAGTGTAAGAATCATTCCTTGACAGTGCAAAGCAAGGAACAGCATCTTCATCACTTGTTTCACAAATATCATTGACCATGATTGCTCCACTTGCAGGTTGCCAGAATTGTGGTGGAACTGCTGTAGTTGCCTATAGAGCAAATCAATTATGAAGTAGCATTAAGGTGGGTGTGATAAAAAACAAGATTGTTTCTGAATTCAAGTTTCAGTACCTTTCCAGTCGTGTTCTTCTCATTTTTTAGCCATTTCCAGAGTTTGTGCACTGCATTACATTGTAATGCCAATATAGAACTTCCTGAATGTGTATATATTAACCTAACAATCTGTGGAGAAAAGATGAGAGCATTAGATCACAAAAAGATAGTTTTCTGCTCCAATTAGTTAAGGTTGATCAAGAGTCAATTAAACCTCCAATTGAACTGAAAAGAAGAAAAAACATACCCTCATAGCCAATAAATTGCCAGGAAGCCTGAAGGAACGAATCTGACTTGTTTCATTTATTTCAGTCGACTTCAAAATCTTTATCTTTTCTTTGCGATTTTGGCTACCTCCATCCTGCAAAATGACCAGAAAAGAAAATCATTAAGGGGAATTGTTAAAGAAAATTCTTTCAATTTGAAAGATTACAAAGAGGGGCCTGAATACAAATGAGCATCCACAGACAAAAAAAAAAAAAAAACAACCCTTTCATCTTCTTCAGAGAAAAATCCAACGCAAGTATATACAATACTTATCCCTACTCACCGGAGCAACAACAGCTGTGACAAGAGCTTTTTTATCAGCAATATTTGTGCTTGTTCCAGTATTAGAACTTGGAGCAATGACGGTGGCAGGTTCAGGACCCTACATAGTAAATTGTGTGAGACAAGACATTCAGCAGAACTTTCAACTGAGATCTCCAGATTATTTTACCTTTGGTTTGCTGCTTGATGCAACTCGAGCTTTATCTGTTGCACCAGTTTCCTTGACACATGATGTCCTGGGAGCTTCAGCATTTGCTAGAATTTTAAATCCATTGTCACTAGTTGAAATTGCTAACAATGTTCCATCCTTATTAAACCGAATGCAAGGTGAAGCCTGCACATAATTAAGTTAATAATTATCACATCATTGAGAAATCTCAGCAGTAACAGACTCCCATATCATGAAGATAGAGATTTGACTCTTACCGGTAACCCACCATCTGCATCAATAGTCATTATTACATTTGCCTCATCCATGTCCCAAATTTTTACCACAGACTCATCACCAACAGCCAAAAACCTGTTCTTTACAGTATCAAATTGAACCACACCTACAGATTGTTTTCCAAGACCAGAATATGAGCGCTTGGCAATGCCTTCACTTTCACTCAACTCAGCAAGGTATGATTCACCTTCTTTATTTGTACCACAGCAGAAGAGTCTGACATGCACCACCAGAAATGGAAGATATATTTAGACAGAAGGAATTATTTAGCAGTTATCTGAACTAATCCTACAAAGCAAGAGCAGGAACCTAAATTTACCTGGTTCCATCAGCACTGTAGGCCATAGTAATACAAGAACCGCCTGGTGCATCAAACTGAACTCTTGCACCCACATTATCATATAACCAAGCCTTAATCTTCCCATCAATAGCAGTTGAAAATATGAACTGAAACACAAATTGAAGACCTTCAACAGAAGCAATTATGTGGTGAAAATTTAACGAACTATACTCTCTTTTTTTAACCATTATTAGAAAATAAAAATCTCCTGATGTGCGTTTTTAAAAAAAAAAAATTCTCTTACAAAAATCACAAGTTAACATTTTGTCCTAAAACTTTCTACACGTATACCTTAGAGCCAAATATCATGGCAGGAAGAGTTAAACTGAGAAAGAAGGAAAGGCAGTTAAAAAGTAACGAACAGTGAACAAGTATATACTACAATATAGTCCTAATCTTTTAGGTTTACTGTATTCCTCAGCAAATCTATAAATATTCCTTAATCATCCTCATTTAACAAAATACTAGAGAGCAAGAGATAAAGACAAGTTCATAAAATATCCGTAATCACATATTCTGAACAACACATATTAATATATCATCTCAATGCTCAATCTTGAATAGCCAAAAGAAGTAAGTACCTGTACATTTCCCCTATAATGAGGGCAAACAGAATAGACAGCTGCCTCATGACCCTCCATCATATACAACTTGGAACCATTAGTAGTATCCCAGACCTGCACCTCATCACATTAACTACTGCACTGTGTAAACCACATTCCACAAAGCTTACATCATTCAGCTAACAATACAAACCTTAACTGACTTGTCCTCTCCACATGATACAACATATAAATGCTCAGGTGGGCTGGAGAAAGCAATGTCACCAACATTACCCATGTGGGCTTCAATCTGGAAAAAAATTAAAAAATAAGGTAAGGAAGAGCATCCGTCATCCTCATTTTAGTTAAGGGGGAGAAAAGATACAAAGAGACTGTCTCCTGTCAATACTTGAAATAAATGATTGAAGAAGGTAAAACCAACCTCAAGGTGGTTACGTAACTCATTGCCCCCTTGATAGTAGTATAGATGAATAATGTGTTTGGAATATGCCACGCCTACATTTAAAGAAATAGAAAGGATCATTTATGTCGTTACAAACAACTAGATTGCAAAATTTTATATATGTAGTAATCTTAGCCAAAAGTTATTTTCCAAAGCGCTTGGAACTTGGAAGTAAACATTCCCCATAAACAAATATATCTAGCAAGAACTTCTTCTATTCAAAGTAAATATTATATTCTAGATAGTCCAAAATAAAAGACATAAATGCAGACGTTAATGGGAAAACAAAAAACACTCTGATGACTAAAACTTCCATGAAAAACACCTCGTTAAGCAACTCTCCTCCTAAAAGAAACAAAATAACTCTTTTAATTGCTTACCAAAAAGGGTTCTGTCAGGACTCCATATTACACGATTTACTGATGCAGTACACTCTTTTGATAAAGTAGCCTAATCAGAGGAAAGACGAATAAATTTAAATTAATACAAATAAAACCTGCAATGGAAGTACCTTTCAAATGTTAAAATTTACCTGCAGAGTTATTGAACATGATCTCAAGTTCCAAACCTTAAAGGTTTGATGAATGAGCCTTTCCCTTTTACTCACATCCCATATAGCAACGTCACCAATATTTGTACCAACTTAACATAAAGAGAACACATAATTAGCAGAAAGCAATAACCCTGAATGAGAAAGCAATGACTGAAGTCTTCAGGCACTAGAAGCTAACCAAGAAGCAAAGTTTGTTGTGAAGGATGGAAATCCATGCTCTTAATGGCAGAACCCTGACTTAGATTTACAACAAGATTTATGGGTAAATCGTCAGAAGAATATGCAGAATGGATATGGCTCCGTCCCGTATAAGAGATGGGGAATACATTATGAGGGAGATTGTTGGCCTGCAGAAGATGAAGGAATCAAGAACTAATGACATATCATAATAACAAGAGAAAGACATCCAAACCAACAACTTGAGGCAAAAAATAGAATAGAGAAACATTAGTTACTTCCAGTATCCCATTCTACCATAATAGGAACTGAAGTTACAGAATCACCATGGACAAACAAACCACTGGAAGATATTACAAACAGTTAAGAACAAAGGAAGAACCAGAAACCAATAACATAGCACTGCACAGTACAAGGAAATGTATCAGTTGATTAATTTCTCAGTGTGAAAATCACCTTGTACAAATATGAAACATCATGCAAACCTTAACACTTTGCTGGTAAGGAACAATTATATTATGCAAGTACCTCCTCTGATATCCGAATAGGTCTCATTCTTTTAAAAGCATGGTCCCTGCCAGCAGATTGATTATCCGTTGCAGAATTATTAGTAAGAGGAGACCTGGGCCGCTTCAGTGTGGATACTATGTATGGAAAGAAAAAGCACTACTCAGTAAGAGGAGTAAATTTTAATTTCTGTAATACCATTTGGCAAGGAGATTCGTAAGACACTGTAAAACTAAAATTGCAATAACAAGACGTCTTATATACACTTTTTAATTTAAAAAAATATATATATATATCAAAGAAACATAACAGAAATAGATAAACAGGAAGAAAAGAAAAGGAAAAACATATATTCAAGAAATATTCACAAGTCGAAAGGAAAATTTTACCAGCATTACTAGGAAGACCCAGACTCACTGGTCCTCCAGCACCAGACATGTGGGGCACAGAAGATGAACTAGAGGCACCCAACCATCCATTAATAGATGTTACAGGTGATTGAATCGGCTGGAGCAACTATCAAAGTGGCACAGAAAAAGGAAAGAATTATATATAAATAAAACCAAAAGTAAACCTGATATAAAAAAGAGAGGACTTTCATCTTGAAAAAGATCTGATGCATCCAAAATTTAAATTCATGCAGACTTACACCATGTGAACCAACCGGGAAACCCCCAACATTGGGCAAAGATGCCATTAATGGATTGACAACAGAGGATGATTGACCACATGTGTGGTCTTGAAAGAGGGTTTTTATTTCAGGGTTAAGCTTAGGATTTTTGCAGAGCTGATGCTGCCAATTTAAACTGCACCCGAAGCAAAAAAGTTGTTATTAGTATAGAAAATGGAATACAACATTCAAGAATTTCCAAAACATACCTCTGGTTAATGAGTGTGCGCAGTCTTGTAGAACTCACGTCTGGAAACTGAAGCTTATCATGAAAATGTGGATTTGCATCAAGCAATCTCTTCAGTTCAACCATCATTCCAGCTCTAGATGTCTTGGCATCAATGTAGTTAGCTAGTTGTGCATTCTCCCTAGCATTCATTAGACAATTAAGGGAATGTATCAAGAAAGTTGATGTGATCATTTAAATCAAAAGCAACTTCAGTGAGTTTCTCCACAAGTGAAATTTCCCTATTTTTTTTTTTTTTTTTCAAGTAATTAAAATCTTGATTTCAAAGATAAAAACGATGAGAGACCAGCAGAATGCGTGGCAGCATGACACAAAACAAACAAAACAACATATAAGAAAAGAACAATAACATTCAACAACTTTGTGAAAATTTATTTGACTGGAAATTCTAACTATACCATGCAGAAAAAGAAAAAGGAAAAAGACAAAACTAATAAGACTAATCCAAAATAAATTTGTATATACCTAAAATTCCGCATTGTCAAGAGATGCGTAATCTCCTTGTAAAGACTCTCATTGAAGGTTTCAAAGAGTTTCAGATCCTTCCTGAGAATCTCCACAGCCTTGGCATGATCATGCCTATAATAAAGAGTAAAACAGTAATTAAATTATTAAAACAAAACTTCAAAAATTATATATATATATATGTATGAATAAATAAAATTGCCCATAATTCTCTACAATAAATGTACAGGAAATACATTAATTAAATTCAAAGTTGGAAGAAGACTTTACTTGTCCAGCGCTTCCAGGTATCTCTGCTTCCGGATCTCAAAGAACATTTTCATGGAGAAACGGTTCTCCTCCACCCTTGTAAAACCGCGTAAATATTTCTCCGCATCCTCCAATTCTCCATTCATAACAATGTTCTCGAAGTAATTCAGGTTGAAGAAAAGTCCAGATTCCTTCTCCAAACTTCCATAAAAATCCCCCGCCCCCAAGAAAAAGTATAAGAAGTACATCAGAATCAAAACCAAAATTTCATTTCTATATATATGTATAACTTCAAGAATAAAAAACCGTTAAGAACTAACTTACATGTGCAAGGATTCCTTGAATTTCTCCTCCTTCAAAAACTGCAGTACCAAAAAAACCAACTCCTTGCTCAAGGGGGACGTCATTCTTCCTTTTTATCGTCCTCAACCCCAACCTCCCTCTCCCTCTGTAACCACTCCTTTACTACAGAGAAATCATACAACAAACAAAAAAAAAATTAGGGCCCGTACGGTTAAATTCAACACAAACACAAAATTCAACCAAAGAACAACACACACACAAAAAAAAAACACATAACACAAGCCCACCTCGGAATGAGTGACAAAAGAAAGAACACCGATCAAATTCGTAACGAAACAGCAAGTTCAATGACAAATAACTGGTCCTCGGTACTTCTGCTACTCAAATTTCGACTTTTTCTTCGACACTTTTCTATCAATCTTTTTCACTCCCCCCACCCCACATATATATATACACACACATAAAGGGTGAAAAGAAAGCGAAGGCGCTCTTTTAGTGTGTCAATGAAAGAGAGAGCTGATTTGTACTTATTCAGTGTCCATCTTATTCACGCGCTAATAGTACATTGTATTTTACGAACCTGTTTATCTTACGTCAGCTTTATATACGTGTCAACTCCAGAAAGTATTCACAACTCTTGGCAAACAGCTACCACACCACGTCATACAGTTTAACGTTAACAGTCGCGAGTGGGCGTGGCCTAAACTATGAAATTTAAGTAACGTATGATAAGTGAGCCTACTTATCAACCGCACTTATCATTACATATACTTTTTGAAACTTGATAATCAAATTCGATTATCACGAACAAGATTTGCGTGCGCGACCAAAAGATGATGGTGATGGATGGATGGATGGATGGTGTGGTCTTTGCCTTCCACCTTTCTTTCTTCCTTAGTTTCGAATTTCGGTCTAACGTTTTTCTACTAAATATTAAAATAGTACTAAAAGCCAACGTGACCAATTTGATCTTTTATTTTTAACCACATCCGATATCTGAGCTATTACTGACTCTAACTAATTCAAATTCAATTCGAATTATACTTACAGAAATCAATTTTTACTCAAGAGAAGGTTTCACTTTATATCTTACATGGTGCGAGAGTGTTGATACATCGACCTCGTGTAATATGAGTGCTATGCGAAATTGACAAAATTTTAGATTTGGTAAAAAAAATTTAATTGGTGATTTGGTGTGTAATTAATAGATATAAATGTAGTTGTTAGAAAACTATGAGATTTTTGTGGACCAAATAAAAATATGGCAATCTGATTACAAACTAACTAAATTATATAATTTAAAAAGTGGAATGTGTGTGAAATAAATACTTCTTTTCCTTATACAAAAAATGGCAAAGACGAAAAACAAAATATTGCCGTTAGTTGAATTTTGAGTTTTGTGTCCGTAAAAGGACAAAAAACGCGCTTCTAGAATTAATTTTTTTTTTTCCTTATATACTTTATAAATTCTGTTGGATTTTTTTTTTTTTTTTTTCGCACGGGGGTGTCCCGAGTGGGTTCCATCACCGAGGGGCACCTTCACGCCCGGACTAATCCTACTTGTTGATTTGTAGGCACCCCATTGGTGGGACAACTGGCCAAAGGATTTAACATTTTTCCATACTCAAGCTAGGATTTGAAACTTGGATCATTGATTAAGGGAGGAGGAGCCCCTACCGCTCCACCACATGCCTCTGGTTAATTCTGTTGGATATTTTTTCTCCATTAAATTCTTTTTATCGATCAAATTAGTTGTGAAATTCCAAAGAGAAATAACTTAGTTGGTTTGAATTTCTTATTTAAGTGCGTCAAGTGAAGTGAGAGTCATGAGTTTGACTCACGCCAAAATTGGCTTTGTGCCACACAATTTCGGCTATATGTTGTAATCTCCGGAGTTTATTCTCATGGGTCTCTCCCGAATTAATCGATGAAGATATGAGGTCACTAAAACTATACATAGTTTGCTTGTCAATTATTTTATTTTAAACGACTATATCTTGAAATAAAAATTTGAAATTTTTATAAGAATTTAGAAAGTAAATAGTCTGGTTAGGAAAATTATATGTTATAGTCTTATAATTATTTTATTTTCTTTTTTTAAAAAAAAAAATTATTTTATTTTTAAAATTTATTTTAAATCTTAAATTTTTTAGAATTTGATCCTTTAACTATTTTATTTTTTTCTAACTGAGTCTTTTTGGTCAAATTTGTGAAATTTGACAACAATAAATATTAATTTTTTTTTAATGTGAACAACTTTCAAATAATAAATGACAAAAATAGTTATAATTAAATTAATTATGCAAAATTCAAAAATTTTATTTAAGTCTACTCAACTTTACAAACTAACTCTAATGTAATGACTTTTGATGACTATGTTACATGTAACTTAATTTAAAATTATTGAATCATATTCATAGTTTTTTTTTAAAAATAATAATAATTTGTTTATTATAAAAAATATAATAAAACAAATAAAAGTTGTGAAATTGTTTTTAAGAGATAAAATATAAATTTTGATATTCTCATTGATTCCACAATTGAAAGAATCATGATTGATACATTGAGTTTTATAACTTAGTTTATTCTTATTTCTTTACTTTTCCGCGTCATATAATATGGACATCTGTTTCTTTGAAGATGAATATGGTACATGATATGGTCTCCGCTCTCTAATTGCTCTAGTCCTTGATCCCTAGGGTTTCGTTTTTGTCTCTCCGATGCTTAAGTCAGAAACGATATTAAGGAAAAGTAGAAAAGGGACTAAAGCTTTTAGGGTAGAGTTCCACTTACCGTTCTTTACCAAGATAACTTGTATTTATAATAGCCTTTGTTTTACCTAAAAAAAGGCAATTCCCTATTATTTCAGGGAGATCTCCTAATTAAATTGATTCATCAAATATTCCGGAGATCTTCGAATATCAGTAAAATATATGGAAAGATACTAGGATATCTACTAGTACAACATTTGTTAAAATATTATATATAATAGTATATTTTATATAAATTATTATATTATATTAGTTATTTATATATATAGCTATTTAAATCAATCGTTTAATAATTTTTTTATTATTTAAAAAGTAGTTATGAAAAATTATTATATTTATATGTAGATAATAATAAATTAAATTGAAAATAAAGTTAATAAATATTATATCTATTTTGTTTAATATAAAAATCAAATTGTTGGCGGTTACAAATAGAGAATGTAAAAACAAAACCTAAAGAACCTTTTTATAAATTGTGGATATTTTCTTTAATGTTTTTTTTTTTTTTTTTTAATAACAAAAGAACTTTTTCTTTGTGTCAACTATGTCTTTAATGTATACACTTTTTCCACATAAAACAAAATGTCAGAATTGAATTCACTTCATTCTCCCTCGGTTGAAAATTCATTTTTTTTTGCAAAAGTCAATGGTTAAATATATATATATATACAAGAGAGGCATTCCGCACCCAAGTGTCGAATGAACTCTCACATTCAAATATAAAAGATAAAATTATTATAATAAATATTAAGATAAAGTATCTCAGTAACACTTTTTAGAGTTCAAAATTCAAGTTTAGCACCTAAGGAATTTTTTGTTCCGTTAGGGTAAATATTTGACTGTTAGTCAACCCATTTACTGTTTTGGGCAAGGACATTTTTGTCCAAAAATTTAAAAAAATAAACCTAAATTTTTTATAAAGGATACTTTTATAATTTTCAATAAAAAACCTAAAAGCCTAAATTTTTTTCTCTCTTCTTCTTCTGTTTTTCTTCTTCTTCTTTGCTCAACCCCATTATTTTCCTTCAATTTCATAAATTGATCACGAGACTTGGGCGGCGGGAAATTGGGAAAATTTGTTTGAAATTTTAAAGTAACAAACGGTGTCTGCAGTGAATTGAAACTTTTTTTTTTTTTGTCGGTCTTTATTTTTTGTGCAGATTTCAGTGTGAACTGGATTTTAATTTTCCATAGTTTTTCTTGGAATTATTATTATTGTTATTATTGTTTTGTTCTTCAGTGTTTGTGTTGAACTTGTGTCCTCGTCCCTTCTTTCTTGCTTACATGAATATGGAAATTGAAAAATGGAAAATATTTGAGGCGGTGGTTTTTAGGTTTTTTATTTAAATTACAAAAATACCCTTTATAATAAATTTTGGAAAAAAGATTTGAATTTTGAAAAAAAAAAAAAAAAATTGAATTTTGAAAAAAATGTAAATTTTGGAAGAAGTTATAATAAATTTTGGAATAAGATATAAGTTTTCGAAAAAATTTGAATTTTGAAAAAAAAAATGTGAATTTTGAAAGAAGATATAAATTTTGGAAAAAGATTTGAATTTTGAAAAATAAAAAAATTGTGAATTTTGGAAGAATTAGTAAAGAATGTGTGGAAGAAGAAGAATAGGAGAGAGAAAAAATTAGAAAAGAAGAAAAAAATAGAAAAAATTTGAGATAAAACAATTATAAAATAATGTAAATGAGATTTTTTTTTTTTTTTTTTTTTACAAAAAAAAAGAAAAGAAGAAAAGTGTAAGATAAAGAGTGAAGAAGATGAAAAAAATTATAAAATAATAGTAAATGGAATAAAAAGGAAAAGAAGATAAAGAGTTAAAAATAATAACTAAAGACTCAAAAAAAAATATTAAAATTCAATAAAATTACAACTTATATATAAGATGGTAAATTGGTAAATTTTATCCTTTAAGTTACATAATTTTTGTGATTTCATAACTTTTTTAAATTTGTATATAATTTTATCATTTATCTTTATAATTTTGGTAAATTTCATCATTCTGTTAATTTTATTAACGGTCAAATGTTAGTCAACTTTTTTTAAAAAAAATTTTTATTTTATAAAAGTAATTATATTGAAAAGGGTAAAAATGTATTTTTTCTCCTTTTCCACTTTATTTCTTCTTATTTTACTTATTTCCCCCTCCCAAATTTAAACTTGAGAGTTACATTCACAAAAGTAAAAATCCATTGTGACTTTTTCATTCTTTCCCTTTTTTCTTCTTCTTCTTCTAAATGTAGTTATATTTTTTATAGATGGTCCATTGCAAATTGTACAAAACAATATAACTTAAAAAATAATGAAATCATAAAAATTATATAATTTAAGGGATAAAATTTGTCAATTTACCTATATAAGATAGAAAGTTGTAATCTTATATATAAATAAAACCTACACTATTTTAAAAATAAGATATTATTTAAATAATAAAATAAACTTTATTTAACTCTAAGGTACAACTGGATGTAACTTTTAGCTCAAAGGTATTTCTCATAGTTTGAGATTCATCTAAAACGTTTCGTATTCATAATTATAATTCATTTAAAATATCTCGTGCCATAAAAAAAAAAAAACAACTCCAATTATCTAACTTTTTTTTTTATTTAGAGTTTAAAAAGAAAAAAAAATGATTTTTTTTCTTATTTGAAAACTAATGTAAATATGAAGTTCTTCTTCCGGCCTAATGGTTAAGTGTAAGAGGAAAAATCTTTTATGATAAAAAGTGCATTCATTTCGGTTATTTATGAAAAAGAAAGAAGGGGGTCGGTTGAATTTCAAGTATTCCGTTTTACCAATAAGATACGGAGACTTACTTCACATTTGGAAGTGAGGTGGTTTGTCAAGAAGTGAAGGGTTTAAACTTTTGGGCCTTCCCGAGTGGATTAGTTTAGACCGGAAGGATCTGGATACCACCTTAAAAAAAAGAAAAAATGAAAACTAATGTAAATACAATGTCAAACACTAAAATTGCAAAATTTTCTTTTTTAAAAACTCTCTTTATTTGAATAAAAAATGTAAGAAAAAAAAAAATTGGTTTAAGAAATTGAATGCGGATTCGGTGCACTCTGGATCAGTATGATCCAGGAACAATATTATACCCGTGAAAGCTATTAATGCTAAAAAAAAAATGCCACATTTAATATAACCATCTCTCATTCCTCGTGAGTCCATAATTAGCTTACTTTAATATTCGCACCAACCTTTTCTCTTACCATAAATATAAATTCCTTTGCCTTTTTTCCCTCTTTCTCTCTCTCTACACTTCCAAAAATGGATTTCCTCGTCTCTTCCCAAACTCTTCTTCTACTCACTATACTCACGATTCCTTTAGTAGCGGCTTTCACAGTAATAATGCCGGAATCTTCCAGTTCGCCGACGTCGGCCTTAGTCGACGGTCCCCAAACCGCTTTCACGATGAACAATAACGGAGCTCGAACTGATTCGAAGGAGCAGGAAGCTGTTTATGAGATCATGAAGGCTACCGGTAACGAATGGGCGGTGGAGATACCGGACATTTGCCGGGGACGGTGGCACGGCATCGAATGTATGCCGGACAAGGACAACGTCTACCACGTTGTTTCCCTGTCATTCGGTGCTCTGTCCGATGATACCGCTTTTCCAGCTTGTGATACAACCAGGTCTTTTATTTCTCCTTCGATAATAAAACTCCCACATCTACGAAGTTTGTTTTTTTACCAATGTTTTACGTATAATCCTCAGCCCATCCCAAAGTTTTTAGGCCAGTTAGGGCCCACTTTGCAGAATTTAGTTCTTAGGGATAATGGACACATCGGCCCAATCCCAAATGAACTCGGAAATTTGGCCCGTTTGAAAGTTCTGGATCTTCATAAAAACAATCTAAAGGGATCCATACCCGTTTCGTTTAGCAGGTTTGCTGGACTACGGTCGTTGGATTTGAGCGTAAACCAATTAACGGGTTCAATTCCAAATCTGAGTTTCCCGGAGTTGAATGTTCTGGATCTAAACCAAAATCACCTGTCGGATTCAATTCCGATCAGTCTTACGACTTGTAAATCTCTCCTGAAAGTGGATTTGAGCAGAAACCGACTCTCCGGTCCAATACCGGACACGATCGGCAATTTAGGGAAATTAGCCCTAATGGACTTGAGCTACAACAGTCTAACAGGTCCAATTCCTTTTAAGTCTCTGAAGGAATTGAATTTCCTTCAAGCTCTGATTCTTAACGGAAATCCAACAATGGCGACAAATATTCCCGAAAATGCATTTGATGAATACGGTTTGCAGGAGTTGATGATTTTGATACTGTCGGAAACGAACTTGGTGGGGACGATACCGAAATCGCTAGGGCAATTGAGAAATCTGCGAGTTCTTCATTTGGATAGGAACAATCTGAACGGGTCGATTCCCGGAAGTTTGGCGGACCTGAAAAATCTCAGTGAGCTAAGATTGGATAACAATAAGTTATCGGGACCTGTGCCGTTCAAGAGGGATATGGTTTGGAAGATGAAAAGAAAACTGAGGCTTCGTAACAATTCAGGTCTGTGTTACGATGCAAAAAGTGGGCTTGGAGATGATTTGGATGCTCTGTTCAATTCTGGAATTGGTAGATGCGAAACTCAGCAAAATCCAAGAATACCAAAAACACTGCAGCATCTTTCCACTCATCATTGATTCTGGGGACAAATTAAATAGTTAAGAGTAGCCAGAACTTATAAAATAGTAACACTACAAATCTTGTTCGTTCTTAATATATATATCTTGAATTTAAATTTCAAGAAAATTCGACCCTTTGTTTTTATTATGTATATATAATAACATCATGCTAGATAGAAATATATGCATGAATGGAAGCTAATTTATCTATATATTGCATCACTTTTATTCAGTAAAATGAGTTATTACAAAAGTTTCTAAATCTATATTTAATCTTTCTTCTGAGAAACTATGTTATCTGTGACCTTTCCACACAAATTTGAATAAACATAAACAAAGAATCAAAGAGAAAAGGGAAACTCTATTTCTTGAAAATGAGTAATAGCATAACCTTATTCTTCAAATATATATATATATATATATATATATATATATATATATATATATATATATATATATATTAATACTCATCGCATGGCTCAACTTCATAATATTTGCTAGACATAATATTTCACCTGATTTTTACATGTTACTCATAATTAGTATCAAACTTGTAATTTTGTGTAGCATTCATAATAAAATTACTCATTATGCTAAATCAAAAAGTTTGAATTCGTAACATTTTTTTGTTATAAGTAATAAGGCAAATTGGCCAAAAAGATCTCTTACATTATAATTTTTTTGCGATTTCATCCATTTTCTTTTTTTTTAGAAAATTTCATCTCTTATATTATAAATTTTGGCCAATTTCATCCTTTTCGTTAATTTTTTTTTGTCAACAGTTTGTCAACTGTTATATTTAAAAATATTAATTTTCTTAGGGGTAAAAATGTCATTTCACTGTTTTAAAAAAAAAAAAACCAAAACACCCAATTCCACTTTCCCTCCTCTATTTTTCAATCGATCCAATTCAAATTCCGGAAATAAACCATACTTCGGTAGAGAAGCAAAGCTGGATTCGGAACCCACTAAAGAAGCAAAATTGGATTCGGAACGCACTAACTTACACTACCATAATTATAATTATAATATGAATCGGGGGTTTGAGCACCAAATGATGAATGGCAGCCATTAAACTGCATAAATCAATATTCACGGTGTAGCATACTTATTCATGCACACAAGCTCTGAGCTATAAAAGTGGTATAACCGAATAATTATCATATATAACAATATGTATGAAAATATAAACTTACTCAAAAATTGTTTCATATATTCCGGAATTTAACATTCCTTGAAGAACCTTTCCGCTCAAGCTTGATTCTGGTCCCTTTTTTTGAAGATTTCTTCCGCATGCATTTGTTCGAGTCATCTTTCCACTTATTCGATAAATTTTAATTTTTCAGTTCTGAAAGATAAAAATTTATTAACAAAAGCCCCAACTATCACAAAAACCCCCAAAATCACTGTTGGGTTTCATCCACAACAAAGAAAAAAAAAATCGCTTACCGTATGGAGGTCTGTCGGGATCAAGAGGGCCGACACCAAGCTATAGCACATTCGAACTTTGGAAATCTACCGCTCTTCATCTTCGAGAGCTCTCTACGGGTAGCCGCACTTTAGTGGGTTCCGAATCTAGTTTTGCTTCTCTACGGGAAGTATGGTTGATTTCTAGAATTTGAATTGAAACGATTGAAAAATGGAGGAGGGGAAGTGGAATTGAGGGTTTTGGTTTTTTTTTTTTTTTAAACAGTGAAATGACATTTTTACCCCTAAGAAAATAATTTTTTTTTAAATATAACAGTTGACTAATTGTAGACAAAAAAAAATTAACCGAAAAGATGAAATTGACCAAAATTTATAATATAATGGATGAAATTTTCCAAAAAAAAAAAATGAATGAAATCGCAAAAAAATTATAATATAAGGAAGCTTTTTGGCCAATTTGCCTAAGTAATAATACAACATTTATTTTTAACTACCAAGGGTTATAGAAAGCATATTGGACAAGGGTTTTAAATCGACAATTAGCGACAAAAGTAAATCATCCTATTAGCAAAATAACAAGTTGAAAGACAACAAAAAAAAAAAAAACACATAACGATATATATATATATATGTGTGTGTGTGTATGTATATATGATCAAACATCAAGAAGATTGATATCATATATATATATATATTTGAAGGTTTCGACATATTATTGTTTTGCAATCTTATCCCACATGGTATGTGCTAGTTGAGAATTAATTATTCTATACTGTCTGAAATGTTTTTTTTTTTTTAGAAGTTGGGAAAGAGGGTCTAAATCATGAAAAAGGACAATGCCAATTATAATCTAATCATACATGATTCATTGTACTTATCTTAGTTTTGGTACTAATAAAATCTTTTCATCCAAACCTACTTATAATATTTTATCATTAATTAAAAAAAAAATTAATATTGTTATTTGTAAAATTTCAAATTTAAATATTTCATTCAAGTTTCTCTCTTGACATAATGGTCTAAAAGTCTCTCTCTCAACTAAAAGGTTGAGAGTTCGAATCTCTCTTGGTCATTGGTCAATGACTAAGGAGTTTCTCTCTTACCTCCTCTTGCGGGGTTCCATAGTTTAAGATATATTCACAAGTACAGGTATACCCGCACGGTTGAGCTTTCTTAGGTGAATTAGTCTAGACCGGAAGAGCTTAAGATATTACCTTAAAAAAAAAATTAAATATCCCATTGAATAAATTAAATTAAATAGTTGATCAAGATTTGAAATATTGAACCATCAAATTACTTTGAAAACTTTTGTTTTTTTTAAGCTTATTGTATTTCTAAAGCTGGAAATTTAAGCTAATACTTTATTGTAGTACGTGATTTTGAAGATAAATTAAGATAAGGTATGGGGAATTGGACATCCGACCGTCCTTTTTCCTAAATAAAGGTAATAAAAAATTAATTAATTAATTAATAATTGGTGTGTGATTGTCCAAACAAGGAAGAAAAATAGAATTCCCCAGTGGTCTTTACGGTTGGTTGGCAATTATTTGTTTGGCGTACCATCTCCTCCAGCTAAGGAATTCAATAAGTACGTATGTTTTGTTACGCTGATTGCTCACTTTGTCTCTTAATCATAAAATTGAAAACTCAAACTATATACGTGCTTACACATATATATATATATATATATATATATGTAAATGAGGCACATTTTATAATGACTAATTTGGGAGGGATCCGTGTGAGTAGACTCTCAAAACTACAATATATAATTTAAATTGTTGCATAAAGTTATTCGTAACATTTGTTGAACTCAGGTTACTAACTTGGTGAGACACCTAAGTAACATAAATCAAACTAACTACATTATCGTCTTTCCACATGGTTAGCTTTTTTAACTCTAATGGAAGAGCACTTACAATAAAAATGATTAGTCATTATTATTAGCGAGGCTTGATGTGATTGTTACTTACATAATCACTTAACCATGAAGTTGAAAGTTCGAATTTCGTCCATGAGAATGAAACATTGATCAAATTTTATGGAGTTTGACTCATAGTGATCATTTATCAAAGAATGACTCTGGTTATCAAATGATTGAAAAACCATGAGCAATTTACTTACGATACTTAGTTGACATTCATAAAAAGTATCTAATGAATTATGAGTTCAATACATTCTATTTAACAGAAAGACGGATATTCCTTACTCAGTATCGGACAACCGATTAACATCAATATGAAAGCATTCATAGGGAATAAAATTAGTCAATTTCTCAAATTAAAATTAAAATTTTAAGATTATATGTAATAGAAAAAAAAAGTATATGTTAATGATAATAACTTGCTGGATGGGCTAGTGTGAACAATAAAATTTTCTTTTCGATTATTATTATCTGCAAAATAAATAATCAAATATATAAATGTCACAAGATAATATATATTTTGATGTTGGGCTCGAATCTTTGTATTTCTCCGCCGATTCTTT
Organism: Cynanchum wilfordii; assembly: GCA_025388415.1. Taxonomy (NCBI): domain Eukaryota; kingdom Viridiplantae; phylum Streptophyta; class Magnoliopsida; order Gentianales; family Apocynaceae; genus Cynanchum; species Cynanchum wilfordii. Next base: position 905,707 of record JAHSUH010000581.1, on the reverse strand, counting down.
TCGTCATGGATCCGAGGGCATTTTGGGCTTGTCTCGATCCAATAGATTTTGATTTCTTCCGAGGGGCGTTTTGGGCTGGATCTCGGAATGGATTTGAACTTCGAGGGCCTCTCGGGCTTGATCTCGATCTATCTGTATTTGATTTGATTTCTCCGATGGTCTTTGAATTTGATCTCGGAATGGATTTGATTTCTCGAGAGCCTTGGAGCTTTTGTTTGATCTCGAAGGGAGGATGCACCGGAAACTATGGACGATCCCCGAAGGGAATCGTCGGAGTTTCTTTTCTTCTCTGCCACCAGAGATTTTACCTTTAATTTTCACATCTCTTTCCACTTCTTGAATGCTTCACTTGGTCTCTATTTATAGATGAAGAGAGTGACAACCAATGGCTATTAGTTTGCCATGTGTCACTCATCGCAGGAGTAAAATCTTCCAATATCTTCAATATTTATTTAAATATATAAATAAAATTTCAGTGTCTACAGCTAGTTCTTGTAATTTTTTTGGATATGTTGATCCAGAAAGACTCCCCCGTCCGTTTTGTGTGACAGGGGTGGCACTTCCGAATTGACCTGCTCTGATGGTTCTAATGAAAATGCATAACTATTTTTTCAGCAAAAAAAAAAATGATAATAACTAGAGGGTAAGAAAAAATAATAGATCTGTCTAGAAAAATATTTAATATACACCGAATATATCTTTATTAAAAAATATAATTGTACATAGTACACACAAGAATTTCAATGGAAAAAAAATGGGAGAAAAAAAATATTCTAAATTAAAGTCGTGACCCTAACTTCCTATTTAAGTCGTTTGTGGACCAAAATTGGAATAAAAGGGGGAAATAATAATACTATTAATATATTATTATTATAAATAATTTAATAATATTATTTATTTTGGCACGAATTCAGAGTTCAAAAAAAAATATATATAATTGTAAATAGTATTAATAAATAAGAAGCAGAATTTCACGCATGGATTAGACGTTATGGTCAACAATTGCATTTATTGTATGTTTTTACCAAATTAGTGCTAATTAGTATTATATTTCACAATATATTTTTTTAATCTTTTAAATTAAGGTATATTTTTATAGACATCGAAATTTTATTTAAATTATTTAAATATATAATTAAATTTAATTATATATTTAAATATATATTAAAAATATTAAAAATATTGATACATGACAAACTAAATGACAAACTAATAGAGACCAAGATAAACAAAGGTACAAAAGAATTAGTGGTAGATTAGAGAGAAGAAAAGAAACTCCGACAATTCCCTTTGAAATCAAGCCCAAAAGTAAGGCTCTCGAGAAGTATCAAATACAAACGGATCAAGATCAAGCTCAAAAGTCCTCGAAGTTCAAATCTATTCCGATATCAAGCCCACGGCCCTCGGAGAAGTCAAAATCGGCGGAAAAATATAAAAATTTGAATCCAATACCAAATTTGTGAACAATAAAATTTTCTTTTCAATTATGATCATTATTATCTACAAAATAAATCGAACAAAATATTTTAATATATTTAATATATATTTAAATGTATAAATAAAATTTCGGTGCCTAACTTTAATTTAAATATTTTCTTAAAATTTATTAAATTTTGTTGAGTAATAAATAATGAAAGAATTAATAAAAATTAAATATTACATTCAATAATTAATTTTATTTGACCAAACTCTTTCAACTATATTTAATTTCACTACCAAAAACTCAACAAAGATCATGAATGCTATGTCAGCTTTTTTTTTTTTTCAGACACGACTTATTCACATTCAAATTAATTCTTGTTTGAGAACTATCGATTTAATTATCCTTTTCGTATGTTATACCTATTTTGATTTTCCTATAAATACATTAAATCAACAATTTATTTTCCACATGTTAATTTTATTATAAAATATATATATATATTAACATACCACAATTTCACATATTTATGTAATAAATAACTTTTTGATAAAATTAATGTTATAAATAAGAAAATAGTCGAAATGTAGGAGAGAAACGGTAAAAAGATCTGGTTGTTGTACCCTAGGAATTGGCTAGGAATTAAGGGTGGGAAAAAAAGCAGAAGGAAAGAAGTAGTAGTAGTAAAATCGCCATTAATGAGCATAAAGAAAAACTAAATTCTGACAACAGTGACTGAACGAACATAGATAGAAACAAACAAATGTCCAATGAAAGTCAAGAATCCATAGCCTTATTTTCTACAACAACAAAGCCCACTCACACTCTCCCACTCTCACGGTTTGCCCTTCTTTGTTCGCACGACATGCGCCTAATGTCTTCTTCTTCTTCTTCTTCTTCCTTTCCTTTTCTCCATATCATCTGTTGTCATATGTCAGCAGCCAGCTAATCCACGAAACAATAGAAAAACCTTTTTCATTTGGCATCTCACGTTTCCCCACCCTTTTCAAGAAACATTCGTAAAACCAACTAGAACAAAAGACCCTTTTACTCTCTGTATCTTTTTTTTTTCCCCCTTTTTCTTCCTCTTTCTCTTTTTAGTTTATTTTTTACCCACTGTCTGGAGTGATAATCAAGCTTCTGGTTCCAGCTAGAGAGGTTGTAGAGGGAAGGAATCGCTTCGATCGGAAGGATTGTTTCACTTTTGCAAAGAAAGATAAAGAAAAAAAATTCTGCTGTGTTTTGAAACTTGGGGTTTTGAATTTGGTGGTGGACCTTTAGGGGTTAGTTAAGAGAGAAGAGGAAAACAGAGTTAAATAAAAGGTCATGACTTTTTTTATTTTCTTGCTTTCTGGTGAATAGTGGGGAAATGAGTTTTGAACTGTTGTTCTTGTGATTGACGAATTTGAAAAGCTCGGAAAGAGGGACAGAGAGAACTGGGTTCTTGGTGTTCAAGACCATAACAATGGGTTTTTCTTATTTGTTTTGTTGTGCTAAGGGTTCTGATCGGTAAGTGCTTTCATTTATTTTGACTGACAAGTAAGCTGGCTACTTTTTTTTTTTTTTCTTCTTTCTGTCCATTTGCTTCGATCTGTTCTCAATTGATAACTTTTTTTGGAATATTCTGGTGTTCAAAGATGTGGTTTTTGATCAAATTGAGGTTATATTTGATGGAAATGCCAATTATTTTCTGAGGGAAGGAAAATGACAAGAAGTAGAAATGATGAAATACTTTTTAGAGTTCCAACTAATTGATTTTAGCCTAAACCAGTGTGACCTTTTATCTCTAATGGGTGGGTGGAATGTCAAAATCTTGCAGTAAAAACCAAAAGAAACAGTCGACATGGAGAATATTTTCTTTGAAGGAATTGCACTCTGCAACCAACAATTTCAACTATGATAACAAGCTTGGAGAAGGTGGATTTGGCAGTGTTTACTGGGGTCAACTCTGGGATGGTTCTCAGGTAAATTAGCAGAATCTCTTATCTTATTAAGTTGCTCAGCACAATTCATAGATGTTAAATAAGTAATTCTGCAAGTTTTCTCTGGAAATGATGTAGAAACTAGGAAACTGCACTCCTTTGTAGTGCTCAAAAAGATCAGTAGTGTTCTTAAAAATATGTTTCATCTGTTGGGTTGAGCCATAATTCTCTTTATCATAATATATGGTTCAACTGATTATGATCAGTTCAAGAGCTAGATTATATGGGGGCAGTGTGCTCTTTAAATAGTAATTCTGTGGGGGGATTCTTTGATAAGCAGTTCTGACAATGATGTAATTTAAATCGGTCAATGTTGACATCTAAACATTTCGATTTCTTGGTTCGAAACCTAATATTCATTATCAATCATTTCCCACTCCTCTCTACTTTTCTTTGATTAGTAAGAAATCTAAGATTGGTTATCCATTTTCCACTTTGTTGTCATTTCTCTGATATGGTACCTGAAAGGGCAGATTGTAGGTGAACATGAAAATTTGTTGTAGAACTATGAATTTTCCACATTCAATATTCTTTTAATGATATGGACTATGAAGGAGAGTAGATCAAGTAAAATATTGCCATATCTAAGAGAACTGAATTGCTTAGTATGGTAGTGGAAAAGGAACACTTTCAGCAACCATTTGCTAATTCTTCTAGTTCTACATTCTCGTGATTCCCTGTGGTATGGTGTCTGTCTTTTTGTGCAAAACTGCTCATGCTTGTCAGTGTTGTACTTCCTAGATTGCCTGTTAGAAAGGGTAATACCTGATTGAACTTATTCTGGCTCAGGAGATTTACCTACTATGAATTATAAAGGATAAATGGTGATAAATATCTAACTGAGTTGGATATTCTTGCAGATTGCTGTCAAACGGTTAAAGGTTTGGAGCAATAAAGCAGAAATGGAGTTTGCTGTCGAGGTTGAGATATTAGCAAGAGTCCGGCACAAAAATCTCCTGAGTTTACGTGGATATTGTGCTGAAGGACAAGAACGACTCATTGTATATGATTACATGCCTAATCTGAGCTTACTTTCACATCTTCATGGACAACATTCAGCTGAATGCCTTCTTGATTGGAATCGGAGGATGAACATTGCCATTGGCTCTGCTGAAGGAATTGCGTAAGTTCAGATACAACTGCACTTACATATCCTATTCTTTTGTGCATGCATTGTACTAATCTGGTACTGATATTCCAGCTATCTACACCACCATGCAACTCCACATATAATCCATCGAGATGTCAAAGCTAGCAATGTACTGGTTGACTCTGATTTTCAAGCACGAGTAGCTGATTTTGGATTTGCAAAATTCATTCCTGATGGTGCTACTCATGTAACAACTAGAGTTAAGGGTACACTTGGCTATCTCGCACCAGAATACGCAATGCTAGGGAAGGCATCAGAAAGCTGTGATGTTTACAGTTTTGGCATTCTTTTGCTTGAGCTTGCTAGTGGCAAGAAACCAATAGAAAAACTTAGTGCCACAACCAAACGCACAATCACAGACTGGGCATTGCCTCTGGCATGTCAGAAGAAGTTCAGTGAACTTGCAGATCCAAGACTTAACAGGAAGTACGTTGAAGAAGAGTTGAAAAGGGTAGTTTTTGTTGCACTGGTCTGTGCTCAAAATCGACCCGAGAAGAGACCAACAATGCTTGAAGTTGTTGATTTGCTCAAGGGAGAATCTAAGGAGAAGTTTGTCGCACTTGAAAATGATGAATTGTTCAAGAATACTCAAGCTGCAGACTACAACGACGGATTGTCAGCTGCAGATGACAGTTCAGACTTCATATCTGAGGAGAAAGAAGTTAAACAGGAAGTTGAGAAAGTGAAAGAACCCAAAGCAGAAATTGAAAAGGTTGAAACCTGAGCCAGGTATTTGCATTGGCCTAGGTTACCTTATGGAAACATAATATTGAGAGATTGCTCTTTTTTTGGCTTGCTTTTGCAAAAAGATGAAACAGGCATCCTTTTAATACATTTATTGGAACAACGTTGTATACTAAATTGTAAGGATTATATTGAGTGTGTTTAGAGCTGGTTTGTATGGTACTATGTTGTATGATTGTCATTCTTTCATGCTATGGAACTGTTATGAAAGAAATTTCTGTAAGTTTTATGGGGTGGCTGCTTTGTAGTACAATTCACATATATATATATATATATATATATATATATATATTTGGGAGTACACTACATATTTGAAAAGGGTCTGGAGCTTGATGTTTTTTTGTTAAATCATCTAATATCTAGAGTTATTATAATTTCGATTAATCCAAATTCGAGGTTAGTTGTGCTTTCAAAGTCTAACTCTTATTAGGAAAAACTTTACTGTAATTTTTACATAACGCTCACAGAAATATCGAAATTCGTATAACATTCACAATTTTGCTTAAAATGGTGCTAAAATGGCTTAAAAGGAGCTTGATGTTTTAACAATTCCAGTTTCATTCATCATTCCATTTTCTTTCCTCCCACCTTCTCTGAACAAGCTACTACTCATTCTGACATGGAAGTATTTGAAATTGTGACAAAAACTTATGGCACTGTAATCAATTAACTTAAGTTTCAATGTCGGAGTTCAAATGAAACAGTGGCCAAAGATTATGTGTATAGTGTAGACTCTTCCTTTACATAACAAAAGTACCACATCGACTATGCCTGAAAAATGATGGGTTTGATATGGATATAAAATCAGCGAACAGGCCAACGTTAAGCTCATACCTTTCTCGGCCTTTTGGCTAAGATCAAGTGTAGTATCTGTTCTTATCAGTTTAATATCTGATATGTGGGCCATCGGCCCACACGATATTAACTCAATTTTTTTAGGGGAAGGGTCCAATGGGTAGCTTGCTACTCGGGCTCTTGAGCGTCGCCTTGGCGTTGCACTACAGCCTAGGCCTGGCGCACCCCACCAATACTAGTCCAAATTTACTAAAATAAGAATTTATTATCACCTACTTAATCTATATATCTGGTGAGTTAACATAAAATAGGCCCAATTACCTTTTATGAAAACGAAAATTATTCTTAAAACTAGAGGGGAGAGAAAATATGGCTGAACAAGTGGTGTATTGTAGCAACGTGGGGTGAGTCATACATAACTCGGTATTGTTGTTGCTCTGTGAGTGGCTCTTCTTACAACCGCCTTGTGAGAAGAGATCCATTGATTTCTTCTTATATAAACTGATTGATTTAATTAGCCGACTCAACTTCCTCTGCCTGGTGTTGATTACACTTTTAATTGTAAGCTACAGCAGAATCTCTTGTTTAATTTAATGAATAATTAGTATTTTTTTCCCGCAGTAATTTATGTTTTTCTTGATGCTGGGTGTAGCAAATTATCGGTACTTTTCCTGTAATTTCCTCGTTCGGTGATCAGATAATTCGTAAGTTTTAACATCTGTTTTTTTTTTTCTTTTTTTTTGGAAGGGAATTCGTTTTTGTTTCTCTAAATATTTGGATTAATCGATTGATTTCAGGATGCAAATGATTAACATAGGATAGATGGATGGTATTTGGAGTTTGAAGTGTGAACTTATTTTCTGTAATAGGAATGAATAGTTTCATGGGGATGTGGTATTAGGCTGGAGTGACGGACTTGTAGGGATACCGTACAGTTGTAAGTCTTCCGACTGGTTTTAGAGGACTTGGTAACTGTGGTTGATTTAGGGCAATGATTCATACATGTATGAATATGTAGATGTTTGGCTGTAGTAAAGGAAGTCTCAAGCTGCTCTCAATTTATGAAATGAATTTCTTATTGTAGATTTATTGTTTCTTTAACATCGTTTCTGTGTTCTTTCTGATACTATGGAAAGCCTCTTATGTGTGAACTGTGAAGTTGAAATCTTATAAACATTGATTTGGTTCAAGAGTTCACTGGCTACACCTATTTCTTGCTCATAGTTTTTCTTTTTCATTGTTTGAATTGTAAGGGGTTTATTCTAAAACATGTTAGCAGAGTTCTAATCTTTTTTCCTAAATTTCTTTGTCGCCTTGGTTTAGTGAGGAAAATGGAAGAACAGATCAAAGCAACCCCAGTTGAAGCATCTTTTGATTATGAAATTTATGAAGGAGATCCTGACCATCTTAGGACAGTTGTTGCTACATCAATGCAGCCTAGTCCTCAAATTGATTTTGCATCTTTGAAGTTTAAGTATAGGGTTGGGCGTGGCTCCCTTGGTGAAGTTTGGTCAGCTACACATCATCAGTCAGCTGATGACTATGCTGAGTATCATGAAGTAGCAGTAAAGATGTTACATCCTATCAAAGAGGATTTTGTAGATAAATTTCTGAGCAAGTTTGAGGATTTCTGGAACAATTCAAATTCTTGTCAGCAGCTACATAGTGTCTGTTGGTTGCATGGCATCTCAATTATATCTGGAAAGGTAGCTTTTCTGCCTTATCTTTCTTTTCTTGTTTTATTAAGTTTTTACCAGTATATGCTTAATTACCTTGGTGGGTCTTGATAGATCTGCATAGTAATGAAATTCTACGAAGGATCAATTGGTGACCTAATGGGTCGAGTGAAAGGAGCAAAGCTTCAACTACCTGATGTTTTGAGGTAATGGACATGCATTTCCTATCTCTGAAGTTCAAATGTAATTGCTGCGATAATGCTCTGATCGAATTCAACTCTTGCAGGTACGGTATTCAATTAATCAAAGGTATCCAAGAGTTGCATTCGCTAGGCCTTTTGGTGCTAAACCTTAAGCCAACAAACTTCCTCCTCAATGAGAATGGACAAGCTGTACTTGGAGACTTTGGGCTTCCTTATCTGCTTCTTGGGATTCCATTAGCTGATCCAGATTTGGCTTCTAGACTTGGAACCCCAAGCTATATGGCTCCTGAACAGTGGGAACCAGAAGTAAGAGGTCCAATAACATATGAAACTGATTCTTGGGGATTTGGATGCAGCATAGTGGAAATGTTGACTGGTATTCGACCCTGGTTTGGGAGATCGATAAAGGAAATATATGAGTCAGTTGTTATGAGGGGAGAAAAGCCACAAATACCTAGTGGTCTGCCTCCTGCAGTTCAGAATATCCTTTATAGTTGTTTTGAGTATGATTTCCGCCATCGACCTCTCATGACGGATATACTACAAGTGTTCGAAAGGTTTTTTTTTATTATTCTTCTTTGCTCTTTTACTCTTTGCAATGCTACCTGTGGGATTCAACTAATGCCTAAATTTCCTTCAAAAAAAATCTCTGACTCAATCAGAGTTATTAGTATTGATAGTTGTTAATCAGGTTAACTGTCCCAGGTTATTTTTTTTGGAATAATATGGAACATGTTTGCAGATCACTGAACGATATTTCCGATGATGAGGACTGGATTGGTCTTGGGAGCACACTACTTGCTGACAAATCACTTTGCATTGTTTGTAACTCATGGTCCCTCTCAAAAGATCACCTTCAAATCGGTGACTTAGTGCGATCAAGGAAGTCAGTAAACTCCTGCGATTCCCAAAAGTTGGCCGTGACAGAGGGAAATATAGTTGGTTTGGAGAAGGACACTGATCAAGATGGATGTGTTCTGGTACGAATTCCTAGTATGCAAAACCCTCTTAGGTTGAATGTTACAACACTAGAGAGGGTCACATATGGGTTTGCAGCTGGAGATTGGGTTCGCTTGATTAAGGAAAACAAAGAGCAGTCATCTGTAGGCATTCTCCACTCCATCGAGCGTGATGGAAGTATTGCAGTTGGTTTCTTAGGGCTACCCACATTGTGGAGAGGACATTGTTCAGATGTTGAAATAGCAGAGCCTTTTCTTGTGGGATATTTTGTCAAGTTGAAGACAAATGTTACTAGTCCCCACTTTGAGTGGCCTCACAAAAGAGGAGGATCATGGGCAAGTGGAAGAATATCACAAGTGCTTCCAAATGGATGTCTAGTTATTAGCTTCCCAGCAATGTTCACAATGGGAGGAGATTCAAAGACTTTCTTGGCAGATCCAGCTGAAGTGGAGCGTGTGTCTCTTGATACATGTACCGGGATGGTGGAAAAGTACCAGCATATTGAAGATTTTCATTGGGCTGTGCGGCCTTTAGCAATTGCATTGGGTGTGTTCATGGCAGGAAAGCTTGGTATCTTTGTTGGAAAGAATCTAGGTAAAGCATTGGTGAAGGACTCGGAACATCAGAAAAAGAATGGTGGGCAGCAGGGCTGTAACAGTTCCTCACACAGACGACCCTCAGTTGCCAAAATCCTCTTTTAAGAAGATGATCCTGCTTTTTCAGCTGAGTAATCTATCACTCTGTTTCAGACTTCTCCTCCTCCAATTACGACCTTAGAGAAACTGAACATTCCGACAAATGCTATCCTCCTCCAATTACGACCTTAGAGAAACTGAACATTCCGACAAATGCTATCTGATGAGTGATTGATTGTCTCTCTGCATTGTTCATTCTGGAGCTGTAAATAGATGTCAATAAATTTGTACATATTTATATAAAACTTTGATGACCTATCCTTCTTTTTTTTTCTGTTACACGCACGAAGTATTCTAGATGTATTTGAACTATAGATAGTGCATTTAAGTTATGTATACCTTTGTTGCCACTAATCAAAAAAAAAGTTATGTATACCTTGTTGGAGTAGGATTGATTGTTATAGACTTCCGTCTATCCATAGTTCAATTGAATCCTCTGAAATGGCAATATTGAGACAGAAATTTCACAGAATGAAACCACTAATCCGATCTATAAAGAAAGAGTTAATAAAACTTCACATCAATGTGCTTGCTTCTTCCATGTAGAACAGGATTCTTGGAGAGCTTGATTGTTGAAATATTGTCACAAAATATTTCAGTAGCTCCTGGTTGCTTGAATAATAGCTCCTCAAGAATTCTCCTTAGCCAAATAGCTTGACAGGCACAAGCTGTAGCAGCAACAAATTCAGCTTCTGTGCTTGACAAAGTGACGATAGGTTGCTTCTTGGATGACCACGAAATAACACCTGTCCCAAATATAAAAGCATAACCTGAAGTGCTTCTCCTATCATTTTGATCTCCTGCATAATCACTATCAGTAAAACCTAACAAATTAGATTTTACACCCTTCTCATAAAATATTCCAAGGTCTCTTGTTCCTTGCAAATACCGAAGGATCCTTTTAGCGGCAGCCAAGTGCATTTCTGTAGGACTGTCCATATACCTGCTGATTAAACTCACAGAATACATTATGTCTGGCCTTGTGGCAGTTAAATACATCAAGCTACCCACAATTTGTTTAAAGAAGGTGCTATCAACTTTTCTTCCTTCCTTATCTTTATGTAGCTTCAAACCAACTTCAGCTGGAGTACTCACAGGATTACAATCCTTCATCTGAAATTTATTCAAAATTTCTCCAACATACTTCTTCTGAGAGATAAAAATTCCCTCATCCAATTGATCTTTTAATTTTATTATTATTATTATTATTATTATTATTATTATTATTATTATTTTTTTCATCACATCAATATTCTATCAATTGAAAAGGGGGAAAATAATGTTATTGCAGTGGGGTCTTTTACTATTAGATTTTCACGTGATCAATTACTATAATTTTTTTTGCATCCAAAATATATAAACACATAAAAACGGCATATAATTTTTCACCATCTATATGTGTGTATATATATAAATAATTAACTTATCACATGGAAAACCCTAAAATTCCCATACAAGAGCATTTATGATTATCCAAACAAAAAACATGTGGCTTAGCATTCTAATAATGATACAATCACGTCCTAAAATATTTCAAAGATCATGTTGAAAATACTTGTCTGATTCTTGCTTTTACAAGATTTAATTTCAAATATTTTATTTTATTTTATTTTTTTTTAAAATTTGAAGCATTTTCATATCTTGAATTTATGACCTCTAAATATCAACTAATTTACGCCGTCTTAACTTAAATGAGAAATATTTATAAAATATTAAATAAAGAAAGATTAAAATTTATAAAAAAAATATATAATAAAATAAAGAAGATTAAAAAGAAACTAAATATATATGTATATATATTATAATTATTTTTTAAAGTCACAAGGAAAAAATAAACGAAAAGAGTATTTTGTCTTAATTAATCCTAATACATCAATCAAAATCATAATTAAAAAACGTCTTTATAGACCACAAAGTTAAATTTGTGAAATTTAGGAGGTTTATCATAATATATGTTGGAAATATTAGTAGAAAATAAAGATTATCTAATTATAATAACTTAGAAACATATAACCGGATAATATGAATTCTCATAACTCAAAAATATTATTTTAAAATAGTAGACTTATTTGGAAAGATTAGACTCAAATAAGGTAATAGGAAAGGATTGAATAGAAAATCGAGTCTAGTATTTAGTATTATTCCCTTAAGACAGATTTCGCCCATCTCCTTTGTGCTTAGAGATTTCGGGCGTCTGCCTCCCAGGGTAAAACGATCACACTTGTTGAAGAAGCACAACAGCAGCAAGCCCAACGAACCAGCTTTTGTTTACAATACTATAAAGTGTAAACGGTCCTAAAGACTCTAGTAGGGAAGCAAAGAGAATAAAAGAAAACGAGAATCAAGAATAATTTATAAAGATACTAGAAGCTTCATATCTTTATTGAAATCTAATTTTAGATGTTTTTGAAATAGTTGAGACCTCTTTTATATAGACATATAAGAGACTCTTCATAAACAATGCAACTCTTTAATAATAACTTTTAATCAATCAAATGATATCATAAACAACCATTCATCCTTTATACGAAAGGATAAATCATTAACTAAGAGTTACAAATTGTAACTTTTAAATCGAATAAAAAGGCACCTAATGTAATTCACATAAAATATTTAACAATATATATATATTTTTATACATATTATAAAAACCATTAAAGGATAAAATTGCCATCACATCCCAACTTTGGCTTCTTCTTCTCCTTCTTCCTCAACAAAGTACATCAAACAAAATAAACAGTACGCATAATTAATATGCAAAATCTTAAAAGCGATAAGGACGTTGTTGTTTTTTTTTTTTGCTTTGGTTCCGTCCACACATCAATATGATCAGCTTCCAATTCCATGCATTCTAAATAAAGAAGAAAAATCAAATCCAGGCGTGCTGGAAAGAATTACTATTCTATAAATAATTCAACAAATCTTTGCAAAGAAGAAGATTTACGACAAAGAGATCAGATCATATCTATATCTATATATATATATATATATATATATATATATATATATATATATATAAACACGTTAAAAACAAGTCTTGTGGAATCTTTGAAAGTTAAACAATGGATAAGATCCCTCTGGATTTAGAATTGTTAGGCGCAGTCCAATTGTCTCGGATTTGAGAAAAGAAAAAACCCTAAAGCGCAGCTGAATTGGTAACTGATAATGAGTACATTTGGTTTAATTGAGATTGTGAGTCTAAATTTGATCGCATTCACCTATGCGGAGTCACATCTATCCGACTCGAACGTGGATTAACTTAAATATAAACATGATTTAAAGATGTTGGTCATAATTAAAATCTGTCCAGTACATCTCTGAAAAAACAGAGCCTAATATTGAAGAAAGGAAGCAATAGATGATTATTAATTAATTGAGATTCATGAGTAATGTGGGGGAGAGATATGGATGAAATTAATTTTTACTATTCTCTGAAACTTACTTGAAGGATAAGCAACTAAATTAATTAAGCATTAAATTAAACTATATCTATAGTTAGATTGGTTCGATTCCAATTGGGAATTAATTAATTTTTTCTGCGCCTAATAATGATAATGTTCTTCTTCTGTCAAAGTCAAGAAGACCATTTGAATTAACTCGGTAGCTTGGAAGAATTAGTAAGCGAACTCCTAATGTTTCTTTCAGGGCGGATGGTCGAGGGTTCGAATCCCCTGTGGTTGTTAGCGCCATGTTAAAAGCTCTGGGCCGGACCCTAATCCTCGAGTAAGAGTTGAATTCTGTGAGCGCTCCACAGGCCGAGTCCGAATTAATCTCACCGAAAAGGTGGGACACCGAGCACCCAAGTGGGTAAAAAAAAAAGAAGACCATTTGAATTTGAACTTATAGAAACCAATCGTTTCCAAAAAGCTCCGCAAACAAAAACAGCAAAAGAGTTATTAGTAGATTGGATCAAATTAAAGGTACTTTTAGATTTTTTTTTTTAGAGGATTTGGTTTCCGAAAACATTAAGTCTCTAACTAATTCAAATTTCATTTGTATTATGCTAAGTTCAACTGTTATTCTTGAGAAGGTCTCATCCTAACTCTTACATGACGATCACAACGAGTATCAAATTCTCGACTTCATATAACATTCACAATGCGCTTTCTCATTCTGACAAACCAAATTTCCAATGTGACATATTTGATGGACAAAGATATTAACATTCTTATTCTAAGAAAAAGAATTTTAAGTTACATTCCATAATTATTTTTTTTCTTAAGACACAAGGTGTCCTATATGAGTCACAAACTATGGGAGAGAACTTTTAAGTCAATCCATATTCGGACTAATTCCCGTTCGAGAAGGGTTGATCCATTGCAAGAGGAAGCTCTAATCCCAAATTTTAAACAGCTGCATATATAAGTCAAGTTCAAACTCTTGATGTCACTTAAGTAAAATGAACTTCTTACCAACTCACATACGCTCCCGATTATAAATTATTATATATAGATTATTACATAAACTATTCAAATTCTTTACTTCTGTCATATAAATTTCAAATCAAGTTAGATACAATATATTTCCTTCCTACTAGAGGTGTGGTTGGTTGCATGTTTACTTGCCATATCCATTCAGCAAACAAGAATTGAGAAGTGAGGATATATATATATATATATATATATGTTAAGTCATACATGCATGCATGTGTGTGTGTATATATATATTCGTTGGGGGGAAAGGGAGGTAGGGTGCATGGAGGGACCTATCAACAGCTTAATAATCAGGTGATCATGAATTATATATACATATATATATATATATATATATATATATATATATATATATATATATATATATGGTGATCATGCGTGACAGTACACCAGGCGTGCATATAAATAGTGATCCTTCTGAGTTTACATTGTGGACCCTCAATGATAAGGCAAGTAGCCAAAATCAAAAGCGAGCAACCTCTCTCTCTCCATTTGCTTCCTTATATTTCATACCTCACTTGTTTCAAATTTCTTTCCTAAACATAGAAAATTAAATCTAAAAGTTGATGCTAATGGGACATTTGATGACAAACTTTTTTTTTTTTTTTTTTAAAATTAGCTAGTATCTTTACCCATTAATTTAAAAGAAATATATATATTAATATTATATTTATATCACACGGTTGAATTGTCACACATTATATATATATATATATATATATATATATATATATATATATATATTTATTTATTTATTAGACTATATATTTTTTAGAGTTATTACGATTATAATTAATTCGGATTCAATCAGAATTGCATGTAGAGTTTAAATCTTAATTGGGAGAAGATCTCACCCTAACTTTTATATTGCGCTTACAATGAGTGTTATACTTTCGACGTCATGTAACTTTACAATACTTTTTTTCATTGTGCAACATACTATATTTTTATATTTTCTAACGTCTATATCATTGTGATTGAAATTTATAAATTATTAGTTATAAATGGAGTAAAATTATATTATATTATACTTACTTATTCTTAATTATTCACTAGAGTTAAAAGATTAATAATTAATTACTAATACCAATATAATAAGATACTCCTTCCAATTTTTTATTTGTAGCAGGTAAGAAAATACAAAAAAAATAAAAAATTGTTCGTGTTTTTTTAGTTTAAAAAATTATTAAAATAATTAATAAGTATGAGTTATAAAATATTGAGAGAATATGAAATAATAAAAAATTACTAAATACATTTTAATTTTCTAATGTGATTATATCTTATGGCGGTAAGAGTTTCGGATTTTTTTTTTTTTTTTTTTTTGGCGCTGGTGAGCAGAGATTGGATGGGTGCTTCTGGTTTCCGTGTGCTGTTCCGTACCTGAGTATTGCTGAGTCTTCTCCACGGGAAGGCATAGAGACACGGCATTTATTATGTATGGTGCACGTACACGCATAGCTCTGTAGTCCGTAATCTTAGATTTTCATTTTCGTTAAAATTACTTTCATCAGGAAATCAGAGCCGTTTGTTTCTTTTTTTATATAAAAGATAATTTAAAATTAAAAGGGGAAAAAGGGAAAAAAAAAAAAAAACTGTCGAAGATCTTGACCATACGCACAGTGGGTCCGCACCTAAATCTTTGGCAAAGGATCATGTTTTTAATATCTTTTAATCAGATTCTGCCACGTAGTTGGTCTAGGTAGACCTAGGACCACACAAAATCCTCACCACCTGCTTGTGGAGCCCTTTCCCAAATCTAAGTAGGGAGCCATCTTCGAAATTACCATAATACCCACATCCCGAATCCGACTAATTCTGATTGGATTGAAATTATATTCGTAAAGTTCAATTTTTACTTATAATAAATGTTGAAATTTTGACTTCATGTACCATATACAATACGCTCGCTCCATTCAACTTGTACCTTTTTGGGGTCTCATTTAATGTGCGCCGAAGGCCCCTAAAGGTGTCACATTTAACAAGTATAAAAGTACCCTTTTACCCTTCCCTCATTCTCTTTATTTATATATATATATATATATTTAATCATAAGATATATGTTTTCACTAATTTTGATTCAATCGAAACTATGTTAAATCTAATTTTTTGTGTTTCGATTATTTTACTCTAATTTTTTTGGCATTGAGAATATGTATATATATGATATATATTTGTAAAATAAATCATTTATATTAATTTGAGAAAAAAAGGAATGTTTACAAGTTTTAGCAGGACCTTGATTCATCTTTATACTATGGGTTAAATATTTAATTGTTAAATTATTTATTATACTCCTTTATAAAATATTTATAAAATTTGTCCTAAAAAAAAAAATATATATAATATTTCCAATAAAAATTTTAAAAATATTAATAATGAGAAATGTTAAATAATTGTTTAAAATTAAGATCATAAGTGGATAAAATAAAATAAAAAAATCTATTATAATAGGTAAAAAAACATTAAAAAAATAATTTTTAACTGTTTGTATATAGGAGGCCTTTAATTAACACAACTTTTTGGAGAAAGTATTTTAAAAAATTTCCACTATCTAAAATTATCTGTCATTTTCCCCTTAAAATTAGTCAATTTATCATTAATATATTCAGAAATTTATTATTATTTAATTAAAAAAATTAATATCTTGTATACATTAAATTATTTAAATGATAATAATTTCACTAAACCTTTATTTAACATTACGAACAAAAATATATTATAAATATTATATATATATATATATTTATAAATTTTAACTTCTATTACGTCTTGAACTCATGACTTTTAGAGTTATAGATAAAATTACTACCAATTAAGTTATATTTTTTATTATAAATATTATATTAGATTATGAAGAAAAATATTTTTTTTTTCAAAATATATAAATATATATACATATATATTGTAAAAGGAGTGTATAAATAATGGGTTTGAGTGAGCAGTTGGATCGTCAGTGGTGTGGTGGTTCGGCCAACAGAGATATATTACTACCACCATTTTTACTCCTTTTTCGTCCTCTCTGTCTCTCTCTCTCTTAATCACTCTTGGCTTGATTTCTGTGGGAGAGGGGGGAGAGTGCTGCTGGGAGCTGGTTTATTTACAGAACAAGAACAAGAAGAACAAGAAACAGAAAGATTTACGAACTAAGACGGTGAAGAGAAGATGTTTGCATCAGAAAATGGTTTAAGGGGTGACCCAAGATTGGAAGGCATATCTGAAGCCATTAGAGTTGTTCCTAACTTCCCAAAACCAGGTATTTTTGTACGTATACTAATTCTTTCTTCTTTTCTTTCATGTAATTTTTGGGATTCTGTACTGATTATTGGAAAAAAAAAACAATTTTTTCTTTCTGGGCTCTGTTTCTTGTTGTTAGGAATTATGTTTCAAGACATAACTACACTATTATCGAATCCCGAAGCTTTCAAGGATGCAATTGATATATTTGTTGAGCGTTACAGAGACATGGAAATCACTGTTGTCGCCGGTACTCTCTCATCTCATCTCCTCTGTCTTTCTTGATTCCTAAATTCACACGAACAACATAGGAAATGGAAAATTAGTCTCCTGTAATAATAATAATAATGTGTGCTTCTGAAAGTAATTGATAAAGGGTAAAAAATGACGAAGTAGAATTCAATGATTGATGGGAAAAGGGATTTATTTGCTTTTTTTCCTTTCTTTTTTAAATTAAATATGCTGTTATTTCATTTCTTAGCTTCTTCTTCTTTCTCACAAATGCTCATGAATGTGTACAGGAATTGAAGCTAGAGGATTCATGTTTGGTCCTCCTATTGCATTGGCAATTGGTGCAAAGTTTATTCCTTTACGCAAACCCAGAAAATTACCAGGTGCCGCCATTCTTCTACCAATCATCATCATCATCATTTTCATTTTCATTTATTTTTTAACCTCAAATGTTTGAATCTTGATGAACTTAAGAAAAATTATACCCTCCCATCTCCGAACAATGTACTGGAAAAGGAAACCATTGATTTCTTGTATGAAACCAACCATAAGGGAGGAAGAAGGCCCTTAAAGAAAAGAAAGAATGGCTAGTTGCTACTCTGTTTTCTTTATGCAGTGTGCTTTTGGTTTGTTTTTAATTTTTGGTAAGGTTCAATGATAGAGTGTCGTCCATTGTGTATGGTGGGCTATGTTCTGCCTGCTGTGGTGGCCTCCTCCTCCTCCTCCTACCTTTTCTTTTCATTTCCCCTTTTTGATTCTGAATTATTTATCAATTCCAGGTCGGCTAAAAAAGGTCACTTGAAAATACTATAGAGGGAACTTTCCTTATTACAGTTCAGCAACTTTTTAATCTTTTGAACCCTTTGGCTTCGCAACGGGTAAGCGCCTTGTGACACGAGTTTAACCCTGTTGTGAGTGCAATATAAGAGAATTCCATTACAGATTAATGGAAATAGTGATATAAATATAAAAAAGTATACTTTTCATGTTTTGAAAAGAGCCCTTTATTTTCTTTCTTTTTTTTTATAAAAAAAGTGTATGTGCAGATATGATTCACCCACCATCTACAGCTTTCTTGGGTGGACAGACAGAAAAGGAAACTCCTTTGGGACAGTGGTTTCTTGAATCTACCTTGAGAGATTTGTTGTTGTGGATTAATTATTCTGTTGATCTAGGATTTGAAAAATGAACTGAAAAAACTTTCTTCAATATCCAGGAGAAGTTATATCGGAAGATTATGAGCTTGAATATGGTAATGATTGTATAGAGATGCATGTTGGAGCTGTTGAACCTGGTGAACGTGTATTAATAATTGATGATGTTGTTGCTACTGGAGGGACCCTTTCTGCAGCCATAAGACTCTTAGGTAATAAGGGGCTCTCCTGAAACATTGAATCCTATATATATATATATATATATATATATAATTCGAATCGAATACTACTTTTTCTAATTTGATGATTTGTACTTTCATCATTTAGAACGTGTTGAAGCAGAGGTTGTTGAATGTGCATGTGTTATAGGATTGCCTGCTTTTAAGGTACGTTCTATTTCCGTTATTGTCTTCTTGATTATTGTGCACGTGTTATTGTGCACATATTAAGATTTATGTTTGAGAGTTATATGTATATATATGTATGTATGTATTATGGGATGCTGTTAATATCAAATATGATCTTTAGAGATGAGACATTTCCATGAGTTTCTTTATAAACTTGCAGGGACGATTCAAGCTGAATGGGAAGCCACTCTATATACTTGTGGAACCTCGCCGATAGATATATATATATATATATATATGATTCGGGTTTCGGGCCCCCCAATCAAAGAATCTCAAAAATGTTCTTCAAAATCTTTGGAAGTCTTCTATTGCTGCTGCTGCTGCTTTATTCATTTATTTTTGCAGATTTTTTTTTTTCTTTTTCTTCATGTTTCTATTATTCTTTTTTTTCAAATATTTGTGAAGTTGTTGCTCAAGAAAATACATAAAAATGATTACTAAAAACTTAGTTTTTTGAGCATCAGCTTAGAAAACTTTGTATTGTGTCAAAAAAAAAAGAAAAAAAGATAGTAATTAGTAGTATTCGTTCACAGCCAATGTAAAATTAGCTTATAATCGCTGTTGTAATCCCAAGTAATGTATTTCATTTTCATCTCTTGCCAAGAAAGTTATAAAATTCTACTTATAAATTTCATATATAAAATTCCCCGAGCTAAAATTTCTATTGCGCTTATAGAGTTCAATTTTCACTGAGAAAAAAGTTTCATCTTAGTTCTTATATGACCTTACAAGAACGTTAAACTCTCGAACTCGTGATACTTTTTAACTCTTACTTGAGAAAGAACTTGTACTGTTGAATATCGAACTTTGAAATTCATATAGTAGGGTCACATTGTAAATTAAAATAACTAGAGGCATGTGATGGAGCGGTAGAGACTCATCTTCCCTTAACCAATGATCTAGGTTTCAAATTTTTAGTCAGTTGTCTCACCCAATGAAGTGCCTATAAATAAGCGAACGAGATTAATGACGGGATCCATCCAAGACACATGTGCGATAAGGAAAAAAATAATAATAATAATAATTTGTGATAACGGTAACATTTTCTTTTTGGAAATAAGGCCCAAACTACATTGTTTTTTAAAAATATTTTGAGTTTTTTCAGGTATATGTACAACGTTACTTGAATCATAATCTCACGGTTATAGGAAAAATAGTTAGAATTGAACTTACATTTTGTTTGAATTTTTTTTTGTTTAAATTAAAATAACTAAAATATAAAATTTTTGTTTTACAAAATTTTTTTTTTTAAAAAAAAAAAAAAAAAAAACTTAAATGACTAAAATAGACAAATTTTCCTTATTTTTGCTCTACCCAAATCCAACATAAACTGATTTATATTCGGGCCTTCATTTTTAGGCAACAGCATGAGATAAGCCCACTCGACTTTTTATGAAAAGACATCTGTACCCATAATCCACCGCTTCGTTTCATCATCGTCAAGAAATCAATCCGTCCCGGCATATATAAAGGGTACGGGAAAAAAGCAAATCCACAAGCCACCGAAACCCCCAAAAAAGGCTAAAGTCTTCTTCAAGAAAAGCTTCGAATCTCTAGCTTCCGATCTCTAGTCTATAGAAAACCCTAATTCTGTTTCCTGAATTCTTGTCCGATCAAGCGGGGGGAGTTTTGAAGTTGGATTGAATTATATACAAAAATAGATTGCAGACGGATTGAACGATGTCTGCCGTAGTGTGTGGAAAGAGGTCGTTTTTTGAAGATTTACAATCCCCGTCACCGACTTCGTCTTCACCACCTGTTTCCAAGAGGATCAGGTGCTCTTCCTCAACTTCTCCGGTTCGGTTCTCACCGCCGCAGGTGCCTTTGCATTTACCTAATCTTTTTGAGCAGCTAATAGCTGCGTATCCGGACATGGACGTTCAGGTAATCTTTCTCCCTTTTTATTTCAAAATTTATTTGCTAATTTTATTGTTAGGTTATTTATTTATCTTTTTCTCCTGATATTTCTTAATTGGCTTTTGCTGCTGGTTACTTATTTGCTGTTGTATTTGCTTTATCCTAGTAGCATTTTCTCTATTAAATTTGAATTGTTGGAATTTTATTCCACGGGGCAAAGGAATTTATTCCAGGAAACAACCATAGGAGTATGCGTTTTTGTTTGGCGTAGAAAACCGATTGGCCTTTTTTTAGCTTTTCTGCATAGAATTTGTTTCGTAGTTTTTGGTTTCTCTTTTTGTTTGCTAAAATATTTTTATTAGTTCACACATGCTAATGGTTTCAAGTTTCATTTATTTTTCAGCTTCTTGAGAAGGTATTGGAAGAATCTGGAAATGACATAGATTCAGCCATTAAAAGGCTCCATGAGCTTCGTCTGGGATATGCTGATGGAAACTTGAATTCTGGAGAGGAAGCACATGAGAATACACAGAATGGTACCTAAGATCCAGAACCCCATACTTGGATGATCAATTCTATTTCTTTCTTATATATAAACTCTCACCAATTTTTAGGCTGATTTACTGCTCAATCCAAGATATCCGTTTTCTCCATGCTATATACCAAAAAATCATATCTAAGTCTTGGCACTGGATGTTGTGTTTATCATTTTGAAATTTGGAATGTGGATCAGTAGCTAATGCTGAATTCAACATGCTACTTTGATTGACAACATTCTAAATTATCCCATAGAATCTTTAAAAATCAGGATTTTCCAACCCACATAGCTGAGGTTGAGAATCTCTTGATCTGTTCGGTGACTTATATTATTTCTATCCTTTTTTTTTCTTTCCTCTTCTTTTCATGTTTCAACTCTCTGATTCATAAGACAAAAGTGATCAATCTAGATGTGTTTTTCCCCTCCGATTAGAGGGGTTTCTTGAAGATAATTTTCTGTTTAGTTTTTATAAATTCTTAATGAGAAGGCTGGAAGTTCATCCCGATTACTCAGAAAATGTTATTGGGATTACTCAGAAAATGTTATTTTCGAAGTGCTTTATGCCTTCAAGACAATAGTTAACAGTTTGCATGTAAATTCTCAGGTACCCTAACTGGAGAAGAGGAAGAACCTTCTCAAGATGCTTCTCACAAGGATAACCTTCCTGTTGATGGTGCAGAATGGGTGGAACTGTTTGTGAAAGAGATGATCGGTGCTAAAAGTATTGATGATGCTAGAGGTCGTGCTGCCAGAGTGTTGGAGAGTTTAGAACAATCCATTAGGGCACGTGTTGGTGCTGAAGCAGCTCAAGTTTTTCACAAGGTTAGATGTCAAGCCCACTATCCTACGTTGCTCTTTGTTAATTGCCTGTGAATATAAATGATTTTGATGAATGTATTTTTCTCAGGAGAACATGACACTGAAGGAGCAACTTGAAGTACTTCTCCGAGAGAATTCAATTCTCAAGCGAGCTGTAGCTATTCAGCATGAGCGCCAAAAGGAGTATGATGAAAGGAACCAAGAAGTGCAGCAATTGAAGCAGTTGGTTGTACAGTATCAGGAACAGCTGAGAAATCTTGAGGTGAGAATCATTTCTTCATGACATTTGTATTCCATTCTAATGAATATCTGGCTAACTATCTAATTTGGGTTGTTGCATCCGTGTATAATTGATGCCTAGTTGACAAAACAAGATCTTCATTTTTCTTGAGAGGTTTGAGGAGTATATTCCTTATCCATCCATGGATCCTCACTATGTAATTTATGTTGCAGGTGAATAACTATGCATTGACTATGCATTTGAGACAGGCTCAGCAAGGCAACTCTATACCTGGACGTTTCCATCCAGATATATTCTGATAGATATACAAACCTAATTGTGTAGCAAGGCTATGAAAGTTCCCTCCTGCTCCTACATAGTCATTAACTCTCATATAACATTACCATTAAAGTATGTTTTCTGCGAAGAAGTGTTGGTTCCCCCACCTCCCACCCCAGCCTGAGAATGTGGATGGCAGTTAGTCCCTAAAAGTTCATCATTCTATGATTTCTAAAGACCTCAGATTGTATGAATTGGTAAAATGATATTTCTGCCAAGTTTTGAAGCTAGTCTTGTATCTGCTAGTTGTTATGGCCATATATATAATGCCACATTAGTGGCTATATATAGACACACCTCAATTGAGCTGGTTTGGTTCTATAGTGCCACATTAAAATGACCAGGAATTTGCTCATTAGTGGCGGCTCTCAAATCGGTAGTTCATTGATATTGTAGCTCATATGCTGCTTCTCAAACTCTGCTTTGGCCTTAGGGGATAATGTTATGTATCTTTTGAGTTTTTTTTTGGGCAATACTTTCTTTCCATAATATGTTTGATCATAAATAAATATATATTTATTTATTGAAACTATGTATTAATATATTAAATAAATATAATTTTATTTATTTATTTTTAAAGCAAAAGTAATTTGAGAAAAAGTGGGTAATTTTAAGAAAAAAAAAATTTATGTAAGAAGATTTATGATATATATATTTTTTTGAAATTTAAGAAATTTTTTTCTATTTTATATCTTTATAACTATGATATTTTTACTGAATATTTTATAACTATTAGTTATATTTAATATAGAAAATTAAATATATATTTTTTAATCATAAATTATTAATTTTGTATTTTATTTATGACGTCATTAATTATTTATGAGCAGGTTTAATCGTAGGCGCGTAGTTGACACCACATCTTTTCTCTTACCTATTTTCTACAGGCCCCTTTCTGTCCATACAAAAACTGGTTTTTCTACTCGCTGGGAGTCCTTAAAAAGAAGGGGAATTTTTTTTTTTTTTTTTTTCAAAAGAATTAACAGAAAAAGGGGAAAAAAATGTTCAGAATCAAGAATCAAACAATTTTCAATAGCTTCTTCGATTTTTCGTAGAACAAGAATCAAACGATTGGTTTGCAGTCCAGTTAATTTAGTCCTGTCACTTCAATGGCTATCACTGCAAATCTTTCTCTAGTTTCTTGTGAGCCACTTCAAAGTTCTAGTGTTTCCTTGTTTCCAGTTTCTTCTTCATCGTCATCTTCTTTCTTCTTTGCTGGAGGAGGGACTAATTTATGGGCTCACAGGAAGTTTTCTTCTCTTTCCTTTTCATCTTCTTCTTCTCAATTCAATAAAAAGCTTTCTGCACGGCGGTTTGGAAGATTGGTTGTGGCCGCAGCTGATTACTATTCTACTCTTGGGGTTCCGAAATCTGCTAGCGGTAAGGAAATTAAAGCGGCTTTTCGAAAATTAGCTAGACAGGTATGGTACCCGCTCGAGGATTTCTTTTAGCCACTACAAATGTTTGGCATTGCATTCTTTAGTTTTTTTTGCTTAATAATTTTAAAAGCTGGTTTGTAAACATTTCTAAGTTTTTTAGCTGATTGGAAGACGAATTGGACTTTATCCTTATTTTGATTGTGAAATGTTTGGTTGTTTATATGGACTGAGGGAGGAGAACTCTTTTGTTGTACTTAGGTTTTTGGACTACAGGATTGTCTGAACATCTCCGCTTTATGAGTTTTTTATTTGGGGGTGGTGGGTGGTGGTGAGTTTTGGTTTTTCTTCGGAAAAAACTTCTGATGTTTCTATCTAAGGGAGATGGTTTGTTTTTAATAAAATATACTGATTGGTGTATCCCTTTGTTTTTGACTCTTGCTGCATGTAACAAAAGGTTTAAGAAATATACCATGTAACAACACTTGCTGCATTTTAAATTTTTAACTGCTTCTGTTATAGACTTACGATAATATGGCATTTTTTGCTCCCTTCTAGTATCATCCTGATGTCAACAAGGAGCCTGATGCGACTGAGAAATTCAAGGAGATCAGTGCTGCATATGAGGTAAGGATGGTTGCTGATTTATGATTTTATATATTCCTTGGTCCTCCTTTTTCTTAGCGCAATAAAGACAGCATTAGTTTTGATATACAAATTTATTTTCAACATTGGGATCTAAAAGAAGATATCGGCTTTCAGTTCCATAGTGTAGTTTGTGACATTCTACCTTCATTTGATTGAATTACTGCCTTGTCCTTTCTCTCTTCCGATCAGCTATTTTGTTTTATGGTTTTAATTGTTCTGTCTTTTGTGGGTGTTTAAGTAGGTTCGAACTCTTCAAGCTCTAATAAGTAGTTATAACTAGCACACTAAGATTCCTCCTATACTGTGTCTGAAAATATTTTCATATTAGGATCACTTCAGACCCATAATCTAGGACAGTAACAAATTTAATTTCCTACTGATTCTTCTACTCCCTTTTTGTTGAAAAGTACTGAAGTCTAAGATTGTCAGGTGCTATCAGACGACAAAAAGAGAGCTTTGTATGATCAGTATGGTGAAGCTGGAGTGAAAAGCACAGTAGGGGGACAAGCAGGCGCTTACACGGTAATTGCATTTTAATATATTATTTTCTTTGTGAAGTATCACATATAATTGGTGATGCCATGCGTGTTGCTCCATGTGCTCCTCCGGATTTTTATGTTAATTGATGATGCCATGTCATATAGTTTATCAAGTTGGTAAACCAGTATTTTTTTGTGTCAGAAATCTTTCTTCAATTCCCAAGTGAATGCATAAATTCCTCGTATTTTATTGTTGTACTCTGTTTTCTTTTATAGAGTTTTTATGGCATTGTTTTGTGTTGTGCCTTATGTTTTTGCTACTTTTGAAAATGGTTTTGCTGTTTCTGAATATAAAAATCTTAAAGCCCTGAGATCTTAATTTGAACGTGTGTTTAGATATGATTCCAATGATGTTTAGGATTCTTTCACCAAACATGTAATTACAAAGCTGACAGTTACTTGATCTTGATTCTTTGCTCCCCCGCCCAGTTTTATATATGGAGGGGGTTAACATTTGCACCACAGGGAAGTTAATTTATATGAAAGTGGATCAAGAAACATGCATGCTACATCATTCTACAACTTATTTGTGATATTTTTTCTATGGATCTGTGCAGACAAACCCCTTTGACCTATTTGAGACTTTCTTTGGGCCTAGCATGGGTTTCGGAGGAATGGACACTGCCGGATTTGGAACTCGCCGGCGTAGTACTGTTACTAAAGGAGAAGATTTGCGGTGAGTTAATATTTTATATTTAATTGGATGCCTTCAACACCATACTCCTGGTCATTATCTTTGATATGTGGATATGGCATTGGGACTAATGTGTCTTTTTCCTTTTTGTGATTTGTCCTTTTTTTTTTTTTGCCCTTTTGTTGTTGTTGTTGTTGTTGTTGTTGTTTAGTAATACAAAATTTGCTGCTGCAATGCATCATGTGTCATATCATGCTTGACATGCAATTTAGTTTACCTGTTGTTGTAGAGAATGGGCATGCTGTGTGTATTAAATAAGTATCTTGAAAATGTAATGGTTCTCTTTGCTTTAACAAGGTCTTGCAGACAGTTTTTTCGTTTCCTTTTTTGGAGTTGGGTTTTAATATAATATCTAAATCATTCTAGAGCAATTCTCGACATATTTGGCAATTGTGGTTAGCTATAGTGAGTTCTTTGTGGTCTTCTGTGTCAAGTTGCAGAGTCACAAGTTTTAGTATCAGAAAATTGACTCAATGTTGAAGTGGCATTTCAGTTATGACATGACATTGGAATTTTCGGCGGCTATATTTGGAACAGAAAAAGAGTTTGAGCTTTCCCATCTTGAGACATGTGAAGTTTGTTCTGGTACTGGAGCAAAGGTTGGATCAAAAATGCGAATATGCTCAACATGTGGAGGAAGAGGTCAGGTTATGAGAACTGAGCAAACGCCTTTTGGAATGTTTTCACAGGTGATTATTAAGAATTATTACCTATTACTGTATGCTGCTTATTATTTGGTTGGTGCTTTCAAAGGATTGGGAAAGTGAACTTGGAGTGGTTGTTGTTCATTGCAACTGAAAATATTAAAAATGAAATACATGACTGGTGCTGTCACTAATTATCAGGACATTTCACTGTTATGGCAAAAGATTCAAGAAAAAATTCTTGTTTAGCCAATGCATGTCTGTGGTGGACTCACAGTTTTTTACTGATTTGGTTCAGTGGGCAAACTAATGTTTTGGGTAATTTACACTACAGCCGTTTTGAGGAAAGTTACATGTAACTCTATGTCTGCCTGTGTGTATCTGTATTGGTTTCTTGGCATACATTTGTTGATGTGTTGGCACAGTCTGTATTTATAAAATCAGTTGTTCTTATGAGATAGGCCCAAGGTGAAGGACACTCAATTGTTTTTATATGCTTATCTAATTTGTGCTGCCACAGGTTTCTATGTGTCCAAATTGTGGTGGTAATGGTGAAATGATTTCTGAATATTGCCGCAAATGCTCTGGTGAGGGGCGGTTACGGGTAAAGAAAGATATTAAAGTCAAAATTCCTCCTGGAGTGAGCAAGGGCAGTATTCTCAGAGTTGCTGGAGAGGGTGATGCAGGACCAAAGGGGTATGTTACACATCCTTTATATTACAGTGTAATAGTACTAAAGTTTTTGTGTGCTTGTACTGTAAATTTGTGAATTTTCCTATTCGCTGCATACAATGCAATGTATTTATTATTCTCATGTAAGAAGCTAACACTGGGCTGGCATCTGCCTTAAGCTGAAAACTGATTATGAATTCTTTATGGTGTGAAATGTTAATTAGAGTGAGAAAATAATAGATGATGCTAAGAAATTAATGGAGACATGGTTCATAATATTACTCTCTTTCTTTTTTCTTTCTGCAGGGGGATGCCTGGAGATCTTTATGTTTATCTTGACATTGAGGAAATACCAGAAATTCAGCGAGATGGCATTAATCTCACTTCTACCGTTACAGTTAGTTATTTGGATGCAATATTAGGAACTATTGTAAAGGTAGAGTTCAGAACAGCCCAAATGGTTGGTAGAAATTATTTTTCTTGTTTCATCTGCAGGAAGATATGTCGTGGTAATGAAGGGTGATTATTTGGGAACAAGATGCTAATCAATTTAACTTGCTCAGCTCTAGATAGTTCATCAGTTAACTCTGCAGCTTTTTGTGAAGTTCACTACTCACTTAAAGACTTTATGTTTACCGCATTAAAACATCTAGGTGATCTTTAGCACAGAAAGAAATACTCAAGACAGGGTCCTCGTTAAATTCATTTCCCTTTTTCACCTTTCTGGATATGCATAGTATGAAGCAATCCTGTACAAAGGGTTATTCAGTAAACAATCCCTACACCTAAAACAATCCTTACCACAATGAATTAGATGTCAAACATTTTTTTCCTGTCATAACAGTTATTTGGTTCCTTGGCATTGTATAGGTTAAAACAGTTGATGGGCTTACTGATCTCCAGATTCCTCCTGGGACTCAGCCTGGTGATGTTCTTGTCTTAGCCAGAAAAGGTGCACCAAAACTGAACAGACCCTCAATACGCGGTGATCATTTGTTCGCTGTCAAAGTCAATATACCAAAACGAATCAGGTATTCTACTGCTTTAGTTGTTTGAGTGATCCATGCTTAAATCCATTTTCATTTACCAACTAGCAAGATGAAATGAAACTACTCTTGAAGTATATCTATTCTAATGTGGCGTATGCATTTGCTAGTTCAGTTTTTAGGTCAAATATTTTCTAGTCAACAAGTATCTTCATTGCATTTCCCAGCTAGCTGCTTTAAATCATATAGAAGCTTCACTTAATATACCAAGTTGTATGGCCTCTGTTATGGTCTTGGAATCAATTTATTGCTCACTGTGTAGCCTATATTTCAAATTTAGGAAAAAAGTTATTAATCCCGAGAGTGGATTATCCTTGGTGTGTGTTATGCTGATGCTGTCTCATTGACTAATACACCATGAGCTTAGTCATGATTGTATCTACTGATGATTTTTCTTTGTTGTTTCTAAATTTCTCTATATTCACAGTGCAAAAGAACGTGAATTGCTTGAAGAACTTGCTTCTCTGAAAAATACACCCGGCAATCGTCCAGGTCGCCCTAAAGTCCAGCAAACAAGTACGTAATCTATTGAGTATTTTTTTAGTATACTCATTTAGACAAATCATGTAAAGATCATTTCTCAATTTAGCTTAAAACTCTTTTCTGATTCAAAATTTTGCTTAAGGATGCATTTTGCATGGAACGTATTGTTTTCATCTGAAATGCTCTTTACATATCTTACTATGCAATTCAATAAGACTACTATGCTGTAGTCCTTTACAACAATCTCATATCACTCTGTTTTCCAGCTAAAAGCGTACAAAATAAGGTGGATTCTGCGACAGAGGAAAGTGATGCACCCGAAGAACAGAATGACTTGTGGAAGTCATTAAAAGATTTGGCTGGGTAAATTTCTCTGTTCTTTACTAGTCACATGGTTAAACTTTTCCAGTATTTCGCCCATAATTTTAGAAATTAATTTTGATCCCTTAAGATGATTCTTGTGTCAAGCTTTGCAGCTCCCTTAATCATAATCTTGGATACCAAGAACTCGTGGAATGCATTACGTTATTAAATTTGGCATCTTAAATCTATTTGCTTTATGTAGTTTTATGGGTGGGCTTAATATGTTGTGGAAAACTGTGTCATATGAATTTTAGAATACTTGGTTCCAATCTCCGCAGCTTTCTATGCTTCTTTTCTGAGCAATGTGATGAATTTTGATTGGCAGATCTGTTGCAAATGGAGCCCTAAAATGGTTGCGAGACAACCTCTGATCAAAGTTTGTTGAACTAAGAAGCTACCTTCTGGTACCTACCTTGGTACATCTACTGGGTATAATTTGTGCACCCAACTCCAAAAGAACAGGCAAAGAAGGATTCTGCAACCTACGCATTTTCTTCAACTGATATATTTCCTCATGTTTGTTCAAGAATCGAGACAAACCCCACTTGACATTCTTTGATTTTTTTTTTCTCTTTTTTCCCCTTCTCAATTTTCGTGTAAATTTTGGCATCATTGGGAATATAGTTCTTCAAGCGTACATTCATATACCCAACGGAAGCCAGCAGGAGTAGGGACATCTGCTCACAAGTGTAATGAAAGCCATACTATATACTTTAGAATTTTGTAGATTTGAACATTTTCTCAGGTGCAACAATTATGTTTGATTATCAACCA
Organism: Cynanchum wilfordii; assembly: GCA_025388415.1. Taxonomy (NCBI): domain Eukaryota; kingdom Viridiplantae; phylum Streptophyta; class Magnoliopsida; order Gentianales; family Apocynaceae; genus Cynanchum; species Cynanchum wilfordii. The sequence continues at coordinate 875,608 of JAHSUH010000581.1, read as the reverse complement.
GCTTATAGCAATCAACGTGGAATACAACACATTTGCTGCAGGAGCCATGATCTATGAGTTCTTGCAGCAGTTTAATCAATCAAACTGTAAAAGAAATCACAGAAACTGGTCTAGTCTTCTACTCTGATCGACTTCGGCCGATTAAAAGTAGAACTGCAACAATAACCGGGAGAAAGATCGTGAAAAGTGCCTGAGTGATGTTAGGTCTCGTTATCTCCGGAAAAATGACGCTTCCGTACTTTATTACAGCGGCACCCGCAACGGAACCAGCTCCCAGCTTAACCAAGTAGCTCAGATCTTCCTACTCCGGTGGAAGAAAATAAACCCAGTGGTCAAAATAACGGAAACAACAGAAGAATTGAAGGAAGGAAGCTTGCGCTGGTGGCGATTGGACGAACCTGGGGTAAGAAGAGTGCAGGTTCCCTTTCCGACTCGGAGTTGCGAACACGGCGACAGGCAAGCCGAGAGGGTACGGTAGCTGGGATTCTATCTCGGTGGCCGAAGGAAATTCTGCCGGCATTTGTGCGCGGGAATGTTGTTGGGCCGGGAAGTAGCAGGGCGGTGGTGGATGTCGCTACTGCTGCCATATTCACTTGAACGGAGCAAGAAATCATATTCACTTGTCTGTGTGGACTCCAATTAACGGTCTCCTTTTCTATTTTTGTTATATAATAAACAATATTTACTAATTCATATAAAATCCGAATTGATTAATTAATTTTTATATAATACTCGTAATAATAAACTTTTTAAAATTTATTTTTTAATGCATAATATTTTTGAGATTTTTCTTTTTTAAAATCACTTAGATTCGAAATTATCACGATTCTCGCAAGTTCAACTTTTATATCATTTTCAATTTTATTGCGTTCATAGTAAATATCGAACATATACTCCCAATATTTTAGAAATTAGATTTTAAAAAAAAAAAAAAAAAAAAGAGAGAGAGAGAGAGAGAGGTTGGATCAAATTTATTATTTTATTGAACAGCCCAAAGAGCCCATGGTCTTAGACAGATCCATTAAGTAAAGATTTTCTTTACTTTGGGTCCAGAGGAAAAAGCTAGCTCGTTTCCTTTGCTACGGGGATACGGAGTGAAACCATTTTCTGTTTTTTTCCGTCGAGAAATTATCTATCGTCTTTCTAATCAACACCTCTTCACCGCCGGTGGAGAACTGGAAACCCTAGATAATTTGCAGAAGCTTCTGCAAGCTTATTGATACCGTGAATCTCAGACAATTTGGATTTTAATTCTCATAATTTATAAGCTGTTTTTAGTCCCTTTGTGCTCTTAATCAAACAGTTGGTTAATTGGAATTAGATCAATCAATCGGTAAAGATGGTGTTGGCACAGTTAGGGTCGAGCATCTCGCGTGCTCTTCAGCAGATGAGCAATGCGACAATTATCGATGAGAAGGTTCTTAACGATTGCCTGAATGAAATCACCAGAGCGCTTCTTCAAGCCGATGTTCAATTCAAGCTCGTCCGCGATATGCAGACTAATATTAAGAAGATCGTCAATCTGGATGACCTTGCCGCTGGGCACAACAAGCGTAAAATCATTCAACAGGTAATTTTTTTTTTTTCGTCTCCCACGCCTTAATGGATTCTTATTAGACTGTTGCTGCAAATTTGCGAATCTTTTATCTGTATTGTTTCATTATTATGAACAGATGGTAAAATGTTTTATTTTGGGGTTGAATGAGTTAATAACGATTTTCAGGATAACTGAGTTGAGGTGATACTTTTAATGTGCTTCAGCAATTGCCGGAGTTCAATGAATTGGCTTGTATTCTGAATTCAGCCTTTGATTGAATGAAGTAGAAATCCGAGCGATTGAATTCAGCCTTCTAATTCCATTTTTGTTCACATTTTTGAGCTGAGATGAAAATCTTTTCTTTTGCGCTTGATTAGATTGTTTTGGGGAAATGATAGTGCTGCATGTACATGTGTCTGAGGGAGTGGGTGGAACTTAGAATGAAGTTCTTCTGGGATACCTTTCTAGAAGAAAGACTAATTAAGTGTGGGAATGGATTATGGTAAGGAGACCTTCCGGTATATATGTTGTCTGATCGCTTTGACTTCAAAACAATTTGATGGGAAAAAGTTTCATTTCTGACAAGTGAAAGTTTTATTCGGATTTGCTGAGGAAAAGTCATTTTTAGTTTTGAATTGGTATCCTTTAAGATTTTTATGGTTATATATTACTTGCGCTTCCACCAGAAGAGGATTTAAGGGCAACCTGGAATAAAACTTTCAGATGGAGGTGAATTTGAGATAGAAAGTTTAGACTCTACACCACCTCTTTTTTACTGACCTCTCTTTTATCATCATCATATAGTGAAAATGGGAAAAATTCTCTCCAAAACTCATATTTTCAAATTTAACATATGGGTCTTAAAAACATATTAACTTTTTTAAATGCTTTTTTATTTTTAATTTTCAGTCAATATTTTGAGCTGTTGCTTTGATGTAGAGTGAGGTAGTAAAAGTCGAGTTACATGGTAATTCTTGTGCTAAATGTTTTCATTTGACAGGTTTAGGATTAGTTTGACATTTTGCTGTCATTTCTGGAATTTGAAGAGGGAATCTATGGTTTTTAAGTTTTTCCTTCAAAGTTTTCAAGGTTAGGCATTTACATGTTTTTTCATTGTGTAGCACGTATATGAGAGATGATCCAGAAGATAAGGGGCTAGTTAACATTAAATGAGTGTATGTAATAACTTCCTTTTGTATACTCGCTCTTCATTTGGAACTAAAGACTAATTTGAATTAGATTGTGAAGAAGTGATTTGAGATTAAAGGGTTCTCATTAAAGACACAAGACTTTTTGGAAAGAGAAACAAAGATACTGGTTCGTCATAATCCTTTCTTCTTGTTGGAAGGATGATTTCTGTACTTCTATTCTTTAGTTGTTCTTTAAAGTCATCCTTTATTTGTCTCGATGATGCATTTTCTTTTTTGTTTTTATAATATGTCTCTGTTTCTTGCAGGCCATCTTTAATGAATTGTGCAAGATGTTGGATCCCGGAAAGCCTTCATTTACCCTCAAAAAAGGAAAACCAAGTATTGTCATGTTTGTGGGTTTGCAAGGTATTTTCATTTTCTTCATTGAAATATCTTTCTCATTCTATGGTAATTTCTGCTTGTTTTACCTGGTGAATGCATGAAATTTTATGGTGGTTTCATTTTTATGCCAAGTGAAATTAACATAGGATGATTTGTGATTTGATTGTTTTGATGCTTGTGGTTCGTCCCTTCTCTGTTTGCTTATATATGGTCTATTTCAGGGTCGGGTAAAACAACTACTTGTACAAAATATGCTTATTACCACCAGAAGAAGGGATGGAAACCTGCTTTGGTTTGTGCTGATACATTTAGAGCTGGTGCCTTTGATCAGTTGAAGCAGAATGCTACCAAAGCTAAGATCCCTTTCTATGGGAGGTACTTTCTCTCCAAAAATAATGATATCCCATGTTTACTGATTTCTATTTACCAAGGTGCTTGTGCTACTTCAATGGAATAAGTCAATTGATTGGAAAAGAATGAAAGGTTGGGAGTGTATGTTTGTCTCTTGCTATGGATATTCAACACTTACTTAAGTGGCTAACAATTATTCTCTCCGGTAAAAAAAACAATTATTTGGACTTGGCAAGGATTGAGAAATTTTTAGAATTTATGAAGTCATAAGTTACAATGACCCCAATCTTATATTTATTATTTCTTTCTCTCTCGTCATCCACTGATAATGTAAAGGAAAAAGATGAACAAAAACATTAATAATATCATCGATGTATTAAACTGACAATTAACTGAACCAAATATATTGAAAATATTTTTATACCGGAGGGAGTATCAATCATTTTGTAGTTCATTAGATCATGATTTAGCATCTTGAAGAAATTTCAGTGACTGGTTTTGATTTGTCAATAGTTTATATATAGTGTCCCATGTCTTCTGCTATACTTACCTCTTTCATTGTAAATATGTACTGCTATACAGTTGGAATTGTCTATTTGTAGGCTATGATTTTAATGCATGGCATCATGCCCTTTTTCTGAAAAAAAATTATTATTAGGAATCCTTCTAAAATGAGAAACCAGTTTTTTCAGTATTAAAATTTACCATTAAATCACAATGTTTCCCTCCTAAATTTGTTTGATTTTCCTTTTCAATTTTTTCCCCCCTCAAGTTATGCTACCAAGTCCATTTTTCATATGTACCAAGTTATTTTATTTATGTTCCAGTATTTTGATAATGGCCTCTTTTCAACAGCTACATGGAATCAGATCCTGTTAAAATTGCAGTTGAAGGTGTTGAAAGATTTAAGAAAGAGAATTGTGATCTAATAATTGTTGATACTAGCGGACGCCACAAACAAGAAGCAGCTCTTTTTGAAGAGATGCGGCAAGTTTCAGAAGCAACGGTACATTTTTCTCTATACTCAGGGATTGATTTATATATGGGATTTCTGATATCTACATCTGGATGTTTCAGAAACCAGATCTTGTCATATTTGTCATGGATAGCAGTATTGGACAAGCAGCTTTTGATCAAGCTCAAGCTTTCAAGCAAAGTGTTGCTGTTGGAGCTGTGATTGTAACTAAGATGGATGGTCATGCCAAGGGAGGTGGCGCTTTGAGTGCGTAAGTGATATCAGCCATCTTCTTTTAATGCATCACTAGAGCATTTTGTATGGTGTGGATGTCAGTAGATTTTTGGGTAACATAGCGAGTATAACTTATATGAATTTGGAACATGTCATTGGTTCTTTATGGGAAAACAAGCATGATGAGATTCTTCATTTTTGAGTCTTTTTATTGGCCTTCACTTTTCTGCCAGAAAAAAGATGAACTTCTTTCACATATCATGTGCAGAGTTGCAGCTACAAAAAGTCCTGTCATATTTATTGGGACGGGTGAACATATGGACGAGTTTGAAGTTTTTGATGTAAAACCTTTTGTCAGCCGGCTCTTAGGTTTGACTGAGTGCATTTTACTACAGATCCTGCTGGTTTTGTACAGTTATATTGTTGCTCTTATTAACATTCATCTTCACTATCTTAATATTCTCAGGAATGGGTGATTGGTCTGGTTTCATGGACAAAATTCATGAAGTTGTTCCTATGGATCAACAACCAGAGCTTCTACAAAAGCTTTCAGAAGGAAATTTTACTTTGAGGATTATGTACGAGCAATTCCAGAACATACTTAAAATGGGTCCTATCGGCCAGGTTAGTCTTATTTTTTCCATTGAAAGTAGAGAATTTTAGATTTACCTGAGTTTTCTGCATATTTTTTATTACTATTATTAAAGGTTTAGGAACGGAAATATATACCTTGGAATGATTTACTATGGTACCAATACATGCAGCCTTTGTATTTCATGACTGAAGCATTGACAGCTACTGGCCTGTATATTGTTCAAACACTTGATGAATCTGTGCTTTCAGTGTAACAACCGTTTTCTTTGCATAAAAATGCTTATCTCCTTGTATCTGTTAAACCCTCTCCCCTTTCAGGACAACACAATGAGGCATGCATACACATTTCTTGGGGTGATATTTCTGATTGTTGATTATTGGTTTAATTGTCTTAATTTTTGTAGGTTTTCTCAATGCTTCCTGGATTCAGCTCAGAATTAATGCCCAAAGGTCATGACAAGGAAAGTCAGGCAAAGATTAAACGTTACATGACAATGATGGACTCTATGACTAATGAAGGCAAGTTGTTGTGGGAATTAATGTCCTTCACAACTTACTTTATAAAGGGTTCAATGTCCTCCATCATTCTAATTGTGTGCTAATGCATTGCAGAGTTGGATAGCTCTAACCCAAAACTAATGAATGAATCGCGGATGATGCGGATAGCAAGAGGATCTGGTCGTAGAGTGCAGGAAGTGGGGGACATGCTTGAAGAGTACAAGCGTCTAGCAAAGATCTGGAGCAAGATGAAAGGACTCAAGATCCCAAAGAAAGGAGAAATGAGCTCGTTATCACGAAATATGAATGCACAGCATATGAGCAAAGTACTTCCGCCTCAGATGTTGAAGCAGATAGGAGGTATGGGAGGTTTGCAAAACTTGATGAAACAAATGGGCTCCTCTAAAGACATGATGGGAATGTTTGGAGGTGGTGACAAGTAATACAATTGGCCATGTTTGAGGTGAAACCCTAAAATCCAAGCTTCTGGTCGCTGTTGTATACTTTTTGTCTTTTAACTGACACGCTTTTTGTTAGGATGAAGTATAATAGGCGTAATTCTTTTTTACCGACAAAGAATTATCTCTGGTACATATATTCCTTATAGATAACTTATCTTCGATTTGTGACTGTATTTAATGGAATCCCCATTACTTCGTTAATCTGAATAATATTCGAGATAAAATGATGTCAAGCGCCGGCTGCAGACTAGAGTACCCCAAAACCGCACAAAATAGTTGCCTGTTGCCTATTACACGGCTCACAAACTGTGTCAGGGATAATAGTTACTGTCAAGAGTTCGGGAAAGAAAGAGAGTGCTCACCATCATTCTGGCTAGTCTTGAATGTTAGCTCTAATTTCCCTTCAGATGACTCCATTAAATATTAAACACACAGATAACAATATATATAATTTCCCTTCAGATGACTCCATTAAATATTAAACACACAGATAACAATATATATATATATATATACACGTATAAACAGATCATTTTTGTCACTAGAAAAGTTTTAAAAATAACTATTATTTAATAAAACCACCTTTATTTTTTATTTTAATTTCAAAAAAAACTTTCTCCTATGACCCAAAGTCCTCTACACGTCTCTGCTGGCTCATCTACAAGTCTGCATGAAAAATCCCTCACCTTTCCAAAAATTTGCTGAGAACACTTCCTCTTGAGGCAGCATCTTCCTTATCCGTCGCAGAATTTTCAGGCTTGGTGAGAGCATATCGAATGATGGAGTTGATCTGTTTCCTTAAACTAGCATTGTGAATAAAAGCATCTGTTAGCATCTTCCTTAGTTCATCATCTCTTGTCCTTGCATTCTGATCGTCGATAGAACTTGTTCCAACTGCATTTTCTGTCTCTCGTGCAAGGAGCTGTGCCTGTTCAATGCAACAAAAACATAATTGATAATACAAATCTTTGTGCCACCAAAAGAATGCAAAGGAAATCAAGACAAGGCAGTCAGCTAAGGTAATGAATACAGACCTACTACAATTTTGCCAAGGGCTAGTTGAGATTCACATCAAAACAAGTTACTTATGCTATTAAATTTTGCCAATATTATAGCTAAAACATTTGGTCCATTAATGGCAAGTTTGTTGGGGGGTTCTTTTCTTCTTTATGTAAATATATATTTGTTTTATATAAGAACCAACTACATATAATTCAGCTTTTAGAATTGACATAGTAACCCTAGATAGAAGTCATGTAATTGTAATGCAACAAACAATGGGTAGTTGGATAAGCTGCCTAGTGTTCGCTAAGGATCTACAATTACACCAATACAAATGACGAATGTACTTAGACATGTTATCATTTTGTTGGTATTCAAGTTATTTCTTCTAAACACCAATAAAATGATAACACCTGTACATTTGTATAGGTGTAACAAGGAGTGTTAAATGATGTAACAGGAGATCTCTCACCCCAAGGGTTGGCATACAGGATCAGTACATAATATTCACAGGCAAACTAAAACAATTATTTGTCGCAACTCAATAATAAAATCAACAGGAACATACCTCTGCAAGAAGAAGCCCTATCCTATCATCAGATGTTGTTAATATATCTATTGCTTCAGATGGAGATGAGGTGTTCATAATCAATTTATCTTCTTCAACAAGAAAATTAACACTGCATTCTTCAAGACGACTACGAAGAATTTCATATTCATGCAGTAGCTTTGCATTAGAAGCACAGCTAAACTCCCTTCTTTGTCTTTCTTCTTGAACAATCCTCTGAAAACAGATATCATATTTATCAATGTATCTTAGAAAATTTTAGCTGTCAGAAGTAAACATGCACGTGTTAAGACACAATTCAATTGTAAAATCAAAGAGAAACTGTTAAAAGCCTAGTGTATATGAAATGACAAGAATTATAAAGGAGAACTTGAAGATAACAGGCAAACAGAAGCATAAAAGAACCACAGTGCTTTTTCTAAGGGAATCATGGTATTCTTTCATTAACTACTTGGAAAACCAAATATATCAGACTGAAATCATGCAGCAGTAGAGATTTTCTAGTAAAACTTTACCTCAAGTTCAACCTTTTCATTTGTTAATCTACTAATCCCCTTCTTCAATTCTGCTTGAGAACTTCGCAGAGCTTTGATTTCCTTAGCTAGGATTTTAATATCTGATTTGGATTTTAACTCTGACTCCTCATGATTTTTCAGCAGGTGCCAAGCTTGTGCCTTTGCAACTTCCAGCTCTTGTAGCAAACTTTCATTTTGTTGAATTGCAGATACTTTTGCTGACTTTAGGAGACCATTTTCCTCCTGGAAGTATTAAATTTCAATGTGAGAGAGAGGTAAACTCTAAACAAGAAAAATAATAATAAAAATAATAATTTCACACCTGTTCATGTTTCAATTTTAGTTCCATTTCCATACAACTTCTCCTAAGTTCTTCCATATCCCACTGCATTTGAGTAACTCTTTCCCTTTCACTTATAACAGCTTGTTGCAAACTCTCTTCGTTACTTTGCTTCGTGGTTTCAAGCTCTGTTTCTAAATCTTTGACCTGCAAATACAAACCACAGAATAATTTAAAATATTATTAGTAAATTGGATTTAAGATTTCAGGGAATCGCATAAAATATGTAAGGATTTCAACAAGTTCTCTTCATGCATGGCTAAACTATAAAGGAAAAGAAACATATTATACTTATCTGAATTGTCACAAACTACAGAGTTTTCTGACATACTAGCCTCACCAATAAATAATTTATTCTACCCATATACCAAAAGTTTTAGGGGCTCCCCCTCCAAAGCCAGAGAACCAAGTCAAAAAAATTGGTGGCTCAGCAACAAATTCAAAATAACCAAAGATTCTGCTATGAATCGAACTAACCACAAATAAATCTGTTTCCAGTTCCAATGGACACCACATCACAATCAAATGATATTTTCTTGGACACGGTGTTCAACCATTACAAAAAAAAAAAAAAAAAAAAAAACAGTATAGGTAAAATCATCTTCTAAAATCAGGAGACAATTTTTCTCTACAAAACAAATATTCGGAAAATACCTTTGTTGAAAGATACTGTCGTACAGCAAGCTCTTGATTTAATCTTGCTATTAGATCCTCAATATCTGTTCTTGCTGTAGCTAATCTTAACTGCATGGTCATAAAAACCCTGTTTATCTTTTGTTGCTCATCAGTGGGAAGTACCATTGATAGATTATGGTGAAGTTGCAAGTCTGAGATAGCAGATAAATCATCAACACTTTCAGGAAGTTCAAGTCTTCCTGAACTGATTATATCATTTCCCAGACTCTCCTGTGACAGCCTCCTTACATTTCTGTCAAACATAATGCTCTCGTTTCCAGAGGAAACTGTAATTTCACCTCCAGAACAAGAAACAGAACTGTCTTTACTTCTCAGTATATTATCATCCTTATAACTTTTTTCTTGACCCCCTTGCACAAACTCCTGTGGAGGACTCACAACTTCATTTCTCGAGTAGGTGTCTTGACAACATGATCTTGCTGGATTATTCAAGTCTTGGTCAACCTTAGCTTTGTCCATGCCAATTTCAGAGTGAATGTTACTACCATTTCTTGGGGTTCCAAGTTCAGGTGTCCCATATGCAGAATCATTCCCACTGTCTGACACAAATGAAGTACCAGCAACCAAAGAACTAGCTGAGCGGGTCAAATCTGATTGACCCATACTAAATGCAGAATTCGAATCAGTGCCATTATCATAGCATTCATGGAATGCTGAGCAGTGCACAACCAAAGAGAGGCAACAAATTAGTACAGATGATTTATTTCGATTAATGAAGTACTCAAAAGAACAGTTACTCTTCTTTGTTTGTTGATGTCATTGAAGTTGTTGTTAAAGGTATGGGGTTCAAGGGTCCCAATAAATCTTCATATACTGAATGAAAAAATGATATTGACAAAGGTACAAGGAAGAAACACCTACAAGATCTTGCAGCAGCTTCGAGTTCAAGAAAGGTTGCAACAGGAAAACTCCTTGATATGTCAATGTCGAACAACAACTTTTCCATCCAGACCTCCAAAGAACACCTACGCTGATGCAAGCTACTAACATGAGAAGAATGCTAGAAAGTTTGCTGGGAATCTTATCTTCTAAATGAGAAAACAATTTGATTTTATCAAGTAAAAGCAACCTGTGCCATGTCATCCACTAGCTAACTTATGAATGAATCTCCCTGAGGTAATGCGTTAGATTAATCATTTCTGGGATGTTTTATTAACCCATATTTCTCTCTAGTCTTCAAGTGATGAAAAAAATAAATACTTCAGCCCATAATTGATACATACCTGCTGAGGCATATTCTATCTATTACAATTAATTTATATGGACAAATATAGGTATATACCCAACTATATCAAGATACAAGATTAGTGAGACATAATATATCAGTCACCACTATAAGGACACCTCTCAAAAAAAAAAAACCTCTATAAGGACAAAAATCTAAGTCACCCTCAAGCTCAAAACAAGCTGACTTTACTACAAAAAGCAAAGTATATATACACACACAGACAGAGGTAGTGTAAGTGATTGATTGTGAGGAAAGAGATGAGTGATGACATAAGGGTAAAAATGGACTCATGCAAAGTTGTGCATTAATCATGAAAGAAAGATAACATTAAAATGTACTAACTTCCTCCATCAGCTCCTTGCTCTTCAACCTCAAAATCCCCTTTGGTGGGGAAGGGGGCAGCTTTTTCGTAGGAAATTCCTTTTTCAGCTGCAAAAGACCAGGAAAATTAACAAAAGGATGCACTTTTGGGCCACCCAAATCAATAAAGATGACAGAGATACAAATAGCAACCAGATACAACTCCATGCTCTAGACAACAGCCAAGAATTAAATATCAAGCAACTTCGTATTGTTAACCATCTATGTTCAAGTATCTAAATAACATTTATTAATGATTAATGACAAGCCACTTGGGAAAAGAAAAATAGAACTTACATCAGAAGAAAACTTCAAGAAATCACTATATCTTCGCAGTATTCCTCGTATACAAGTGATTCCTTCTGGTGACTGTAAACCTACTTGAACCCTGTAAAACTGTTGGTAACAAATGTTACTTCTATTCATCCAATAAAGTAAGAAAATGAAAATGAAATATCTCTCTAGAGTATAAAAACATACTTCTTTTGCAAAAGACATCTATATTATAAGATCAATTGTATAAATACAATTCATAAAGAATTTTTAGTACATTGTTTATTAGATAAGGTTCATTCTGCGTTGAAACAAGAAGTGGTAAAAAATTTTAAAATTAAAAGAACAAAGACAAAATCTAACCCTTTCTGGTATTCTACATTACCGAACTGCTATCTATTTAACCATGTAAAAGGATCTACCGATAATTCCTTTAATCTACATATTTTCATACTGGGGACGGGATTCATCCAAACCAGTGAAGGTAGGAATCTAACAGGTACTTTATAATCAGTAGACAGACCAAAGTAGAAGATAAATGTCCATCAATGACCATCCAATGGATTGCTAAGGAAGGAACAGGAAAAATACCACAACAGAATCAGAACTTCTGGTTTTTGATACAAGGGTCCAAGAAGGAACAGTAACACAATAACTCCATCCCAAATGAGAGCCACGCGGCCAAACAGTGTTCTGGCCATCCTGCATTTGAACAAAAATTGCTTTGTTTCAGCATAATATCTGCAAGCAGCTAAGAATTGGTGTTGTAGGCCAAAAAACAGTGATTTACGTCATACCACGGCCAAAATCCAAAAGCAAACAGCAGATAGCAGCATATATTACAATGAGGCCAATTAAAAATTTAAAAGCATAGGCAAACACGGAAAACCCCCATAAGTAACTAGAACAATATCGACCAGCACAGCAATTAGAAGTATTATCATTATCTACCACACTGATAACTGAACAATCAAAACTCTAAGAAATACCCAATTGCGAGGAGGAGGGCTCCAATCCATTCCTAATGGAAGAGGTGAAGTCCCATCATGGCGGTGTTTTGGCGGACTGCTCTTTCTATTCTTATTCCCCGAAACTGAAGGCGAAGCAGTTGCAGCTCTATTCACCATAGGATCATTATAACCATGACCATACAGAAAACTTCTGTTTGACCGAGGATTATACAGAGATTCTACGAAACTTTGGTCCGCGGAGCTCATATCGAACAGATGAAGCGAGTAATCATGGTACCCTCCGTAGGTATCCATCGTTCGGGGTTGTATATATACAAAATCAACAGCAAAATTATAACTCCGGACGGAATCTAGTCGATAGAACGAGAACTCTGGCTTCGACTTCGGCTTCAACTCCCTGAAGCGGTGGTGATCGCCGACTAACTGGAATAAACGGCGAAACTAGTGGCGGTTTCGTAATCAATTTAATTAATTTTGGTACTCTTCTTTTTCTTTTTTTCCTGGAAAGCCAATTTTGGTACTTTACTTTAGTACTATGTCCTTTATTTCACAGTATTAAATTTATTACTAAGTATATATATTTGGCAAATTATCACAAATAGACCCCAAATTAAAATTTTCTAGTAAAACTAGTCCTATTTTAATTTTTAAATTATTTAAATATTAAAGATATTATTATCCTTTTTAATCTACACATAATTCCAAACCTATGACCTTCGAGTTGATATGTGATTCATATGCATATGCAAATAATTAAATAGAAAAACTCGTTAAATATGTTTATGTTTAATAATAATAACAAAAACAACATAGTTAGGTATAAAATGCTGAGTACAAAATTTGAAGACTATGCCTGATTAAGACCTAATAGGAGGGCAAGAAAAAAAAAAAGAAGCTATCTTCCTCCACCACCCTTTATAAGCTTTCTCTTTATATACTCTCAATCATTCACTATATGATTCACATTATAAGTTAATATTTCAGTTTAAGCAGGCAGAAGTAAATGAGCACTGAATTTCAGTTTTATGTTTTTGACTCTAGGATCATAAGACAGTAGCACCATTGACCAGATGTGTGGTTATGTTTTTTGCCAAGTCAACTGCAACTCCAATGTAAGAATGAGGTGTTAAGTTCAGTAGATTCTTCTTAGCATCTACTGGTATATCCAGACCTTCAATAAAGTCTCTGATGCTGTCCTTGGTCACTGCTCTTCCTCTAGTCAGCTCCTTGAGTTTCTCATAAGGCTCTGGGACACCAAATCTTCGCATGACCTAGAGAAAATACACATAAAAGAGAGAATATTTACTGGCTGATGGGTGAATATTGGATACTGCAATTTCATAATTTGCATTTAACACTAATGATTCCAATAAAAAAAAGAATGGGAGGGGTGGCGTAGAGTCACATACAGTTTGTATTGGTTCTGCAAGCACTTCCCACGCTTGGTTCAAGTCTTCACTCATGGAAGTTTCATTAACCTATAGAACATAATAACAATTGCAAAATCTTTAGTAACATTGAATGGACCACTCAAACTATACTGTAGATTACTAAAAATTTCAACTCGTTTTGATTCACTCTGTATAAGAAAGAAGAGAGAGACCATCACATGTATAACTTTGTCCTACAAGAGTGTGATGGAAATGGCATACCTGAAGCTTTGAAATGCCCTGTAATGCATTTTTGTAAGCAAGAAGGGAGTGTCCTAAACCTACACCCATGTTTCTCAAGACGGTTGAATCAGTTAAGTCCCTCTGCAGACACAAGCATAGCAATAGATAGTTAATTCTATAAACTTATCTGTGGGTTGAATATGATTGAGAACCATGGATTTTGCATGAGTACCTGCCAGCGTGAAATAGGTAACTTCATGCTCAAATGGGATAACCCTCCATTAGCTATTCCAAGATTTCCTTCACTGTTTTCAAAATCAATTGGATTTACTTTGTGGGGCATTGTTGAAGATCCAATCTCACCTGCTTTTGTTATCTGCTTGATAGGGGAATTATATGAATTTTTTTCTTATATAACACAATAATACATAAACTGAAGTAACATATTAGTGCAAGGAAACTTACTTGTTTAAAGTACCCCAATGAGATGTATCCCCATAGATCTCTATCAAAATCAATCAGAATGTTATTGAACTGGATTATTGAATGGAAAAGCTTGGCCATATAATCATGAGGCTCAATCTGCACTATAAGGACAATTGTGAGTCTCATGATACAAGGTCCTGGAGTTGAGTGATGTAATACATAGCATTTTACAAGTTTAAAAACAGAACATTCCTTCTCCTCCCAATGAGTAGTTGAAAACATTTGAAACGGGAAAATAAACACACGGACCTCAGAAAAGGGTCATATGACCCAAGTAGAGCATATATTTGAAAAACAGTAAACAGTAATCTTACAATAGATAAGCAAAAGAGTATCTGAAATAAAATGGAAGTTAGACAACTTGCCTGAGGCACATAGGGATTAAAACTAATCCCAAGAGATGTCACAAACTCCTCTGCGATTTGTGGCCAATTGATATCAGGGTATGCAACTAGATGAGCATTGTAGTTCCCCACTGCACCAGCAAATTTCCCAAGCATCTTGATTTTGGAAATTTCAGTCCTTTCCCCAGTTAACCTGTAAGCAAAAATTGCCATTTCCTTCCCCAATGTTGTAGGTGAAGCTGGCTACAAAATACTAAAGATGTGAGCAATAAATTCAGCATTGGAAGCAAGTTCCAAATGCTAGAGGAAAAACTGATTCTCCTAACAAGGGATCATTAACATATGATAGAGAATAAGGAGAAAACATGCTTGCTTATTACTGTTACTGAACATGAATCTAACTTTCTACTCTTGGCAGTTCAATTTTCATTTTTTATCACAGTCTAAACCACCCTAACACTTAAGCAGCTATAACAATGTCTTGTAAGTCTTTACCTGGCCATGAGTGCGAGAAAGCATAGGAACTCCTGCATTTTCCACAGCCAAGTCACTTATTGCTGAAATAAGTTTGTCCATGACAGGTAATATAACAGTATGCACAGCTTCCTTCAGCATCAGTGCATGTGCAAGATTGTTGATGTCCTCAGATGTACAGGAAAAATGGAAAAACTCAAGAACCTGGAGAGAAACAAATCATATACATAAATTGCACGTAGAAAGAGATTACTGAAGGCTCTTTGGAGATTCATTTTATGTCAACATCAATAAAGCCTCCACTAGGCACATAATATACATTAAATATTTGTTTTATGGATCAGATTATTCAAGTTATTTGCAAAGCCATTGAATATACATTAATACCTTTGCTATCTCTGGATGTGACTGGCATTTCTGCTTCAAATAGTATTCCACAGCTTTAACATCATGGTTAGTGACTCTCTCAATCTTTTTAACTTCCAGGGCATCATCCATGCCAAATCCATCAATCAAGTTTTGGAGATAAGTCAGAGCCTCACTAGAGAAGCTAGGGACTTCAGGGATTTCGGGAATTTGAGAAAGCTTAACCAACCATTTAATCTGGGAACAAAAAGAAGGATATTATGTGCTGCAAATCTATGAACAAGAAAAAAAAAAATATACATATATATATATATATAATAAAAAATAACATACACAACTTTATTACACAAACTATCTCGAATAAATTGAAAACACAAGTTTTTGAACTTTTTTTATTCCATTCCACCATGTTTGGTTCTTCCTCGTTCAAGGAAATCCATGTAAATATGCAAACATGAGGCCGCAACCTAATTGGTTCTGTAAAAAAAGGTTCATGGCAAGTTTTCTCTTATTTTATACCTTTTGATTATTTTTCTCTCCTTGAGTAAAATGTGTAGAGCAATATCTACTACTTTCACGTTATGTCTTGTTTGAAAGTTTACGGTTAAATGATGTACAAATAAAAGAAACAGACAGCACCATTTCCTACGAAGATTTTCTGGATTTAGAACCAAACCTCAACTAAAACACGGAAGCGAATCAAACCATATTCGCTCATAAATGGAGCCAACTCATTAACCTTAGCCCAATACCGTCCATCCAATGGGCACAAAGCAGTTAAACTTGAGAGCTCAAAATCGTTTGAATAATCAGAAGACATCACCTTCACCTGCAAAGACAAAACACATTATCAGAACCCAAAATAAATTAATTAAATTTAGTAATACAATTCATCAAGAAAACTCAAAATCATCCCAGAACCTCAAGAAATCAAATAATCGACCATTTCTATGAATCTCCCCACAACACACAGACACACACCTATACATGAGTTAACATATGAACAAAAGTGTTTTTTTTTTTTTTTACTTTTTCTACAGCTTCGTTGTTGCTGCTCTCTTTTACAGTTGCTTTGCAAGCGCAGTCTCTTGGGACATGAAATGAAGCATTTGAGAAACGAAGAAGATGGTGAACAATTCTGAATCTTTGGCTCCGTGAGCCGATTGCCGCCGCCACCAACGGCTTCACTTGCTGATTAACATTTGAAACCCTACAACCAGCAGCACCCAGCTCCATGGAATTGGAATTTTCTGGTGCCTCCTCCTCCTCTACACCTTTGATTTTCGCGGTTTTTTTTCTTACTTCTGTTCTGTTGGCGTTTCTGTTTAGGGTTCACGAAGAGGTTTAACAAATTATTACAGCAATGGATAAATTTAAGAAAATTTTAATTTTAGAAAATAATTTCCGTTCGTTCGTGGTTTGTTTTTTAAGTTGTTATATTATATTATAAAATCACATAATTATAATTTATTTATAATTTAATAAGTTTAAAAAAAAAAAAAAAAAACACAAACTAGAAACCTTAGTTAGGTAGTCACTTCGGTCTTATACCCGACTTAGCCTTTTTGCGATAAAAAAAAACGAAGGAATAAGTCTTTTCGTCAAAAAAAATACGTTAAATTTTATATTTTTTTTTGTAAAGATTGTTAAATGTTATTTTGACATCAAAAATACAAAATGAGTATTATTTATTATAAATTATTATAAATTAAAGTAAATTATATATTTATACATATTTAAAAATGTGAAATAAGATATCACATAATATAATTATATAATAATAAAATAATTTCAAATATTAAAATTGATTTAATATTTTAATATTAATTAACAAAATTATTGAGCAAAAAATTAACAAAATTAGTTAATAATTAACCGGTAAATTTTAGTTTATCATCTCAATTTAAAATTAGAAAAATGGTGTAACAATATACTCTCAATAAAATAAAATAAAAACCTTACATATAACTTTATGACACGCATATAAGTTGGAAAAAACTTCATTAAATTAAATATATAGATATATTGAAAAGTATCAAAGTGAAGTTTTTTGTCACGTAAATAGGATAGTCCGAGGTAGACACAACATGTCGGGTAAGTTAGGACACACTTCGGTCTACTCAATCTCGATTAATAGATAAAAGAGTCATGCAAGTGGCATGACCTCTTACATACTAATACATCTAAGTTTAGAGTATTAAATGACTCTGACAGGTAACTAAAAAAAACACATTGTACACATCTTCAAAGCCGGATGAAGGACAATGCCCACTTTTGAGGTGTACCTCCACTATATATAAAGGGTAGCACATGTACAATACAAGGAGATTCTAATTCACTATTTTCATTATTAAAAAAGTAAAATTGAAATAATATTCTACATTTATTAAGTGAACATCCAAAAGACATTCACGCACATACTTCGAGGAGAATCCAAATTCATTAACTATTTTAATTGTCGGAGGGTCGAAATTAGTAACACCACTCCCAATACGTAACATTTTGCTGAGTAGTCATTAATTGAGTGGAATCCATTTCTATCTACTTGGTGCACACAGAGAAATCGTTCCCGTGTATATAGCTGCTTAAAAACTTGGAATATAACTTAACTTGGGCCAAAAACCAGCGATTTTGATTAAAATCTAGCTGCTACCAAGACGAAATAATCATAAATATTTTAACCCTTTCTGCAACTGTGGTAATTCTGAGCTTATCAAAAAAAAAAAAAAAAACTGGTAATTCTGAAAATTTGGATATATGAAATGATGCCTTTTTTATTTTCTCCTCCAGAATGTATAAATTATAGCATTGTAAGATGATAATTTGAAGGGTGAATTTCAACTCGATAGCTTGGGGAAGTTGATGCGCGGACACCTAATGCTTCTTCCAGGGCGGATGATCAAAGTTTCGAATCCCCTGGGGTGGTTAGCGCCATATTAAAAAAAGTTTTGGATCGGACTTTCACCCTCAAGTAAGAGTTGAACTCTGCGAACACTCCACAAGCCAAATCCGAATTACTCTTACTAAAAAAATGGAAAAAAAAAGGGTGAATTTCCTTTTTTATTTTTTATAGTTTGCTTTTAAAAAGCGTGTTGTTGGATGCACTTTCTGACAAGCAATGTGAAATTGAACCACAAAAAGGATCATTGCTAGCTCAGATGTCATGTCTTTCTTACAATTGTCTATTTTGTAATGGCCTCTCCCTGCCTCTATACACACAAACACACACACACACACACACACAATATATATATATATATGCCAATATTTAATGGTAATCATTTTATACCAAGTCATCATTTTAGTGTTTATATTATCTAATAAGAAATAATATATACTATACAGACCACCAGCATGGTGGTCGGGTGGTAAGCACCCCTAAGTTTCACATGAATACCCAGGGTTCGATCCTAGAGATGGGAGAGCTCTGCCAATTATTTGGGAGTATTATTGGATGGCGGTTGCCGGCCTATAATCCTTGGTCCTATGGACTTGGGGCCTTCTCTCCCGGTGTCTTTGGGGGGGCTAGGGTGACCTAGTTGTGGGCTCGGACTGGTTGTAACCCCCTTCGGCGAATGGAACATTCTCTAGCGGTTGGGTTCCCTTAGTTGGGGAAGCCACTTCGGGTCTTGTACCTGACCCAACCTTTTATTTAGCAAAAAAAAAAATATATATATATATATACTATACAAGAAGAATGAGTGAATAATATTCTACTGTTCTATTGTGAAGAATGAAGCTAAGTATTTATAGTCAACTCGAATTATTCTTTTGGTACAGTGAGAACAATACAAAGTAGTTGATCGTTGATGCTACCAAATTCACAATTACAACATGAACTTGCGAGTTTGAATCATGATAGTCCATATCGTGAATTTTCTCTGACAACATTTATATTTATAAAATTATATATATATATATATATATGTATGTCCCTATTCTACATCACTTTGATTGATTAATTTCCTTTAAATGTCGAAATATTTCTCCACTTTCCTTTCTTTTTTTCTTTTTTCCCACTACTTTCATCATGTAATGCAAAATTTATTACTACACGTAAAATTCATTGAAGAAATTCTAGCAATATTGTCACGTTAGGTTATAATGTCCGGACACAGTAATAAATTAATAATTGTACCTGCAAAGGGAGCAGTGGAGGACAAGTTGGGAGACAACCTCTTATGAGATAATGCAATATACCCGGGAATTGTTTTCTTGAGAACCCACTCAATAATAAAAATTACCAAAAAATTAGTTAATTTAATCTCCCACATTAATCTTTTTTAATTTAGTAAGTTTGTAATATATAACGTCAAGTAAATGCATTTAATTTATCCATTTACATAAAAATATTGTGAATTAAGCTCTTTGATACAATATGAAAACGCATTGTGAAGCTATCCGAGTTAAGAGTTCGACACTTGCTATAAAGGCCATTTAAAAGCCAGAGTTAGATTTTTTACAGAGTAAGAGTTGAACTATGCAGACACAATTCAAAATTTAAATTAATCAGAGTTGTGATGGCTCTGAGCAAAAACAATGATTGATGCTGGAACAAAATGCACCCACCACTTGAGGAGTACCACATGGTTGGATTCAGCCATATTAAGACATCCCACAACTGTTATGTTTAAAGTCTTCATCCTAGTTAATTCCCATACTTCATTTTATTTTTTTTTCTTCTTTAATTCTATAGCATCCAAAGTGTTTTTATCCATATTTTTATTAAAACAACATCATTTTGATATATATACACGCAATGCAATATAATTGTATCAAAATTGTTAGTATACGGTATACCCACCATTGTTGAGCAGTACACAGTGACTTTTTCACAAGGAAAAACATCCTTTTTCTGTGAAGGGGGGAACCCTACAGAGCAGAACCACCCTCTCCACACACTGCCATCATTCTTTAAAGCTGGTGAGCAGATTGCGTAATATAGGGATGGTGTCATGGTGCTGGTGGTGGTCCTTCCTTGACGTTTCTTCTCCACCACAGTACTACTATTACTACTACTACTACCCCTGTTCTTTCATTTTCATTTCATTTCAAAATCCCTTCTCTGCAGCTTTTCTGCAAAAAAATCCATTAATAATTCACTCATTCATTCTTTCTTCGTGTTCTTTTAAACTTCATCATCATCATCATCATCATCTTTCCTCCTCATTGAACCATATATATATGTGTGTAGATCTGTTATTATTACAATGAGAGGGTAACAAGTCCTTGCCATGCTTTTCCACAGCTTTCTTGAACTTCTTGTAAACTGCCATTAAAACAAAGGAAGCTCAAGAAAGCTGCGGGAAGACAAGGCAAATTTATCAGGGCTTATATATATATATATATATATATTATTTAATTATTTATTCCTACTGCAACAATGTAGATTGTACAGCCACCAAGTAAGAGGTAAAAAAATTTCTACGTTTCTTTCTCTTCCTGTTTTTGCCTCAGGCGGTAGAATTAAACTGTAAATTCTTCTCCAGGGAAAAAATGAAAAAAGGGAAGTGTATGCAATGCGTTCTCTGTTTAACAAAATTACTTAGAAATACTTTGTGGATGTCAGATCGAAAGGTAAAAAGAAGAAGAAAAGGGAAAATTTGTCACGTCAAGGAAATACATGTAGCCGGAGGATATTTGCTTTGGATTCAGGAAAGTGGCTGTAGTGTATTTTCTGTGTTTCTTTAGACCATTTTTTCTCTTTTTTTAGTGCTAATTACTTGGTTTCAATGATCAGGCACCATGCAAAGTTTCAAGCGAAGACAAGTCGTGTTTGACACAATGGAGAAGTGCATTCTAAAGTTAGACGTTAAATCTAAAGTAGTAGAAATCGTGATGATTCTAAAAATCAAATAATTTAACTAAAAAAAAAAGTTTATGACAATTAAAATCAAATTTAATAAAAAATCGTATTTTAATTTTGTTTTGATTGATTTTTTTTATAAAAAGAATTCAACTTGAGTTTGGAGACAGAGATGATATTCTCTCTTAATCTCTAACCTTTATTAAAAATGTCTTTTTCAATTATACATACATATATATATATATATATATTATATAATTAATTATATATATATATATATATTCAATTATAATAATTTTATTGATTTTTTCAAAAAGAAAAATATTTAATAAATAATAAATGAGCTATAACAATAATTATAATATTTAATTTTAAAAAATTATAGAGTAATTTTTTATTAAAAATATATGGAGTCTTCTTAAAACAGAACATGTCTCTTGCAAGAGTTTTATGTATGTCTGTTCTTAAATTAATGTTTAGATCCAATGAATATATATATATATATTTTTTTTTTTTTTTTTTTTTTTTTTTTATTATTATAAAAGAAAATTATTTATTAAAAAAAAAAATAAAACCTAATATTTTATATTTAGGTGCTAAATTAAATATACTGTTTTTATGATATATTTAAATTAGGAATTTTTTTTTTTTTTTTTAAATCCTAACTTCTATCATATCTCGAACTCATGACTCTCATATCATAATTGAAGATGTTATCAATTGAGTTATACCTTTCTCGATAGGAAAAAGAAAATTAGGGTTACAATTTTTTTATGAGAATTATAATTAAAATTAATTTTAAAAAACAGTTTTTTAATAGTAAATACTAAATTTGTCGAATTTTCCTTTGAAAATATATATATATATATATATATATATATATTTCAGTGGACTTTATATATAAGAAGGGTTAGTGGCCGCATTTTGGGTGAGCCTATAAAACTATATAAGAAGGTCCATTTAGGGTTTAGAACTTTGAAGCTTCAGCCCATCATATATCTCTTCACCTTCCCTCCTTCAAAAACTTTTTTTTTTCTTCTTCTCAATAATTCAAATAATTTAATAACAAACAGGTTTCCATCCCTAAACCCAAAACCCTAAACCCTATTACAGTTTCCCCGACACGCCATTGATTTCTGGAGACCATAGTTTCGAAGGTAAGCGCTTGTTTTTTTTTTTTTCGTTTAAGGTTTTACATTTCTATTTCTATTTTTTTTTTATGTGTGTGTACGATTCTATGTGTTGCAACTGCTCTGCATGCGCTATTGTTCATTCTTTTTTGGCGCCTTTTGTTTAAGGTTTTTTTATTTTTTTTTTTTTTTCTCCTTTTGTTGCTGTGTGATTCAGTGGTTTTATATTTTTTGTTTTTGTGAAAAATATTGATTTTATTAGCGGTTTTTAGGGTTCAATCAATCACGAGTTGTGTACGGTCTTGAATTTGCACGGCTGCTGATTTCCAGGGACTCTAGTGGCGTCGATCGTGGGCGTAGGTTTTGGTTCTTCTAAGGGGTTTCTGCCATCCGAGTTAGAATCTGCACTTTCATAAATCATTCAAAGTAAGCTTTTTGACTCTTTGGTGCTCTGTTTTAGGAAATGAAGATCTTTTTAGTTCAAGTTCTTTACCATCTATTTTGGTTATCTTCAAATTCATGGATAATACACACTTAAAAGCCAATAGGCACACTGCAGGCTTTTGTACTGCAGGATTTTGTTTTCTTATTGTTTCTGCCATCAAGTTTGAATAAGGGTTTATTTTTAACAACTCCATTCATCCTGCTTATCACATTTAGGTTGTCTATCTTTTTCTATTTTCCCCTTTTATTGTGCTTGATCGATCCTAGTGCTGAGATAGTTTCCATTTTGAGAAGGATCATAAGTCATAAGATTCACATTAGACACTAACCTTCTTCAGAGATTCAAGGTGCATTTCTATAGGATAATAAACACATCTGGTGAATCATGTAATTCACAAAGAAGATGTGTCGTTTGAGACATGTCTTCAGCTTTAATTTTATTTGTTTTTGTTTTTTTATTTTCTCTGATTCCCTTTCACAGAATTTTATCTATGGGTACTCTTAATGAGGATAATGGAACTCCTGCTTCAGATGCACAACCTAACAAGCGGAGGAGAAAGAAGTCCATTGTCTGGGAACATTTCACAATCGAAACAATAGATGCTGATCGTACAAGGGCCTACTGTAACCAATGCAAAAAATCATTTGCTTACATAAGTGGATCTAAACTAGCTGGGACCAGCCACCTCAGAAGGCATATTACCCTGGGGATTTGCCCAGTAAGTAGGAGCAATCACCAGAACAATCAATGGGCCCCGTTTCCAGATGGCAAAGCTAATGACACTGCAGAGGCTGCTGTACGACCAAGAAAGCGTTTAAGGGCAACACCTGGACATGAAACCATGCCATTTGATCGGGAACATTGCAGCCACTCGATTGCAAAGATGATCATTCAACATGATTATTCTCTCCACATGTTAGAAGACTCTGGCTTTAGTGATTTTGCCAGGGCTCTTAATCCTCAGTATAATTCAGTAGACAGCAATACCATCCAAGATCACATCATAAGAATATTTTCATCAGAAAAGCAAAATCTTTTAAACCTTCTTGCTGGTAGTCCTGGGCGCATTAGCCTTGCCTTGGATTTATGGAATTCAGATCAAAGTTTACACTATTTAATTCTGACTGGGCATTTTGTGGATTGTGACTGGAAGTTGCACCGAAGAATCCTTAGTGTGATCCTATTACCGTTTCCTCATTCAGATATTGCCTTTAATCATGCTGTGTCTGCTTGTCTATCAAATTGGAGTTTTGATACCAAACTGTTTTCTCTCACACTTGATGAATCCTGTAGCAGTCACAATGTCAGTGGAAGTCTTAGAAGCCTGTTATCTGTCAATAGCAAACATATTTTCAATGGTCAGCTAATAATTGGCAATTGCTATGCTCGTGCGTTGAGTGGCATTGCAAGAGAAGCCCTGGCATCAATGGGGGAAACCATTAGAAAAGTTCGTCAAAGTGTGAAGTATGTGGTTACTTCGCGGACTCATGAGGAGAAGTTCAATGAGCTAAAACAACAGCTTCAGGTGCCATCCTCAAGGCGATTAGCCATTGACGATCAAACAAAATGGAATACAACATATGAGATGCTGTTATCTGCTTTTGAATTGAGGGAAGTATTTTCTTGCTTGGGAATCACAGACTTAGAATATAAAGTAACCCCATCAGCTGATGAGTGGTTTCAGGTGGAGATCCTATGCAAATATTTGAAGTTGTTATGTGATGCTGCTAACATTTTAACTGGTGAAACTCATCCAACTGCTAATATGTTTTTTCATGAAGTGTGGAAAATTCAGCTTGAGTTGATGCATGCATCTTCAAGTCAGGATGCCTTTTTGAGCAACCTAACAAGTCCCTTGCTGATGAAATTTGATAGGTATTGGAATGATTGTAACCTTATTTTAGGAGTAGCTGCTGTTATGGATCCCAGATTCAAGATGAAGCTTTTGGAATTCAGCTTTCCCAAGATATATGGTCATGATGCTGAGACTCGGATTAGAGTTGTTTATGAAGGGTTGCATGATTTGTTTGTTGAATACGTCGTGCAGACGCTTCCGCTACCATTAATTATGGAAGAAGCCAGCGAACCTATTGCAAAACCTATACAGACATTTTCGCCATCAATAATTACAGAGGAAGCTGATGAATCTAATACAAAGTCAGGTATATATATAGAAGATGATATACTCTCTAATGGTGATGGGTGTTTAGATTTTGATATCTACGTATCTGAGATTGACAGTGATCCACATTCGAAGGCATATTTAGAGTTAGATACTTACTTGGAAGAAAGTGTTTTGCCTCGAGTACAAGACTTCGATGTTTTGGGTTGGTGGAGACAAAATAGATCTAAGTACCCAATTCTTTCCAAGATGGCAGTTGAAATTCTTTCTATTCCCGTTTCAACTGTTGCTGGGGATCATGTTTTTGATACATCAAACAGAAAGATTGATGGTCATCGAAGCAACTTGAAACCAGAGACACTTGAGGCCCTCATTTGTACCAAGGATTGGATGCAGTACAGCTCCCCAGAATTTACCTCAGAATTTTCTTCTGCAATTGTCAAAGTGGAATTATAGGTATTATTATTAGGTTTATAGGACCAAAATATTCCATAGAGTATTTAGTTTTGCACAGGTTTTCAATTCTTTTGTTATTTCAAATTGTCTATATTCCCTTATCTGGTTCTTTTTAACCCTGTGTTTCTCACTGTCTCTTGAGGGTATATTTTTATACCTGATATAAGAAAAAATTTTGCTTGATTAGTAAACCATCTGATGCTTTATTTCTTTGATTTGTTCCTCACTGACTCAGATAACTGGTAACATTCCCCACTTTGGTTAATGTCTGTATTACCCGCTATTCAAGAAATTAAGATGAAAACTGAAACCAGATATCAAACAGTTCCTTCTTATTATTGATACACACACAAAAAATAAATTTAAATACACAAATCTTCTTTTCATTGATTTTTTACCCCTACAAATATGAAGTTTTTATCAACTCCTCTATTCACCCTCAACAGTATCGGTATCCTGAGCTTCTGCTCAAAATTCACAACTCTTCATTCACAATGTACCAACTCAAGAAAATTCATTGTCTTTCTATAAAGAAAGGGCTTAACTTGCACGCTTCAGTGTACTCCAAGATGATTGCTTTCTGTTGTTCTCATGATTTGGGTGACGACATCAATTATGCCCGCAACCTGTTTGTCAAAATGCTTGACCCAAATGTTTTTGTTTGGAACGTAATGATAAAAGGTTATTCGCGGATCAACTGCCCAGAGAATGCAGCTTCTCTGTACGTCGACATGCTAAGGAACAACAACGTGAGACCAGATAGTTACACGTTCCCGTTTTTGCTCAAGGGGTTTAATCAAGACATTCCTCTTGAATTCGGGAAAGGAATACATGCTCACATTTGTAAGTTTGGGTTTGATTTTAATGGATACGTTCAACATTCTTTGATACATATGTATTGTCTCTATGGCCAAGTTGATACTGCTCGCAGGGTTTTTGACAAGACTGCGAAAAACGACGTTGCTATTTGGAATTTAATGATTTCTGGGCACAATAAGAGGAAACAGTTTCAGGAATCATTGGAACTCTTCACCGCTATGGAGAAGAATAAAATACAGCCCAACTCAATCACTCTCGTTTCTGTGCTATCAGCTTGCTCAGAGCTGAAGGATCTTGATACTGGCAAGAAGATTCATCAGTACATTAACCATGGAAAGGTAAAGTCAGATTTGAAGGTAAATAATGCTTTGGCTAATATGTATTCATCTTGCAATGAAATGGAAGCTGCTCTAAATGTATTTAGTAACATGCAAGATAAAGATGTAATATCATGGACTACCATTATCAAGGGGTTTATTAATTCTGGACAAATAGACCAAGCTCGAAGATATTTTGTTCAGATGCCTAAAAGGGACTCTGTTTCTTGGACAGTGCTACTTGACGGTTACCTTAAACTGAATCAATCTAAAGATGTGCTGTTGCTTTTCCGTGAGATGCAAGCTGCAAGGATTAAACCAGACGCTTTTACAAGTGTCAGCATTATCACTGCCTGCGCACATCTGGGAGCACTTGAAGTAGGGGAATGGGTAAGATTTTACATTGAGAAGTACAATATGGAGGATATTTATGTAGATAATGCTTTGATAGATATGTATTTTAAATGTGGAGAAGTTGATAGAGCAGTAAAGAGGTTCCTTAAGACGTCTCGTAGAGATAAATTCACCTGGACTACCATGATTGTTGGTCTTGCTATTAATGGACATGGAAGAGAAGCTCTGGATATGTTTTCAGATATGCTAATTGATTTACAGAAACCTGATGAAGTAACTTACATAGGTGTTCTTAGCGCTTGTACTCATGCTGGCATGGTAAATGAAGGAAAAAGTTACTTCAAAAATATGACTATCGAACATGAAATTGAACCTAACCAAGTGCACTATGGATGCCTGGTTGATCTTCTTGGTCGGGCAGGAAAGTTAAGGGAAGCTTACGAGGTTATAAAGAACATGCCGATGAAACCTAATGCAATTGTCTGGGGAACTCTGCTCAGTGCTTGTCGACTTCACAAGGATGTAGAAATGGCTGATATAGCAGCTGAGCAACTTCTGGAATTGGAACCTGAAAATGAAGCTGTTTATGTACTCTTATGCAATATATATGCAACCTGCAAGAAATGGGAGAGGTTACAGGCTTTGAGAAAAATTGCCATGGAAAGAGGAATCAAGAAAACTCCAGGTTGCAGCCTGATAGAAGTGAATGGTGTTGTTCATGAATTTGTTGCTGGAGATTGTAATTGTACCCATCCTCAATCCAAAGAAATATTCTTGCAGCTGGAGGAGCTAAATGAAGATCTGAAATTAGCGGGTTATCTACCTGATGTTTCAGAGCTAATCCTTGATATCGATGAAGATGAAAAAGGGAAAGTTAATTGGTACACTGAGAAAACTGATTACTGCCTTGGACTAAGGGAAGAAACTGATTGCAAGAGATAGAACCAAGAAAATGATTCTCCAGATTACAGATAAAATTAATAGAGTTCTGTTCCAAGAAAAAGGCACAAGTACAGTAGGAAGATACCATGAATTGCTATTCAATTGGAACCAGGATCAAGTACAGGGAGCCTGCAGTGAAGGCTGATAGACTTGTCTGTTTGATGGGTACCAGGAACAAAGAACTGAAAGATCACGGTCAAGGAAGCACCATATGGAGCAATCCCATAGAAAGCGCAATCAGGCTTCGCCAAATGACATTGAAGACTCTTGAAGAAATGCTTCACACTGACTTGTACCATCATTGCATCTCCTCTCTGAATAGCTCTCTGTTGTCTTGTCTGAGCAGTCAGATTCTGATCACCTCCCACATCACCTGGAACCTCAGCCTGCTCTCCCAAAACGAGTAGCTTTCTAAATTCAGCACCTAAAGTTATCAAAGATGTTGAAATTTGCAAATGCAAATCCCCGTACTTGCTTATTGACACATTTATCACTTCCCCAACATGCTTCATCCTGTCCACAAACTGCTCCAACCGATTCATATCCGGCACCCTAACTAAAGTCCTAGGCATTTCCTGTGACGCATCCAAAGCTGCTTGAAGTTCAGCCATATCAGACCTCGACAAGGGTTTTGAAATAGGCACATCTTGAATTACGGCAGACTTGTACCCCTTAGTCTCAAAAGTCAGAAACGGCATCGACTGCGTTGAATGAGCAGGCAGTTTCTTAACAAGCTTAATCTGAATCCGGTTTACTCCCGGCGCACCACCGCCATGGCTGCTAAATTCTACATAAACGTTAAGAATACTGCGAAGGGCACGGTGGAGGAGGGAGAGATCAATGGCAAAAGCAATGCGGTCATCATTTTGGCTCGAAATCCGATAATCATCAAAGAGAGCTTCTTTACGGAATTGGGCAATGGATTGAGTTCCGTCGGCACTGAGGAGGTTGTGGAGGAAAAAAGTGTGATCTCTGGTGAAATAGAGATGGCAGATTTTGCCCATTTTGTCTAGTGCTGGTAAAATCCTCTTCTCGAGAAGATTAACTCCATTTTCAGTTAAGAACGCCTTGAATTTCATCTCTTGATAGCTTGAACTAACGGTTGAATTGAATTACGTAAGCAGAGGATTAGGGTTTAGAGTGCTTCTGCAGTTAAGAAATGGCGGGAACGGGAGACTCAGCGGGAAGAAATAAGAGTGAAGAACTGGCGGTGATAAATAAATAAATGAATGAATAAATAAGAGTACTAAATTTCAAATTTCATCCTTTTAGTTATCTTATTTTTTCAATTGTGGCCCTCATATTTTCAACTTTTTTGTAATTGACCCTTGTAACTTTTTTGTGTGTATGAACAAGAATTTTTTCTTTCTACAAACATGACAATGGGGAAATCAGCTTCATAGCCGAAGCTTGTTCAGAATCTCATCCAAAGCTTGAACAGTAAATGTATACCGATCACAAGATTTCTGACCTTCTTCTGCAACTTTCATGATGCATTTGTACAAATGATCGTACCTGTGAACTGGATTATTCATATCAATAGCACTGCAAAAACAGCCATGATCAAAACCATAGCTACGATTAATATCCTTTCTCCATCTGGAAAGAATGTACTGAGCTGGGATCTCCTCAACACCATTCTGGTTCAAAACAGTAAGTGCATGCCGACATAAATAGCCTTTGAAGTTGAATAAACCACACACACAAACAATTTCTGCATCAGCTGTATTATAAGTTACCTGGTACTCTCTTGTTTCTCTCTTGTCATTTACAAAAACCTCAGTATTTTCTTTGACTGTGTAGCTTATTATGATTGAATTGTCGTTGTCGTCGTCCTTGTCTGTCTCTATTCTCCTAGTGCTGAAACAAGAGTATATTCCTTCCACTTCCTCTTGAAACTTGATGAATATGCTGTTAGTGTACAATTTCAAAAGCTGCAACTCGAAGTAAAACGTTGATTTCAACACCCCATTTGGATTTCTTGATTCAATGTCAGCCAAAGCTTCTCTTTGATCAATATCTTGGAGAGCTTGAATATAACTGCCAAAGAAATCTTTCAAAGTAGTGGATTCGGACAAATACCCGTTAAAGGGAGAGAGCATTCTTTCAGTTCCTTCTGTCTGAAACATGCCTGCTAAAAAGATCTCCTTTGTATATGCAGGTACCCATAGCTTTCGATCTTCATACAATCTTTGAAGCCATTTGTTGTGCTTAAGGGCATCATGCTGATCCATCATGCTCTCCCAAGCTGCTTCAAACTCATCTGCTCTCATTGACTCACAAACTGACTTAAGAAATGAAACTTTAATAGCTTCGTAATTATTATCCAACCCTCTTCCTCCAAGTTCTTTGGGAAGTTTCTCTAAGATACTTGTTAATGAGAGAAAATGAGAAGCTCTAGGGAAGACTTCAGCAAGAGCAGTTTGCAATAACTTACATTTTTCACAAATTATAATAGTTTGTGGAGGACGTCCAACCATATATGTTAACCATGCCCTAAGCAACCATACGTATGACTCAACATTCTCACCTGAAACTAGACCACAACCAAGAGGAAAAGGATGGCCATGGTGATTCACCCCAATGAATACCACTAGAGGCACCTCAAACTTTCTAATTAGGCATGAAGTGTCAATGGTGACAACATCACCAAAATAACCATATGCAGCCCGAGACTTGGGTTCTGCCCAAAACACATTTCTCAAGCATCCTTTCTCATTAAGATCAATGACATAAAAGAAATTTGGATTCATCAATTGCATATGACTGAAAATCTTGAGCATTTCTTGAGAATCTCCTTTTTTGAGCTTAAGTTGGTTCTTGATCTTGAACTGATCATCTTTTTGCTCAAATTCACCTTCTTCATTAACTAATAATTTTCTGCTTTCCTCTGCATTGATAATCACTGTTCTAAACAACCTAATCTTTTGAGCTTCATCTGAACCATCTAACTGCAAAGGCCTTTTGCTTCCACGGCCTAAGATCCTATGAGATTTGTAAAACTTCCCACTAGCTGGACTAATCAAATGGTTGTGCTCAAGTTCAACCTCAATTATCCTCCATCTTTTATTTTCCATTAACCTGAACTTTATCATCACCGGGCAGCCAGTTCTTGTTTCAGGCCTTGGACGATTCGCTTCAGTTTTCTTTTTGAACCCTGCACTACTACAGCTTAATTTTGCTCTATATCTTTCCCTGCTCTTCCTATACCATGTATTACTAACCCTAACACCAAACCCTTGTTCCTTGGCATAACAATTATAATAGTAATAGACATCTTCATAGGTTTCAAACTCCATCCCAACAGCAGGATGCAGAGGATTTTCTCCTTCAAGAACACCATTCTGACCATTCTGACCAACATATTCAGTCATGGCACAATCTCCATCAATCTCAAATTCCTCAGCATCATCATCATAAACAGGTTCACTATTTAGGGACACTTCATCCATCTGAAATGCTTGAGGAAGAAATACAGAAGAAAAAAAGGATAAATAAATAACCAGAAAAGAAACAATAACCAGGGGAAAACCAATAAATGTAGAAGCAAATCCTCATCCTCTAACAAGAAAACAAAGACCTCATTAATTTTATCTATATGAATGATAATCATGGTACTATTCAATAAAGTTTGCAGAAAAGGATTCTATCCTGCACTAGTATTTTTTGCATTCCACCATTTCAACACCATTTTCTAGCTTCTTAAAATTTCTTCACTCATCCGTGAACAATTTCCAACAATTCACCTTATAAAAGAATAATATGAAATTGACTCAACTTAGCAGCTAGTTATAATAATAAATATTTTCTTTTTAACGGCAAAGGAGTCATGCTCGGTAACTAAATAGGTGGAAGCCCGTAGAAGCTTAAAATTCTCCACTGATTTCGTTGAAGAACCTAAATAACTTGAAGCAAAGAAATTACTATATCAAACAATAAATAGTCAGCAGTTCAAGGTAACTGTGAGCTACCTGGTACAGGCCTTAGCGTGAACGAAGACCTCGCCGGAGACGATTCACCGGCGGAACAGCCGCCAAAAATGAGTAGGTGAGTGGGTGCACAGACAGATCCGTACCACTCCGGTATCTTTAACAAACCATCTTAAATTAGATAAAGAATGGGAAATAACGAATATAACCTTGAATTTTCATATAAATTACGAAGATACGACGTCGTGTTAATATCTAAACTGAGTTCACAAAATCCTTTTTATTTATTTCAAAGAAAATTAACCAATTTAATCCTTAACAAATTTTATTTTGGTGAAATAAATTTCAAAATAACAAATTAATCTAATTAATTTTTTTTTTAGAAACCCTATTAAAAATGTAAGTATTTAACATTAGAAAAAGTTTCTCAAAAAAAAAAAAAAAAAGACAAAAATGTCATTTCATATGTTAATTATTCTTACTCTTCAAATTGATCTTCACAACTCCATCATCTCAACTTTAAAACTTATCTTCCAAAAACAATGAACCTAATGCAAACATGAATTAATTTGATGAAAACATGACTTAAAAGACACTATTTATTGTTAAAATCATCTAAAACATCTCGTGTCATAATTTCCCAGCCTTTTGTCTTTCTCCATTCCTTCTATTCACCATTTACACTTAAATTGAGTGAAATTCTTGGTCAAATGACATTTAATAGTTAACCTAAGGCAATGGATGAACCTATTAGTTCAAAGTTTCCTTAAAACCACTCTTTTAACACACTACTATCTATACATAAAGGACAACAAGAACAGTTGCAGCATCACAAACCTTAGAAAAAAGAGAAGGAAGAGCATAGTTATTGGTCAATTTTTGAGTTCAGTACCATGAACTCTATTTAGTGATTCCTCAAATGCTTGTAGTGCAACTTTGTAATGGTCAAGGGAAATCACTCCTTCCTCTATGACTTGCAATACACTTCTATACAGTTGATTAAACCACTGAACCCTTTCAGTACCATCGTCATTACCATTGCTGGTAACACTGGATCCTTGATCTGGGATATGAAGCCGCTTATAATCCTTTCTCCACCTTGGTAAAATGTACTTTGAAGGGATTTCTTCAACTCCATTAAAGTTTAGTACACATAAAGCATGTCGACATAGGTATCCATAGAAGTTAAAGCAGCTGCATATGCAACGAACCTCACCTGCTGCTCTATTGTACAGAACTTCATAATCCTTGATTTCTCTTCGACCCTCAGCAAGACCGCGCTCCTTTACCAGAAATATAACTATTGGTCCATCAACATGTAACTGAGTAGTACCGAAACAAGAATTCATTTCCTCTACCTCCAACTGAAATCTTTTGAATATCTCCCTAGTATATATCTTTGACAACTGCAATTCGAATGAACATCTTGTTTTTAGTTCAGGGTTTAAGTTTCTTGATTCAATATCAGCAAGCATTTCTTCCTTGTGTTTTTTCTGTAAAGCTAGTTCATACTTGTCAAGAAATTCTTTCAAAGGTGTTTGCTTGTGCACATATTTATCAAAAAATGCATTCAAGGTCTCACCAGGTTTTGCAGTAGCCATTCCTGCAAAAGAAATATCCTTCAAATAAACTGGCGCCCATCGAGATCTATCTTCATATAATGAGCGAAGCCAGTCGTGGTCACCAATTCCAAACCGCTGTATCATAAATCCCCAGGTTGCTTCAAAATCAAATGGTTTCAAGGCCTCATAAACTGCTTTAAACAATGCTTTTCTAATGACATCATAATTTCGTAATCCTCCCAGTTTTTCTGGAACTTTTCTCATGATATGTGAAAGACCATAACGATGTTGAGACCTAGGAAACACCTCAGTAATTGCACTCTGTAGAATCTTACATCGGTCAGAAATTATAGTATGTGGATGACGTCCAGATGTACAACTAAGCCATGCTTTGAATAGCCATATGTAAGAATCTTTTGTTTCCCCAGCAAGCAGGCCACAACCCAGTAAGATTGATTGACCATGGTGATTCATACCAACAAATGCCACAAGTGGTATCTCGTATTTGTTTGACAAAAATGTGTTATCAAGAAAAATCACATCATCAAAGTAACCACTGGCAGCCCTTGACCTGGCATCCACCCAGAAAAAATTCCTGACACACCCTTCACCGCTGAGATCCATCAAGTAAAAGAAATTTGGATTAGTGAGTTGCATTCGACAGAGGTAATTATAGATCGCTTGTGTGTCACCTTTTCTTAAGTTCAACTGGTGCGGACAATCAGAAGAACTCTTCAGTTCTCTAGCACTAGTATTTGAGTTTCCATTACCATCGGCATCAATAACCAGTGCATGGTACAACTTTATTGTCCTCACTTCTGCATCAGAGCTCAAGCTTGGTTGCAACTTCCTCTTAGTTCCGGTGGCCATTTTCTTAATAGACTTGTAAACTTTTGCACCTAACAAATGGTTGTGTTCATGTGTGACTTCAAGTATCCTCCACCTTTTAGAGTCTACTAATCTCATTCTCATCATTGCGGGACAACCAGTTCTTGTTTCCTTCCGCAAACGGTTCACATCTTTAATTCTTTTAAAACCCTGGCTGCTGCAACAAAGTACTGCCCCATACTTCTCTCTGCTATTGCGTTTGAACCAAGAATTTTTCACTCTCACACGAAATCCAACCTCCCTTGCATAACAGTTATAGTAATTGTAAGCATCATCGTATGACTCAAACTCCATCCCAACAGCAGGTGCTACGAATTCCTTTCTCCCTTCATGTACCCCATCTTGGCTGTCTAACACTGTTTTGTCACCATCTATTTTCTCAAGAGTCTCAGTGTCTTGTTCAGAAGTAGACTGCTCACCACTAAGGGGAACTTCTCCCATCTGAAAATTTGGCATAAAGGTGTTATCCTTTTTAGTGTGGAACATAGAAAGACAGATTTATCACAATAATGGAGCATCCTTTAAACTAAAACACGCTTCCTGAGTGTTTAATAAAACCATACACAAAAATCGCCAAGAACACAGGAAACGTCCTTAAATGCTAAAACTATGCTCTTCCT
This sequence comes from Cynanchum wilfordii, assembly GCA_025388415.1. NCBI lineage: Eukaryota > Viridiplantae > Streptophyta > Magnoliopsida > Gentianales > Apocynaceae > Cynanchum > Cynanchum wilfordii. The sequence goes on along the minus strand of JAHSUH010000581.1, from coordinate 840,820 downwards.
TCTAATGATAACTTCTTTAAGCATTAACCACAAATAGAGTATTCCTAAATATAAGTAAAATGATCAATCTGTTAAGGCCCTCTCCCTTGTTCCACAAACTAAGCAGATGAAGATACAAAAAAGAAAGAGAAGAACCGACCGATCAGAAGAAAAACCCATTTTAGAGCTTAAAACAAGCATTGATGCAGAAAAAATGGCATATTCTTGTTGAACAATGCCCAGAATTTTTGAGACATTAAGACTGTATGATACAATAAACAAAGCAACACATAGGTATCACATACACAGACATAGATGACTTATCTTAAGATCATGAATAATATTTAAGACCAGAAAGTGGTTTCCCTCTAGCAGGAAATTTCGTCCTCTTATTGTGTTCGTCATTTTTCTTTTTTCCCTTTTTCCACATACAGAGGTAGAACATATAACCAACTGAAAGATTAACTAAGCTAGCTTCAAGAAACATCAAGAATCAAAATAAGTAATACAACAAGAACCAGGAAGTCAAAAGATTTATTTAGTAGTCACTGATTTTCAGCACAAAAAAATAAAAAATAAAGAAGGAAATAAACAAATATCTCGGGAAGAAAAGAAATTAAGTACATTCCGTACGATTGGGTTAACTGAATTTACTCTAGTAGAGGAACTTATAGACGGAAAGCGCAACAAAGGAAGTGGAAATTAGATGTGAGATAGAAATTTTGTTCTTACAGTCAATAACAGGATTTGATCGGAGATAACGAACCACACAGCCGGAGTCAATCAGCGGTGCGGCTCCGGCGAGATTTATTGTCAGGTGTGCCGGAAACATCTCATGCTGAAAACAATTTTCCCCGACTCTCAGACCACCACCATCAGACTTCCCCCTCGGAATTTCACTATTTAGCAGTTTTTCTAAATTTTTTCTTTTATTATTTGCCAGGTCGTGCAACTTATCGCATTCTTCAGATGCGTTCAAGAAGTTTTTCCTTTTCTAATTAAATTGAAATAAGTTTGTCAAGTATAGCAAAATGATTCCACTAAAATTTTAAAAACTATCATTATATTTTTTTTTTCAAATTACCTAATCATTTTATTGTTGATAATTTTTTTAAAAAAATAATAATAATTTTTTTGTTATTAAACAGATCAAATACTTTTTCAAAAAAAAAAACAGATCAAATACACTTATATATATATATATGTATATAAAGCCGATCAAATACAAAAATATAAATCTTACTACCAAAAAGGATTGCGAATACTTGACTAAACTGTACAACTGTTAAACAAAAACTCATCGCTAACCCAAAAACATCAAGGCAAATGTTTGGCAGCTACAAGACGAACCTTATTCAAGGATTCTTTAAATACTTGCCAAGCAACCAAATAGTGTTCTTGAGAATTCATCCCTTCTTCAACAACTTGCATGGCACGTCTATACAAGTGATCATACCACTGAACAGGGTTACTGATATCAATGTTGTTGGAGCCAATATCAGGTGCATACAACCGTTTAAAATCTTTCCTCCACCGTGATAAGATATAGTGATTAGGAACTTCATCTATGCCGTTGAAGTTTAGGATGCGCAAAGCATGTCTGCATAGATAACCTTTAAAATTGAAACAACTACAAATGCAGCGGACTTCCAGTCCTACTTTATCAAATACAACTTCAAAGTTCCCTTTCCCATCAGTATCCTCCAATGATTCTCGTTCTCTGACCATATATGTAATGATCGGACCATTGACGTGAATCTGGGTCACCTCGCAGCAATTGGACATCAGTTTTGCCTGAATCTGAAACTTTAGAAACAGTTCTTTTGTGTAGATTTCAGATAGCTGTAATTCATAAATGCAGCTGGTTCTCATTGAGGGGTTAGAGTCTCTTGATTCAAAATCATCAAGAGATTCTTTCTGGTTCTTTTTTTCCAAAACTAATTCATAGATGTCAAAAAACTCTTTCAAGGTTGTTTCTCTATGCACGTACCCATCAAAAAAGGGGCTCATGGATTCCCCTGGCTCGAAAGTGGATATCCCCGCAAAAAATGTATCTTTTACATAAACGGGAACCCATCGTTCTCGGTCTTCATATAATGTCTGAAGGCACTGACAGCTTGCAATACCAAACTGCCGGACCATTTCCTCCCAAGCCATTTCAAATTCATCAACTTTTTGTGTATTATACACTGTCCTACTTAGAAAGTTTGAAAAAGCTTCTGACTTTCCTATCTCTCCCACTGTCTCATAAATGCTTTGTATAACAAGGGGCAAATAAAGTCGGTGGTGAGCTCTAGGAAAAACCTCAGATATGGCACTTTGTAAGGCTCTGCAGTGGTCTGTAACAACAGTTTGTGGAGGACGTCCTGACATACATGAAAGCCATGCTCTCAGCAACCATATATAAGTCTCTGTGCTTTGGTCTACAAGCAAGCCACAACCCAGCAAGATAGACTGGCAATGATGATTAACTCCAACAAAAGCCAAAAGAGGAATCTCATAGTTTTTTGACAAACAAGTGGTATCAATTGCTACAACATCACCAAAATAAGCATATGTAGCCCTGGACCTTGAATCCATCCAGAAAACATTCTTTAAATGCCCTTCGTCATTTAGATCCATTATATAGAAGAAGTTTGGGCTTGCAAGCTGCATCCGAGAAAAAAAGCTATGGATATGTTCTGCTTCACCTTTTCTCAGTTTCAAACGTGCAGACTGATCAGCTTGGTTGTTGGGTTCTCTTTCATTTGAGTTCTCATTACTGATTGCATCATTAACTGGATTACAATACAGTCTGATTGTCTGCACTTCTACATCAACAGTTGGTTCCAACTTTCTTTTGGTTCCTGAGTCTATCTTCCTGTGTGACTTGGAGTTTTGTGCTCTTTCAGGGTCAAATAAGTGGTTGTGTTCTAGCTTTACTTCATCAACCCGCCATCTATTGGACTCCACTAATCTCAACCTTATCATTGCTAGGCAGCCTGTCCTTGTTTCCTTTCTTCTGTTGCCTGCTTCCTTCATTGTTTTGAAACCCTCACAATTGCAACAGAGCACTGCGCCACGCTTCTCTTTGCTGTTACGTTTTGTCCAGGATGATTTGACTCTAATGGCAAATCCAAGCTCTTTGGCATAGCAATTATAATAGTTGTAGGCATCATCATATGATTCAAACTCCATTTCCACCACTGGTGGGAGATACTCATTTCCTTCAGAGAGAATATTCTGGTCATCAGTGACTGCTGCATCCACATCTCTACTATTCTCAAGGTCAATGCAGTGAAATTCAAGCATCTCATCACTATTATTGTCGTGGTCATTGCTCTCAAAAGTGAGCACCTGTTCATCGTCATTCCCAAGATCATTGCTATCAATCTCCAGTAGCTGTTCAGCAGTATTCCCAAGATCGCCACTCCCAATTTCAAGCATTTGGTTGCTGTCATCCCCAAGGTCATTACTTTCAAATCCAAAGACTTCCTCACCATCAATCTGCTGGTCACTATCCTCATCCTTAGGCAGTTTTTCACTGTTTCCTGAACTCCCCTCTACCTGGACATGGAAGGAAAAATAAATATTAACCAGGTTGAGAAATATGTAAAGCATGATAAGGCATGAATGAAGAATGACACCAAGATTTAGGGCAGTAAAGCAATCCAGTCATGTTGTACCATCCCTATACAATAAATACATATCATCATAACCTTTCAAGAAAAATGAACTCATAGTTCTTCATCATTAATCTTCCAAACCACTTTCCTTATTCAGCATCTGAACGTATGCATACTACTCAATTACTTTTCAAAGATTTAAGCTCCATATTTAAGTTCAGAAATTTTTTCCTAATGAACTCTTCTTAAGAGTAGAAAAGCAAACATCCTGTGCAAACGAGTACAGCTATGTACTAATGCTTACTCTCATCAAAGGGTTGAGAAAGAAGAAACTGCCCGTGCACAAAATTATACTATACGAAATTTGAGCACAAAATTATACTATACGAAATTTGAGCACAAAATTAAAACATTAATGATGCAGCTCTAAAACTAAAAACTGGAGCCAGCTCAGGTATTCATTATTCATAACATCCAAGTATTAGAATGAGTTACACTTGCTAAGTAGCTATAGCTTTCAAGTCAACTTCAGAATTTGAGCATCAAGCCTTTTCGTTCTATTTCAAGTAAAAATTAGAGAACTAACTAGCATGTGAGCAACCGGAATTTTCAAATGTATAACAATCCCAAATTCAACTCAACTCCATCATACAGTATTAATTTCCATAAGACGATCGGATATCATTTATCAAATAATAAGTCAAAAACTAAACAAAGTTAAAATTCTTTCCAAAGCATAAAGGGAACATCAATCTTCAAAATGTGAAAAATACAGCCCTAACACGAACAGCAGGGGATACAAAAGATCAACAAAAAGGAACGAGGATTATTAGATGAAGAAAACCAAATTTTAGATATAGAATCTGAAATTCTTACTGCGATATCAATTCCCGGATTCAGCGAGAGGCCGCCGCCAGCCGTAGCAAATGAGCTGTCGTCGGTCATCTTGCGGAGATTTTACATGGCTTCTCCTTCAGTGTCTGATAGCTGCAGTGCTTTTCCAGTTACATATGTATATATTACTTTTAAGTCCTCCTACGTTTGTTTTTTACCGAAGGCAACAGAACATTAGAGTAATTGCAAAATAAATAGAGGAGATTTTTTATTTTTTTATTTTTTATTTTTTTTCCAAATTATTCATATTTAAAATTATTATTTCAAAGGAATTACATTTTTGAATTTTCCAATTTTAACCTTATTTTATATATATAATTACTTTAGACTTTAATTAATCCTGAATTTCAAAATTAAGTTATATCATTCTTTTTATCTATTTTTTAAATACAAAAATTCTTTTAATTTTAATTAATTAATAAATATGAATAGTAAAATATTAATTTTACGAAATATAAAAAATATTCGAGAATTTTTTCTTACAAAATTTGATTTTTATATGTAAGGGTATAAAAGGAAGAGAAATGAAAAAGATTCAACAGTAGTGTTAGTATAATAAAGTATATCCCTCAGAAGCAGTTAGTGGTGTTGGCTGGAATCAAATTCCCTCCACGAAACTTTCTTATGGCCTTCGCTCCTTCGTCTCCTTCTCTCAGCTTTTCAGCTTCATTAGCGTCGCCGGAATCATCATTCTCTTCCATCAACGCCATCTCCATTTCCAGATGTAATCAAATATTCTGGAGGAGGAGTATAACCAACCGAAGAAAACGATTTATTGCAAAAGCTTCTGACAGAGACGAAGATGAGAAGCCTGCATTTAACCCTTTCGGCTTCGTCACTGATAATCCTTCCAGCCGAAGTGCTATTCAACTCCCTGAGTCACCTGCAGAGGATGGAAATGTCGGCCAAATGCTCTATGTAAGCTATTCCACTGATTCTTTAGCTTTTTGAAAAGTAATAAAATTGACTGCAACTCTTTTCGATCTGTAGAGGATTCAGCTGAATGATTCAGTTACTACCTTCTTCTGTTGCAATTTCAATAAATATATATATATATATATATATATATATACATACACTGAAAGGCTGCGTGATTCATCTGCAAGGCCGAAACTTTTGTTTTACAGTCTCATTAACTGTGATGTGATGACTGATGAACTAGAGGTGATTTCTTGATGCTCCCTGTCCTGAATTTTATTGTAGAGAATAGAAGACAAGGGAAGGGAATATGGCTCCACAATAAAATCTGGAAAGCTTAGATGGTTTGTGAGAGAAACAGGTCAACTTTGAAAGCTTTTTCTGTAAATTATCTTCTTAATCAGGATTTAAGAAAAATTAATCTTCTTTTTTGCAGGATCACCTGAGAGCAGTCGAGGAACTATTGTCTTCCTTCATGGTGCTCCAACACAATCTTACAGCTATAGAAATGTTATGTCTCAGGTGTGTCTTGTTCCTAAGCCAACTTGTTTCTTTGAAGTTAAATTATAATTACTTGAGGAATGCCAAACAATGGGAGTCCCATTGCTACCCCTTTTATCTCAACAGATATCTTGATATCAACCTATGAACCTTGGATATCTTTAATGGTAGATACAATAGTTCTGAAACAAAAGAAAACGTGTAAGAAAATGCAGTGAACAATCAGTGCAGTTATCTACTATTACAGGGTTCATTTTTTCCTCTTTATGCATGGGTGGTTTTCCTATTTACCTTGTGTAAACTTTTGGAAGCTATGCATCTTTCTTTACTAGATGGCAGATGCTGGATTTCACTGTTTTGCTCCTGACTGGATAGGATTTGGATTTAGTGACAAACCACAAGCTGGATATGGCTTTGATTACACAGGTTAGGAGTTTCTTATCAAACCCAAATTTGGTATACCATAGTTTTTTTTTTCACTTTTTTCATTTCAAATGTTTTTCTTTACATTCTTATTGATTATCTTCTGACAGTTTGAACTACTCATTTGGCAGAAAAGGAGTTTCATGATGCATTTGATAATTTACTGGATGTCCTCGGTGTTAAATCTCCATTCTTCCTTGTTGTTCAGGTTTGAAGAGAGGTCTATATGATGATAGTACCCATTTCTAGATATTTTATTGTCCATCTTCAGAATTCCTCTACATGGATATAACTCACCCTACAATGCATGTTCTGTGCTTGATCAAGTGAATTTTTGCATTGCTTTGTCGGATCCTACCATACTCTAATTCTTTTTCTTGCAGGGATTTCTTGTAGGTTCTTATGGATTGACTTGGGCACTGAAAAACCCCAGCAGAATATCGAAGCTTACCATTATGAACACTCCATTGACTGTTTCATCTCCCCTTCCTGGCCTCTTTCAACAACTCAGGTTTTAGCTGCAAACAGTGAATAGTTTGATATAAAATCTCCGTGCTACTGCTAAACTATTTATGAGAAAATACTTTCTTGATAGAATTACAAGTTCATAGCGTTTCTGATTACATAAGCCTTGAAAAATTTCTTAAGACTCTGTTACTTTCCAAATCTCTCTTAGTATTTTGAAATTAGGCTTTTGCATGGGAAATGGGGATTGTTGGTTACTTTGGTTTTTCATTTTAAAGTACATTATTTTTCTTATCTCGTCCATTTGCATAAAGTGGAAAATTTTGTGACTTGGGTGGTTTGGTGAGCTTCTCATCTATCCTCACTTATTACTGTGGATCAAGGCTGTCTATTACAAGTTGATTTGTAAATTCGTTTGTTTCCATTGATTGATCACAAAGTAAATCTGCTTCTCTTGTTTCAGTTATCAGTTGGTTGTTGTCTTTCATGTTACTTCATTTCTATTATTAATGTAAACTTATCAGCTGTATTATGTTCAAATTTGTATTTCTTGACATCACACTCTTACCAGGATTCCACTACTTGGTGAGTTTACTTGCCAGAATGCTGTAATGGCAGAACGATTTATTGAAGCAGGTAGCGCGTATGTATCAAGAATTGACCATCAAGCCAGCATTGCATGAATTTTGTATATAGTTGTAGTTATAGAATCAGACTAGATTTGCCATTCTTTGCATTTATAGCTAGACCCTCTGATATATAAACTTATAGGAGAAAAGGCCACAAAGATTGACATTAACAGTACTTCAACTATGTGACTGCTTGCTCCCTGTAAAGGTTTGTTTCCGTATGCATAGAAATAAAGAAGGTTGTTTCAATAAATAATGTATAATGGTTTATTGTTTCCATAACCTGTATCAAAATTAAGCATTAATGAGAGACGCCCTATTTAATAACATCATCAAAATTATAAAAAGTTGAGAGAAGCTGTCAAAAGCAAAGTTATGAAGTAGTTAAATGTTTGTGCACTAGACTTAGATGACATTGAGAAACTTTTTGACATCACATTCTGCTTAATTCTTTTCCCTGTAACTTTATTTATCACTTCATTTTTTAAGTTTCCAAAAAAATAAAAAAAAGGGAAAGAATTTTCTGCTTTTCTTGCTGTGTCATAATTTCTCACCACTATAACTTTATTAAAAACTAGTCGAATTTTATTACCTTCTGAGTTACAGTAATGATGCAGTCGCTTCCATTTCCATATGAGATCCTTTTTCACGTTAGAAATATTTTTGTGGCAGCTATGTTCTGAAGTTAGAGAAGGCTGATGTCTACAGACTACCATATTTATCAAGCAGTGGTCCAGGATTTGGTCTGTCTATCACTCTCGTGACCCTCTGTTATGATATATTGTATTCTAAATTTTCAGTTAGTATTTCTCAGAAATCATGCACTGACATCATCAACATTCATCAGAAGTCATGTGCCTTACGTACAGATTGTAATATGTTGAGTAGTATTGTTCCCCCATCCTGAAAGTTTCATATTTTTGGCATTTCAGCCCTGCTTGAAGCTGCCAAAAGGGCAAACTTCAACAAAATTTTGGGTGAAATATCGGCTGGCTTTGCATCTGGAAGGTACATTATCACTTTAACCAAGCATCATTTTTTATCTTCTCCTGTCTATAGATAGCCAAGTCAAAGACAGAAACAAGTGAGATGAAAAATTTTGGGTTCATTGGGTGTTTTTCTACCTATATCTATCCATGTTGTAATAGATAGAAGCTGTAGTGGGAGATTACATTTCAGTAAAACATTTGTGCTGCCGTGTTAAATATTGGGGCCGTAGAAAGAATTCGCTGAAGTGGTGATCTTCAGCTGCTTACATATATATGTAGAATGTTTTCTTATTGTTTTTCAGGTGGGATAAACCAATCCTAGTTGCATGGGGAATTTCAGACAAATATCTTCCTCAATCAGTGGCAGAAGAGTTTCAAAAAGGAAATTCAGGGGTGGTCAAGCTTAAGTTGATTGAAGGAGCTGGTCATATGCCCCAAGAGGACTGGTATTAATTCTTATATAGTATATATATATATATTATATTCTTTTTTCTGTTCTCTCACTGTATATCTAATAACAGGCCCGAGAAGGTAGTTGATGCTCTGAGGACATTCCTCTGAAGGGTATATGAGTAAGCCATTCTTTTGTCTACATATAAATAGATCTTTGACTGCTGCTTAAGAAAGTAATCATGTTGTTTGGAAGAAAAAGCTATATTCCCTTCTCCTATGATCCATGGGAAACCTCTTCGGCTCAAATGTTGCCATCCGTGCTCAGCCTCAAAGAGTGAAGTTTCCAGGATCAGAAATGAACTCGGAAGACTCCCTGTTGACACTTTGATTTTGCACAAGCCCTTGTTGGGAATGTACGAAGCAAGAAGGATCCAAATTTACATCTTAACGTTTCAATTTTCATTTGAATGCTTTTGTTAGCCTTAAATCTTGACGGTCTCTTCAAAACAAACAAGAATGCGTTGGCTAAGAGATCAAATGCATTTTTGAAACTCTACGAATGGACATGTTTGATTTCCATGGGAAGCTATTTCTCACATTTCTACCCAAGATAAGTTGACATGAAAGTTGTAGCTGCTTATGCATGATGTTAATCATGAGAACGGTTTCAGCATCAGATACAAAAATGTGAAACAAAAGCAACTTAAAATTACTTCCTAAGGGGGAGGGGAACTAACCAGCCCTCTTTCTTCCAAAATATACATGCACTACATAAATATCAACATCTCAAAATTATGTCCAACTATTTTGCTTTCTTTTTCACCTGCTTTCTATTTTGACCAGATACAGCCTTTTTCCCGGATGTCTTGACCACCTTGACATTCTCCTGATTCCCATGAATGTCATCTTCATCCTCAGCAGAATCATCAATTTCTACTGATTTTCGTTTTCCAGCTGCATCTTTTCCTGCAGTTTTTGTTTTCCTACCTTCTGTGTCTTCATCTTTCTTTCCCTTGGTATTATTTCTTGCTGAATGTTTCTTACTTCTAGTTCCCTTCAAACCTTCATCAGGGTCACTATCATCGTCATCACTATTGATACCACTCTTGGAGCTTCCTTTTGACTTTCCTTTCAGAGATTTACTCTTATTGGTTTTATTCTCTCTCGTTGCTTTGGCACTCGAATCTTTTGCATCTTCCTCACTTTCTGGCCCATCCCCACCGTTGCTCTCTTTGGTTCTTCTTGTTGAACTCTTTCGTGCTTTAGCTATTTGACCTCCAGTTAGCTTTTGCACATCCGGTACATAGGCTGTTGTCTGATACAAAAGCAATCACAACTTCAGTTAAGCAACTGGAGTATCATAATGAAAAGCTACAAAAACATACCCTGCCAGCTGCAGAAATAAACTCAATCATCTTCCCTGCCAAAAGTAAAAATAATATCAGTATATACATTGGCACATAACTTCAAAGAACAAAAAATATGCAGATCAAATGTGACATGGAGTCTCCTTCCTCCATGCATACAAATTAGTCTATATTCCGTTCCTTGGAACTCAAGTGTAGCATGACTTATATGTCTCAGAGAGAAAGCCAAGGAGAAGAAGATTAATAAAAGAAAAGAAGACAAAAAATCATTGCATCGGAAAATAAAAACATATAGTAAGAGCTTTTGGGTTGCGAACTCTTTCAAAGGCTTTAGGGTTCCTATCAAAGAAGTCCCCTATGTTTCTGAAGTAGCCTAGGGCTTCAAGAAGAATTATTGCAATATCTTCCAAAGTCATTGCTAAGCAATATGTTGGAGCAAGTCAGAATTTAACCAAGACATAGCCAATTATCACACAGGTCAGAAGCCAAACCATCAATGAACGCTTTGCCAGGTTTCTTTTCTCGGGAGTGGAAAATCCAATTATTTGGAAACTGACTACTATCGGCGCCAACATCAAGAGCTTCTGAAATGACCTGTAAAATAAACCATTTGTGTAAAAAAGGTCAGCTATATTTTTAAAATATCTCACCATTAACTTTTCCAGGCCTTTTGCCCCAGCGGAAGTGAAACAACCATTGTCGAGGGAACCTACTGCAGTTTGCATCAACTTTAACAGCAAACAGAATAACCTAAAAGTATAGACTTCACAAACTTGACATTAATATTCAAATGAAAGAAAACATTGGTACTGTAACTGATACCCACCTCATTGATAGTGCTGAGTAGCATTCCACAGTCTTCTTTTGAAATGCTGGAAGCAATTTGTTGAGGATGAATTCTTGCCTGTCCAAAGATAAGACCAAAAATGCAAAAGATGTAACCATCAGGCCAAAAAAGGATATACTATGAAGTTACTCAAAGCACATCACATCAAAATTTAAAGAAAATGCTAGTTAAATTCTCTACCACGGAACAATGAAAACCTCATGTAATCACCAATCACACACTTTAGAAATGATACACTCAGAAATAAAAGAAATTGAGCAACATTGTTTTGAATAAACATTTTCTTAACTTTTTGGTCAGTAAAATAATTTGCTATCTCCAATATCTAAGTAGGAACTATGTGCAAACATACTCTACAGTCTGCCTATACAAAAATGAAGGAATGCTGACAAGTTAAATAATAAATGTAGGAATTCTGCCTATATAATAGCTTTGTAGAATTCCTGCTTATACAGAAACCAAAACTCTGGAGCAACAAAACTATTAGATAAAGTAGATGAAGAAGATCACGGACTTGATATAGAACTTCATCTGCAATCCAGTTGCCAATTCCTGATATAAAGCCCTACAGTAGCAGACAACAGTCAGAAACCTCAACATCAATGCATGAAAAGGCTAACAAAAGTATATGTGTATTACATGATTTAAACATGAGCAGATATATCATTCAGTACAATCATGACATGGCTGACATCAGAAAAATAATAAATCATTAGGCGAATTGTATAAATCCTCTTAGATTCCCTTACTCCAAATCCTCTAAGCTACATAGCAAATAGCAGTTCCATATAAGTTTACAACTGTATCTTCACACCTGTTGGTTATGCAATAAGAGTTCAGTAATAAACGTTCAAATCCAAGATTTTGAAGAAATAATCATTTGCATAATTTATTTACATGAACCATTATTCTAGGTTCCATGTGTCTATTAGGGTGTGGCAAGGATAGTCACACATGCTAATAAATTCTACTTGATTTGCGCAATACCCTGAGAAATACTGAGATGGAAGTAAACTTTATAACCTGGTCAAGTAAGAGAGCCTTGATACCAATATTCTTCTTCTGCAATTTACCATAAAATTCATCAACTGCCATAGGCTGGAGTAATGCATCTGGGCCAAGCTCTGATATGGGGGGAACTACAGCAGGCTGCAAAGAAGATCCGAAGGACATTAAATGTCCCTGTTTCGGAAAGAACAAAACAAAAAAAAAAAAACACTAAACAGGGTGATAAGGTGTACTCTGGTACATTGTCAAGTAACCGAACTTTTGCAAATCGCCTCTTGTCAGTGAAAGAAAGCTCCAAACCATCATCTAGCTGCAAAAAAGAACAAGCCAGCCCTGTATGTGTCAAAGCTTCAGCAAGAAAAAAAATGGCACTCCCTAACACGTAATCCATAAGCTTCATCCTGATTACCATTAACCAGATTCTCAGTTCTGTTTGATATAATAAAGAAGAAAAATAATAGAGAAGCTGAAAGATTTTATGCGCTGGTATTGGATCACTCATAAAAAGCTTATGACTCAATGATAGTAGTGATGTAAATGAATGCTTACATTTCTCAGCTACCTGCAGTATTATCTAGATTGTATAGTTCAATCTAAATCTCAGTAGAAATAGCTTTACTGACAATGAGTGAGTAGAATTTCTTACACAAAACTTACTCATGGATAAATTAACTGTAAAGCAAGTTACCATGTTGGATCTCAAAAGAAAGGACTTGTCTGTCTAATGGATGGGTATTTCTTACTTCAATAAAAAATTTGGAATACTTGGAAGGCCACTCATCAGTATCTTTGACAGCAGACCTGTAAAAGATTGGGAAGAGGAGAAAATTGAAGAACAGAGAAGTAAACAAAAGAGCAAAACCAACGTAAATGTTTTATCAACAATTATCTTGACTGCATCTCATTCTGGTACCTATCTTCAGGAAAAATTACTCATTTCTGTTTCCAGATTGCAATTCTTTTCTCGGGGAACATCCTTACTTAGAAAAAAGCAATTAATTCCAGTTGACTAACAAAAGAATTTCTCTTTAGCATAGGTCGTGCATAAGCCAAAAAGAAAAACGTTTTTTCGCAAGTTTCCATAACATGCAGGCAGAACATCTTTTCAATTTTCACTTGATTCTAAAGCCAACAACTAGGGGAAAACCCGACCCTCTAAAACCTCCCAAAAGAATTGGTGAAATGTTATATTCCGAAAATAACAGGAAAAAAAGAAAGTAGTCAGTCTCACCTTTTATACTTCGTAACAGCAACTCCCTTAATGTATACCGCTCCGGCCATACCTAATGCATGCAAATGAAAATGATGTAAAAATAAAGGGGGGTAAACGGGGAAGGAACTACGATAACCGCATAAAATGGGGGCAAATCACAAGAAGAAGAAAAAAAAGAAAGAAAGCTAGGGTTTTGTTCCAATAAGAAAAATAACAAAAGTTAGTATAGATTAAAACCCTACCAAACTGGAAAGACGGAAAAGGAGGAGAATCAAGCTGTAGCCACATGTTCTTGCCCTTACGATGAGCAGCAACGATGGTTTTCCCATTTAAAGACGCTTCAAAGTCCTTAGGAGATACACCATTGATAACCTTGGTATCATCGGCAATTAAAGCCTTGACAATCTTCTTCCCTAAGCAGTTGTCTTCAATGGCTCTCCGAGCAGCCTCTACCTCAGGAAGCTCCGGCATTGTCAGTCAGCTTTCGGAGTCTCTCCGATCAAGGGTTTTTCTTTGGCGCGCTTTTTGAGTAGACAGTTCACTATTGAAAGGGTTTTTCTTTCTACCCGATATTCGATTTTAGGAGATGGACCCCACAAATACCAGGATGCACTGACGATATCAACGTTCTAAACGACGACGTTATCTTATTTAAGTCGGAGAATTTCCCTCTTTTCCCGACAATAAACTATTGAAATTGGACTTTATGAGTCTAATTTAGTTATATTTTAATTAATTTACTCAATTTTATAGTTTAATCTGTGGCAAATTTTTATAAATTAATTAATAAAATTTTAAATAATAAAAAATATTTTTTAAAATACGTGTTTAAATAACAATTTTACTTATAAATTGGAAGTTTTGAATTTGACATACGATAGGTTAGAATTTCTAAAAATAATGTACTTAGAATATTAATTTTAAAACTAAAAAAAAAAAACATTAGTAATTTAGTGGAATAATCGTTATTATCCTTTATGGTATATTTAAATTAATTTACATCCAAATTAATTATTGTTCAAGTTCTAACATCAAATTTTAAATACATGCAAATATGGTAATATTCGAACGTCTAATTAACTTCATGACTTCATACCAACTCGCTTACGCCTTGAGATTCTTGTGACTTTTAATACAATGATGAGAAATCATCCATTTATTTACATAGGATTAACCAAATCTATGAAGCCACGTGGCAGTACAAAAGCCCGCTAAAATATTTACTAGTCACTCAATCATTACTGAATCAAACCTTTTTTATACGGTCCTTTTCAATTCATAAAATCATTTGTCGGTTGAAATTATGTATATAATAACATTCATCAATACTTACTATTTTTAATTAAAAATGAGTATTTATGAGTAATAATGTATGTACCAAGTAACAAACTTATATATTTTATTATTATTAATTGAGTCAGATTTTATTATCAAAAATATATATATTATTTTTTAATAAAAATAATCGTAATAATTGTGCCTTGTTATGGAGAAGCAAAAGTTTTATTGACAAAAATATATTGGGTCCATTTCCTTTTTTTATTGATAACGAAATAATATATTTTTCTGATATGTCAAGTCAATACAATTAATTAATACTTTTTAATATTATGTAAATACTAAAACTTGTAATATATATATATATATATATATATATATATATATAATTTATAAGATATTTTTTATTAGTGTACATGATGATTATATATTGTTTTCTCAGATGAATTTTGGTCTTTTAATAACTAATGCTCTGATGAAAATCCATTCACATGCATTACAAAAATGTACTAATAATAACAAAAAATAATAAATACATTAGTTTAGGTACATTGTTTGGCCAATTTCATAATTAATTTATGATACTGACACGCTTACTTAATACAAAAAACATAAACAACATTTTAAACAAAAAAAGAAAAAGAAAAATAACCCGGTAGCTTGGGGAAGTTGGTGTGCGGACTCCTAATGTTTCTTTCAAGGTGGATGGTCGAGGTTTCGAATCCCCTTGGGGTGGTTAAAAAAACTCTGGGTCAAACCCTGCGAGCGCTCCGCATGTCGAGTCCGGATTAGTCTCACCAAATAAAGTGGGGACACCGAGTGCCCCAAGTGGGTATAAAAAAAAACAATATTTATATGAGTCCAACTCTTATTTGAGGGTGAACGTCTGACCCAGAGCTTTTTAACGTAGCGCTAACCACCTCAGGGGGATTCGAACCCTCGGATTCGGCCTGGGGTGCACTCGTAGAGTCCAACTCTTACTTGAGGGTGAGAGCCCGACCCAGAGCTTTTTAACGTGGCGCTAACCACCTCAGGGGATTCGAACCCTCGATCATCCGCCCCGAGGAGAAGCTTTAGGAGTTCGCTTACTAACTCCTCCAAGCTGCTGAATTATTTATTATCGTATTTGTAATGTTTATATTCATACATAAGATGATATATACACTTATCTTAAATTTGTTATATTTGATGTAACATTTTATACAATAATTTGAAATTAATATTTTTCTATGAATATTTTGACAACTGCATTAACATTAACATTAACAAGATTAACTAACTAGATTTGATACACTCAACATCAATTATTGTAACACGATTTTTAAAAAATAATTTAGATTGTTTTAAAAAAAAAAAAAAAAGAGAAAAGAATCCAATGGTTTTAATTATGATTATGAAAAACCTAATTATTTCATTCCAATGTGCCAACAAAATTTGTTGATGAGAAACTCAATGTCCCAACACTTGTAAAAACAAGAAGAAAGAAAGAAAACAGCCATATTTTTCCAAAACCCCAAAAGAAAAAAAAGAATTATGAATGTTCGAGAAATTACATAACACATTTACCCTCCACGTGGCGCAAACTCAGCGGTTATCTTGTGCCCCCTTGACTGTTTTTGTCTTAATGCATGGCAAAGAAAAGTGCCTCTCCCTTTCTCCCCTTAAAACAAATTAGCAGAAAAGAAAGAGAGAGAGAGCGAGAGAAGAGAAAGAAAGAGAAGAGAGAGAAAGAGACGTGGGGTGGGAGAGAAATCGAAGTAAGCAAGAAGGAGAGGTCAGGATTTCTTACAAATCCGATTACAAGCCTCAACCTAAGCTAAAACCCTTATCCTATCTTCTTCTTCTTCTCCTAAAAAGAAAAAAAACCATTGAGGAAAACCCTTCACAAGAACTCTACTCTACTCTCTCTCTCTCTCTCTCTCTCCCTCTCTCATCATCTCCTCTTTCTTTCTCCTTCACAGCTTTACTGTACACCATTCTCTAGCTTCTTGCATGGCCATTATTATTGCACTGTAAAAATCTTTACTTGTTTTTGTACCTCTTTGATATTCCAAAAGAAAAGAAAAGAAAAAAAAAAGATTATAGAATATGGCCCCAAGGTCTGGTAGGGGGAAGGGAGGAAACAAAGCCAAGACAGAGAAGAAGAAGAAAGAGGAGAAAGGTTATAAATTAATTAATTATATTATATTATATAATATATATATATATATGTATCTTCTTGATTGTAATTAATTAATTCTGTTAATTGATTTCATTAATTTTTTTGCAGTTGTACCCAATGTTCTTGACATTACTGTCATCACACCCTATGACACTCAAGTTATTCTCAAGGTAAGTTTTATATATATATATATATCATCGTCGTCGTCGTCATCATCAAGATTCAAGAATTAATTAATTTCGATTTACTGATGATTAATTTGTCTGAAGGGTATCTCAACGGACAAGATTCTGGACGTGAAGAAGTTACTTTCTGCCAATGTCGAAACCTGCCATCTCACAAACTATTCTTTGTCTCACGAGGTATAATAATAATAATAATAATAATCTTAATTAATTTTTAATTTGAGGTTGATTAATGAAAAACGCATATAAATACTCTGATTAAAATTGATAGGTGAAAGGACAAAAATTGAATGACAAGTTGGAGGTTGTCGTTCTCAAGCCATGTTTGTTGAAGATGGTTGAAGGTAGGTGATAATTCCTCCCCTCCCTTGTTTGAATGCGGGCCTTTTTTTTCTTCTTGTTAAAATTAATATATATATATATATATATATATAATTTATATATATATTCCTAATAATACAGATTCAATGGTATATTAGTAAATTATTACTAAGAATATGTATGTATATATATATATATATATATTTAGTGTTAAATTTTATATAGAAAAAAGAGCTTAGGTATATACACTTGATCAATGGGGAGTAAGATGCTCCTCTGCAGATTTATTCTGGATTTTTCAATGTACATTGATACATGTGACTTGTTTTGGCCTTTTCTTCTTAATTTTAAGTTCGGTAAATGGTACATGAAATCACGAGTTTGATACTTTTTATTATTATTATTGTGAGTATTTTGTAAGAGTTAATGTTAAAATGAAAATTTCTTTTTGAATAAAAATTTAGATTCTACCGATATAACTAATATCGAATCCAAATTAGTCGAAGTAATAGTTTCGAGTATAATTTGTATATATTTTATGATAATTTTCTTGGTGTTGATGTCGCAAGCTGTGCTCGAGGACAAATCGGTTGGCTAGGTAGCATCTTCAGTATTAACACCTTCTTTGTGTAGTCTTCACTTCACTTTGTAAATTTACTAAAATACCCTTATAATGTTTGTTTGTTAAATGTGCAAATGCAATGCACATGTTTGATGTTAAGAGACGGTCAAAGTTACATCCTGTCCTAATTGATAATTTCGTGAATGTTATGAATGTCGGAAAATTTAATTTAATTTAATTTTTTTTTTTAGGGAAAAATAAGAATATTGATTTTTGAGAAATAAATGAGAGTAAAAAAAAAAAGAAAGGAAAAAAATGGTGTAAAATTGAAGTTTTGAAAATAAGTCAATATTTATTGCACCGAATTTCATTCTGTGGGGCCTCTCACAGCATATTCCGATTCTTTGATTAATTGACGAAAATGCCACTCTGACCTTCCTTTCTCAGAGGACTACTCGGAGGAGACTCAGGCAGTGGCCCACGTGCGGAGGATACTCGATATTGTTGCGTGCACTACACGCTTTGGCAAGTCCAAGGGCGGGAGAGCAACCGCAACTGCAACCGCTACCGCCTCCTCCTCCTCCTCCTCACCAACTGGGTTCTCCGCCGGCGGGACTGAGTCTCGGGGTAAGAAGAGTAAGGCTCAGTCGTCCAGCCGTCCATCCTCTCCGACAAATGGAGAAGTTAAGACGCCACGGACGCCCGAGCCGGCGGTGGGGGAAGGCTATGATATGGTGGCGATACACCCGATTCCGAAGCTTTCCGACTTCTACGAATTCTTCAATTTCTCTCACCTTACTCCTCCAATATTAAGTGGGTTCAGTTTCCTTTCGCATTTTTCTGTTATTTTATTGGTTCCTTAGTTTTAGTCTTAAATATTTTCGAAACGTTGCAGGTTTGAAAAGGGTGGATTGTAAGGATGCAGAAATGGGGCGTGAAGGCGATCATTTTGCAATGCAGGTGCGTTTTTTTCTGTTACTATTTCTACGAATGTTTTTCTAAAACTACTGACTCTGGAGATTTTTTGTGATTTTTGTTTAAGAAATTGATGATATTAGTAATGTATGTCTTTTGCAGATTAAGATATGTAATGGAAAGGTGATACCAGTGGTTGCATCTACGAAAGGGTTTTACACCACAGGAAAGCAATTTCTGCAAAGTCATTCCTTGGTTGATCTTCTGCAACAGCTTAGCCAAGCATTTGCTAATGTTAGCATTTCCTTGAATAAAATTCTGTTTCATACTGCTGTAGCTGTAGAAAAACCTTAGTTTCAATTGATTTACTGATAAGGAAAGAATGTCTGATCTTTATGCAGGCTTATGAGTCTCTAATGAAAGCATTTATAGAACATAACAAGGTGAAGATTGTTTAATTTCTACAAGCTTCCAATTTCATTTCAAAACCAGTAAATGACCATTTTACCTCTGTGATGCTCTTTCCAGTTTGGAAATCTTCCATATGGTTTCCGCGCCAACACATGGCTTGTCCCTCCATCTGTCTCTGATCCTGCATCAGACTTTGTGTCACTGCCAACAGAAGATGAAAATTGGGGTGGCAATGGTGGAGGCCAATGCAGGAACGGTGGAGAGTATGATCTAAGACCATGGGCTACTGATTTTGCAATATTGGCCTGTCTTCCATGTAAAACTGAGGAAGAGCGGGTGGTTCGAGACAGGAAAGCATTTTTGCTCCACAACCTTTTTGTTGAGGTTGCAATCATGAAAGCTGTTTCAGCCATAGGCAAAGTCATGGATTCCACTGGGAAATATCAGAGTAATTCTTCAGGATCATTAATGCATGAAGATCACATTGGGGACTTATCTATTAGAGTAACAAGAGATGCTATGGAAGCAAGCTTGAAAACAGATGTTAAAATCATTGATCGTGGAACTTCTGATGGATCCTTCAGGGAAGCTACTCAAAGAAATTTATTGAAAGGGGTGACTTCAGATGAAAGTGTAGTTGTACATGTGGGTAACTTTTGCTTCTTAGTGCACCATCAGTAATATGTGCTTATATTTTCTGAGTTTTCAATCTTTCAGATAGTCTATATAACCCTTCATATCAATGCTTGAAATAAAATTTAGTAAAATATCTTCGATTATCTTCTGTTGGGATTTCCTTTTGATATTATCTGTATAAATGTAATGATAAGACTTGATCATTGCAGGATACATCCTCTCTGGGAGTTGTTGTTGTGAAGCACTGTGGATTTACTGCTGTTGTAAAAGTCATTGGCAATGTTAAGAAGCAAAAGTGTTTGAGGCAAGACATAGAAATCGACGATCAACCTGAAGGAGGAGCTAATGCACTTAATATTAATAGGTACCTTTTAGCGTCTGTATCTTTTGCACCAACTTCAGTGTCTGATTTCAATATAACCAAAATGGAGATTTTGATGAGATCCTCAGCATTTGATTTATCTGGTGTAAGCATTAGTTTGTATCAAGGCTTTCCATGAATGCAACACTCATGTTACAACTTGTCTGATATGATCCTATGCAGCTTGAGGGTTCTTCTTCACAAGCCATTCAACTCTGAAGCATCAGGGGAAAGTCAATCACCTCAGCATAATTTCACTAGTTTTGACAAATCACAAGTTTTGGTCCAGAAAGTAGTTAGAGATAGCTTGGATAAGTTAGGTAATGAAGCTAGGCCTGACAGAAGTATCAGGTGGGAACTTGGTTCTTGTTGGGTGCAGCATCTACAAAAGCAGGAAACACCAGCAGAAGAAAGTTCAAAAAGTCCAGCTAAAGATAACAAGTCTGACCCATTGGTTAAAGGGCTAGGGAAGCAATTTAAAATGCTAAAGAAAAGGGAAAGGAAGTCAAATAGTTCAAGTAGCACAGATTACAATGACGAAAACAACAGCAAAATCACTGGTGCTGATGATGAAAGCAGTGTAGCAGAGCTAAATACTGTTGATTCTGAGACTAAAACAGAATTGAGGAAAATTATTCCTGAAGAAGCATATCTACGTCTGAGAGAAACGGGGTCTGGTCTTCATACAAAGGTATCCTACATTATCAATAGAGCACAATTGTATTGTAATATAAATGGGATATAACCACAGACTGGACCATTGGGAGACCATTAACTGGTATCCACCTACCTTACACAGCCACACTGACTGGATTGTGGCTAAGTGGGGCTGTAGGGGAGAAGCAGAAGAATGGAAAATTTTCTTCTTTGCAATTATTCAAGCCAATAAACTCTTAACACTTTTTGTTTTTCTCCTCTTTATTAATACCATGCTTATTGTAACAGTCTGCTGATGAACTTGTTGAGCTGGCCCACAAGTATTATGATGAGGTTGCTCTGCCTAAGTTGGTAAGATTCTGTTTTGTGCTAAAGCTGGTCATAAAACAGAGCTCTTTCTATTGTCATATATATGGTAATATAAATTGTTGCCTTGACTTTTGCAGGTAACAGACTTTGCATCTCTTGAACTCTCCCCAGTTGATGGGCGTACATTGACTGACTTCATGCATCTAAGGGGACTGCAAATGCGTTCCTTGGGTCGTGTGGTATGATTCTGATCTCTCTCTGGTTCAAGTCTAGAGTTCTATTTCCTTCTTGTTTAAAACGCTTGTTTATGTATTACTTTTACCTACTTCTAGAAAAGAATTGGTCTGCACAAATATTGAGTGGTATAGAATACATAGTCGTCCAAAGGGATGCTAAACAGATATGGTTATTGTTTAATGGATCAGGTTGAACTTGCAGAGAAGCTTCCTCACATACAGTCACTTTGCATTCATGAGATGGTTACTCGAGCTTCTAAACACATACTTAAAGCTGTCATTGCATCTGTTGACAGTAAGGCCAACTTACCAGCTGCAATTGCCTCGACATTGAACTTCTTGCTTGGCTCCTGCATTAGTGGAGATGATACTCAGAAGTACAGTGATGATGAGAGGCTTAATTTAGAATGGTTGCGGACATTTTTGGACAAAAGGTTTGGGTGGAGACTGACTGATGAATTCCCAAAGTTGAGGAAATTGTCTATTCTTCGTGGACTTTGTCACAAGGTATTGCATTTGTCAGTTCCTTGAAACTCTCTTTCTGCCCAAACTCTATTAACTTTCTTCTTATACAGGTAGGGTTGGAGTTGGCTCCACGTGAGTATGACATGGGAAAACCAAACCCATTCAGACCATGTGATATTATCAGTTTGGTGCCTGTATGCAAGGTAGGAATCTCTCTCTGTTTTTAGCTGTCTTGCAAAAGTACAGACATTCCATGCAATTTTCTATTATATCAGTAGTGCACAGCTCGATGGCTTTTGTTTGGCCTTACCCCTCAATTCATGGTTGCTTTGCAGCATGTAGGATGCTCATCTGCTGATGGTAGAAATCTGTTGGAGTCTTCAAAAATTGCATTAGATAAAGGAAAACTAGAAGAAGCAGTTAATTATGGAACAAAGGTAGCAGAATGATCTAGTATATGCTTACAAATTCATGTGAAGGTAGTATGTAAATAGGTTTTAACTAGTGTATGTTGAACTGAAGGCTCTAGCAAAGATGATAGCTGTCTGTGGTCCCTACCATCGAATAACTGCTAGTGCATATAGTCTCCTGGCTGTTGTTCTATACCATACTGGAGATTTTAATCAGGTAACTCTCAAGATTTTACCTTTTTATATTTTTATTTAGTTATTCAATTTAATGCAGGGTGAATTTTTTCATTGGAACATGGAAATGTATAAATCTTCTTACCCCACATTCACACTCTTAAATGGTGTAGATTAGTTGGTTCTATTAACTAGTACAATCCAACATTTAGTCAATTGGAAAGTTGATGCTATAGTAGTATTAAAGTAAGTTGAAATCCACATGTTATTACATTATCAGTTTTTGTTCTGCCTCAATGTCTGATTTCTTCCACTTTAGGCAACTATATATCAACAGAAGGCATTGGATATCAATGAGAGAGAGTTGGGGCTTGATCACCCTGACACAATGAAAAGTTACGGGGATCTTTCTGTTTTCTACTACCGTCTTCAACACATTGAACTAGCCCTCAAGTGAGTTAAATTTGATTCTGCAGGTTCCTTATTTCAGTAGGGTTAACTACTTTATTTTCTTTAACTTGCACCTTAAATTGATACCATTAATGAGGTGTAAGTTAGGTTTTTTCTTGTAAAAGATCCATCAGATTTTATCTTCTGCATTGTACTCCTTGTTATTTTTGCTTCATCAATTGAAAGTATTTGATCCTAAATGATGCAATATGTTCTTTTTCTTCATGGGCTTCATTCCATTGTTCTTCCTTATTCATTTTCCCTGCTTGTTTAGGCTATGATTTATCCCTTGCATTTTGGCTGAGGTTGTCCTTGTTTCTTAACAATTTATTATGTTATTTGACAGATACGTCAATCGTGCTTTGTTCCTTCTGCATTTTACTTGTGGGCTTTCCCATCCAAATACTGCTGCTACATATATAAATGTGGCTATGATGGAAGAGGGCATGGGCAATGTTCATGTTGCTCTCCGCTATCTGCATGAAGCCTTGAAATGCAACAAGAGATTATTGGGAGCAGATCATATTCAAGTAATTTTCTTTTTCTTGCAGCACACTGTTACTTCCTAAAACACACATTGCCTGTGAGACAACTTTTTAAACTATGGGCATATTTGTATGGCATGATTCTTGGCTACTAATTTTAGAAGATATAATAATGGTTATTCTGCATCTGACAGACTGCTGCTAGCTATCATGCCATTGCCATAGCTCTTTCTCTAATGGAAGCATATTCTCTTAGCGTGCAACATGAACAAACTACTCTGCAAATTCTTCAAGCTAAGCTGGGATTGGATGATCTCCGTACTCAGGTGATAAAAACAGAACTCTCTGAAATTTAATATCTTCTCAGATCCTCTTTTTTCTTCCCTAATCATATTTAATCTGGCCATGCTTTTACGCATACTCAACCAGTAGTTCTTTCTAGCTAGAAATTTCTGATTAGATTGTGATATTAAAGTTCTCCAGCTCTGTATTACTCCTTGCAATTGTACTAGTTCTTATGCTTGTTGGAGTTCTTAAATTTGGAGGCTTATTAAATTGAATTTACAGGATGCTGCCGCTTGGCTTGAATATTTCGAATCAAAAGCATTAGAGCAGCAAGAAGCTGCAAGAAATGGAACTCCTAAACCAGATGCTTCCATTGCTTGCAAAGGTCACCTTAGGTACTGATATGATATTTTCAGATCACTTGTTTAGAAGTCCTAAGTTACAAATCTTATAAATATGTACCTTTGGTCTCCTTTTACAGTGTATCAGATCTCCTTGATTATATAAGTCCAGATCAACATTCAAGAGCCATAGATGCACAGAGAAAACGACGTGCCAAGGTGGTTTCTATACACTAATATCCTTTGTTCTCCACGAGTATATTTATCAGTTTAAAAACTGGTCCTAGTAAAAAAGTGAGAGGAGTGTTAAATAGATACAACTGAGATTTTAGTAAACTAAACTGCGGGTTTGGATGATGCATCCAATCTCCAGCTTCTGTGGCTGCCTACTCATACCACTTTACCTTTTTATCTACGTTTTATGTCAGGTACTGCCAGTAGCTGGTAAGTCCCAGCAAGGGCTGCAGGAGGAAAGAAGCAATGAGTCCACAACAGAAGATAGGACAGAATTAAGTGTGACTAAATCTGAAAGTAACAGAATGGAAACTAAGGTAGAAAATATCTTATCTGAGGATCCCAAGGGCAAAGATACAATAAAGCATCCTCCAGTTACAGAAGGAGTTGTCCAAGAGGTTAACTCAGATGAAGGGTGGCAAGAAGCTAATCCAAAAGGAAGATCGGGGAATGGTGCTGGCAGGAAATTCAACCGAAGGCGGCCAACTCTTGCAAAGATTAAAGTAAACTCTGAATTTAATAAGCTTGGGGACCACATGTACAGGAAGGAAATGATTGCACAGGGACATAAAGCAATGCCTAAAACAATTTCAGCTGAAATGTCTCTGCATAAGAATCCAAAGGCTGCTAGCACAGGTCCCATAGAGGATGTGGGTAAACTTCCTGCAAAAGCTTTGGATCCTAGAATATCTCCATCATCAGCTTCCAGAGTATCCTCTCCTGCTACCCTTACAGCTATGGCTTCAAAGTCTTTATCATACAAAGATGTTGCTGTGGCAGCACCAGGTACGGTTCTAAAGCCCTTGTTGGAGAAAGTAGAAGGATTAAACGAGGCAAAAACTGATACATCATTCTCCACTAGTCCACTTGAGACATCAGAGAATGAAATAGAAAGTGTTGCTGTAGATTATGTGTCGCCCAATCATGAAGACACTGGACGAGTTGATGGAGGTGAAGCTCATGAAAGTGATGCCAAGGAAGATAATTCATCCATGGACTGTGAGGACGACTCATCCCCTGCTGATCAGGAAAAATCTGCAGAAGTAAGTGGGAGCAAACTTTCTGCTGCAGCTCAACCATTCAGTCCAGGTGCTTACCCTTCGGTTCATCCGGTAAACTCTGTTGCTGCCACAAGTGTATATGATGTAATAGCTAGTCAAGGCCTGCTGGCAGAGCCAGTCGGGGCACCATCGGTTGCTGCTAGAGTTCCATGCGGTCCCAGATCACCTATGTATTACAGAGCAAATCATTCCTTTCGAATGAAACATGGATTCTTAAATTACCAATTCCCTGGTGCAGACCAAAGCGCATTTGGTTCACCAAGAATCATGAACCCTCATGCACCTGAATTTGTTCCAAGACGAGTTTGGCACCATAGTGCAACTGAAGAAGATTCTAAAGTCACTTCTTCTGATTCTTCTGTCGATTCCAGTCCCTCGGATCCTGAAGTTTCTTCAGAAGAGAAGGTCGTTAAGAAGAAAACTCTTGATGTTAAAGATGACAGGTC
Source organism: Cynanchum wilfordii (assembly GCA_025388415.1). Lineage (NCBI taxonomy): Eukaryota > Viridiplantae > Streptophyta > Magnoliopsida > Gentianales > Apocynaceae > Cynanchum > Cynanchum wilfordii. The sequence goes on along the minus strand of JAHSUH010000581.1, from coordinate 815,206 downwards.
TAAGAAAAATAGTTCAGAAGCTGAGAAAGCAGAACTGGCAAGGCAGATCCTGCTTAGCTTTATTGTGAAGTCAGTTCAGCATTCTTCAGATGCCCCAAGTAAGTCCTCAACTGGTGAGAGGAAATCTGAGTCTGCAGGGAATTCAGCTGAGGCAATTGCAAATGACAGTGCGATTATAAAGATCCTGTATGGAAATGAAGGAAAAAAAGAATCGGTTCCTGATGCAAAAAGCAACAACCAGACACAGCCAGAGGATGATGCAAATAAGAACAGTAAGCATGGTGATGGAGAAGGATTTGTAGTTGTTACAAAACGAAGAAGAAACCGGCAGCACTTCACCAATGGAGTGAACGGGTTGTATAATCAACAATCTATATGTGCTTCAGTGCGTTGAAGAGAATAATAGCCTGACAAGCAACAAACAATGCTTGCAGACAATTTCCATGGCGTTCAACATAAATCAACATGGAAGAGATATATCTTGCTCCAGGTATTTTAACATCATCAGGAGACAATAATATGGTAGAACTTTCCAATAAGGGATTCTCTGTCTGTTTTTTTGGTTGAGAAGCCTCTCTAGGAGTGTCCCAGTAACAGTTGAAGGCTTATTAGTATTTTCCTTGCCCTGAAATTTTGCTTGCATTATCTGTATATCCCTTCCTGAAACTCCTTTGCATCTTTACATGCCGAACTTTACTAAAAAAGGCAGTTTATGTTATTATGTTGTGTCTGTGTAATTTGATAATCTTCACTGAGCAAAATGAATGAGAAAAATATCCTTTTGACAAATCTTTTCTTTTTAGTTGTTGTCTGCAATAGCCTTGATCTGTTAATGTTTGTATCTAAGTCCAAGAAATTTGATTGCAAAATGCTTTTACATTTGTTGGTTGTCATATTTTTAATAGAACAAAATTTCATTTCAAACACAACAAATATTCTCAGCATGTAGTTCTTGATCTTATGGTCAATCAATCTAGTGGGAGACTAGTGTACCCTTGAATTTACAAAGTGCTAAAAACGTGTTAATTTTCTTTTTTTAAATGTGTAAATGAGTTAGATTCTACAGTACAACTCAGATTAAAAAAAGTTATCATTCATAGAAAAAAGGTAATAGAAATAAATTATTATGGGAACAAGTCCAAAGAAATGGAACTCAAATGTAAGTAAATGTATGTGGAGGTCATAGATAAGGTTGGTGGTGGTGGTGGGAATGACCCTTTTGTCATAATCTACGCAGAATTAAAGAACTCGTCCTTTTCTTGTAAGACTTGTATTGTCATCTTACTTCAAAGGCATGGAACTTTCAAAACCCCAAGTCCTTTTCAAATGTTAATTAAATAAAAATTGTCCACCTTCTTCTTTTCTTTGTCCATTTAAGTCAACAATTTCACAGTTTGTTACAGACTTCCAAGAAAAAAAAATATTCTTTTTGACTTTTTCACAGTTCATATTGTGTTGGTAGAGTTTAATTTGTGCTCAAAGAAAACTTACTATGTCTCTTACATGATGCCCGTGTGAATGTTTTTCATTGTTTTTCTCCTCCCTTTTTTTTTGGTCGAAATTTCTCCTCCCTTTTCACAAGCAGCAAACCAACAGTTTTACATAGTTTGTTGACTCTAGTTGGGATGAAATTTAATATTCTTAGTTGAAAAAACTTGAAACCATTCCATTTTGATACTAAATAAGACATCTAACACAAATGCTGGTATGAATAAGACATTGAAATTTTGTTTCCTGCTTACCTAGTTACTACAGCCTGTCTCCCCTGACAAAGATCATCAAATGTTATTGTTGTAGTAAAGTAAAGTAAAGTAAAGTAGTAGTCATGAATTATGATTAAAAAAAACCCTCCTTTTTGTAGTAGCAACCTGCTTAATTAACTTCTTGGACTTTTGTAATGATTTTGAAATTGAACTTCTTTTCCATACATATAATGTAAACCCCATCATCCACAATAATAATTATAATAAAAGGCATCAAGAAAAAGAAGAAGAAAAGAAAATTTATGGCGATGACCGGTGAAAACAACAACAACAACAATAATAATGTCACAGCCCCTGAGAAACCCGTCCGGCCCCTCCTCCTTTCTATTCAATTCACAAGCACGCATCCCAGCCATTGGGCTGACAGGAAATGCTAGTAGTAGTACTACTACTGCACTTTCTGCATTCCTCTTTCTTCAAAAAACTGTACTTTTTCTTCTTTAAAGTGTAAAACACGATATATTCAAAATGAATCTAATTATATTCACATTATTATATTACATTATATTCAAGTTGGATAGATATTTTATAGAAAGAAAATTTTAATTCAAAATTTTAAACGATTTGTATACATAAATTTACAATCAAAACTAAATTCAGATTTTTTTAAAGTTAGAAGAGTCTCTTACCGGTTCACGAGTTAAAAGCCAAAAAAGCTGTACTATTTGGCACTACTGCAAACCTTCTCATGCAGTGATGGCTCCAAAAGCACAAAAATCAAAGCCCATGATGAATAGAACCATATTAGAATTATTAGTCTGCTTCTTCTTGTAGTACAAACCAGATCATGATCATATCTATCTAATCCAATTGAAAGGCAATAACTAGCAATTTTTGTATTCCTTTAGATCAAGCGAGAGAGGGAGAAAAAAAAAGTTGCCACCTTTGTGTATGTATGTATGTATGTACCTATAACACCCATTTTTCTTGAAATTTTTGCAGAACCCTTCAAAAAGAAAGGACTTTTAAGTTTTTCTTTTCTTTAAGAGAAGTATAATAATGGCTTTATGCCCATGGTACATTTCTTCAAGAAAACAAAACAACTCACATTATACATATATATATATATACATACAACATTTACTACACAGAGACAATTAGGTCCCTTCACTGATGATATATCTTTCAACTTACTAATAACCATACCATATGGTATAGTACTACCCTGGCAGGGAGGTAATAGTAATTATATACCACCAAATTAATTAAGGAAGTAAATCTCATTAGTACTTTCGTCTACATATATAATATTTTCCATTTCTTGAAATGCATTGACTTAAATATTGATCTCACATTCCATAAAATAACATAAAAACGAATATAATCATGATCAATGTACCCTAGAATATATATATATATATATATATATATATATATATATATATATATATATATATAAATATTATAGATTAATATAACACTATATATAAGTTAAATTAGCTAGATGTATGATGATCTGTTGTTGGTGAATGAAGAGGAAACAAAGGCAAAAGCTCCGGCGGTTCAGCAGCTCCTCCTCCGCCACCCCTAGGCGTACTTAACGGACTTGGGTGCAAATAAAAACCCTTCTCTACAATGCCTTTCATTTCTTCATCCTCCATAGCCATAGGTGATGATGATGATGACTTATAAGGAGGTGTTCTTGGACTTCCTCGTCCCAATAGCTCCAGAGGTGAAACCGGCGAAACCATAACCATTTCGCCGCCGAACCCAGTTGAAAAGCTCCTCAGTTTATTACCGTAACAAGAAGAAGAAGAAGAAGAAGAAGGTGAGAACTCAACCGGACTCAACCCACCGCCGCCGCCGCCGCCGCCGTTGTCGTTTAACTTGATCTCGAGTTTTCTTGCGGCGGACTGAAGCCTACGCTCGTGAAGCTTGAAAACGGATCTACGAGGACCCATCTCGCCGGAGTTCGATTTTCCGGCGAGGCGTGTCGGTTTGGGTACAGAAAGTGAATCTTGAGGTGGTGGTGCGCCGGTCAGTTTCTGGACAACAGCTCTGAAATTTGAAGGGTTAGCTTGAACAAAAGTGGTGTTCGGAATTGGAAGAGATATTGCGGGATCAAATGTAGTAGAAGAATAGTTCTTGTGGTGGTGGAGATTTGAAGAAGCCGCCATGGGAGAAGGCAAGAAACAAGAAATGAAGGGAAAAAAAAAAAGAAACTGAAAAAGGGAAGCGGGAAGAGAGGCATATAATGTGGTGTTTTATGGAGAATCTGAGACATATAAGAAAGAAAAAAGGGGAAAAAATAAAGGAAGGATCTTTATTAGCATTAGTAGTAGAAGAAGTAGTAATAGTTAATTAGAAGAAAAGAGGGGGTGCTGTGTTTCTCTCTCTTTCTTTCTTTCTCTCTCTCTCTGCTTTTATGTTGGCATCGAAGGTTGAAATATTTGTCAGATTATCCATGAAAAGAGACTTTGAGAAGAAAGAAAGAGAGAGGAAATGTACAAAGAAATTTAAGGGAAAGAGTCTAAAACACACACACACACACATATATATATATATATATATATATAAAAAAATAAGGAAGACATCTTAGTTCCAATAAATGGAATTACATTTTCATATGCAATAAATGGAATTACATTTTCATATGGTGAGATTTCTTATAATAGTTTGATGAGTTCTCGATATTTGTTAGATTAAATACTATTAAACTAAAAACATATATATATATATATATATATTTGGTTTAACTATTTATTATCAACTCTAAATATTCTTTTTATATATAAATGATAATGTTAAATAGTTGACTTTAGGTACTATTAAACCTATAATTATTGCACAAGCTAGTTTATATGAAGATACATATCAATTATATATATTATAAATTTAATGAATAATTTTGGGGATATTATTGGAAGAATGATGATTTATAATATATATAATTGATACGTATCTTCATATAAACTAGCTTGTGCAATAATTATAAGTTTAATAGTATCTACAATCAACTATTTAACACCATCAATTTTTTTTTAAAAGGAAATTGATATGTACTTTGTTGATTTCTTTCTTTAATTATATATAAAGAATATAGGGTTTGGAGGGATGAATCTTTAAAGAGCTCTTTAATTATCCATTGTGTTATATTCCTCCACTATATACTTTTTTTAGATTCAATTCAAAATTACGTACTATATATTATAGCATACTACATTTTTCTTGTTTTTGAATATATATATATATATATATATATATATATATATAATATTACAATAAAACAAATTCATGCATATGATAAATCAAATTTTTGGTATTATTGAAATTGGCCATAACAAATAATATGTAGGTTATGATACTTTAAGTAATGTTCACTTAATATATATATTTATTAAAAAAATATAATTCAATTGATAATATATTTTTTTTATTTAAGATATTATGAATTTAAAATATATTAAAAAAAAAAAAAAGTGAAAGGAGGGGTTGAATGTTGTAAGGGGTGGGGTAGTTAAGGGTTGAAAAGAAGAGAAGAAAAAGGGCAATAAATGGGAATGAGCTGGACAAGAATGATGAGTCATGCGGGGTCTTTGCCAGAACACTAATCTCTCACACAACAACATACATGCATATAATTTTCTCTCATCTCTCTTGTCACGACTCGGACTTGTAGGGTCTGTGCTACGATTATAGATCTAACAGTATATTCAATTAACTATTCGATATTATCATCACTAAATCAATAAAGATATTTTAAGTTGATTATAAGTATTTAAATTTATTCATATATATCATTATACATTTATTTATCATTTCGATATGAAACGGGATACCACATCTCTCCTCTCCTCTCCTCTCTCTATCTTTCTCTCTAAAAAATGTGAAGTGAGTTCACCATTCCCATTCTCTTTGGCCTCCTCTGAAAATATTACTACACCAATTTCCTTTTTCCTTCTTTCTTTTACCATGATTCACCTAGTAAAATAGTTACAAATTTTACTACAAATTGAGTTAAACTTTTAAAACGAAACTTTGGTAAATATGAAAAGGGATTTATTTTTTGTGTAAACTTTTGATAATTTAGTCGTATTTAGTAGCTACTTTGGGGACCTCAGCTAAATTAGATTTGAGTCGCGTCGGACCCCTATTAGGAAAAGCTCTCTTTACACCTATCTCTCCATAAGTAAAGTTCAAACTCGAGACCATATGAATGAGAAATCAAACCCCTTTCACTTGGGCGAACAGATGTTGGTTTTTTTGTATAAACTTTGATCAGTTCATTTTCTTGACTCTTTCAATTTTTTGTTATGATCAATTTCTTTGCTTTACACTTCTGTTTCTTTTGTTGCTTGGGTTGGATGGTTTTGTTTTTCAGAGTTTCTTACTTCACGGGATTTTTTCCTTCTTTTCAACATGTTTTTCTTCTCTCTTTTTTTATTACTTCTCTTCTTTCATAATTATAATACTCCTTGTATCATACAATCAATGTTTATTTTATATATATATATATATATATATATATATAATTATAAATATATCATTAAAGAAAAGAAGAAAAAAAAAATGGCAATCATTTGCTTACAATCGATGAAGACCTCTCTAATTATTTGTTGACTCCACCACCCACCCTTTAGTCATTGTTCCTTCATTTTTTTTTTTTTTTTTTTAAACATATCGCATTGGGTAGGTCCCGTTTTTTATGGGCGACACCTTCAAGTCATTCTACGCTCGGATTAATATCGATCGTTGATTTGTAGGCACCTTATTGGGTGGGACAATTGACCAGAAAATTTAACATTTTTCCATACTCAAACCATAATTTGAAACCCGGATCATTGTTCCTTCCTTAATCAAAAGATTTGCCGCAATCCATGAATCTCAATAATTTTTTCTCCAAGCAAGCATTGTTTTCTATATATATAAATAATTAAATAAACAAAACTTGCAAAACATTCAAGGATACATAATTAATATATAATCATTTTTTCTTAATTTTTATATTATAATACTGTCTTAGTATGTATATATATATAATTAACAACTTAGCTGGAGAGAAAAATAGAGGAATATAAAAAAAAAAATTCATACAAATTAATTGAATGTAAAAATAACTTAAAAATGTCATCATAATATTTTCTTAAATATATTTTTTATTTTAAAAAAAAAAAAAAAGAAGAACCCTAGTCCAAACTTTTACGTATTATTGAAAGAATATTACGCCTCAACCGTAAGAATTTATCCTTGGACGACAACATCATGACATAATCTGTTTTCCCATGCAATAATTAAACTAACTAACTTCAAATGTTTACTATTATCTTAACCTCATCGTAATAATTTTTATTTTTTTATTTTATAAGTAGAATTTCGTTAAAAGAAAAAATTACACAGACAAGATTAAAATCATTCATGGTAATAAAAAAAATCAATCAGTCGAAAATAAAAAAACTCAACCTAAAAAGATTAGGTGAGTCGGAAATAACTATACATAAAAATAACAAAACAACAAAAAAGACAACGGAAATCCTATCTAGATCTTCAATATCCCAATTGCCAAACACAAAACTCAGTTGCATGGTGCGTTTGATTTCGCCTTCTTCCTTTAACAACAGCTTAATCCATCCTGGGGGATATCAAAAATTTCATAAGATGCCTAAAAAGAAGACAAAAATCAAACAAAGGGCCCCAGATCTAAACGACCGAGTTTGACAAATTTTTCTTCTAATAGAAGAAAATAGAACCGATATATAGATATCGGTGAAGAGCAATGCATTGAAAAGTGAAAGGTAGAAAGAAAAATTAAATAAAAAGACTAAAAAAAATACCCAAAAAAAAGAAGAAAAACACAAGAAATAAATAAAAACAGAAAAAAGGAGAGAACTCCGGCCAAGAGAGAGCTCTAGCCGGAGCTAAAAACTCTCCTTTGGCCAGGAGAGGAGGGAAGGAGGTGGGGGGTGGCGATTTCCTTGGAGATGAGAAAATTAAGGTTTTAGTTTTAGTGAGAAAGTTAACCTCATCATAATAATTAGTTTATACAAAACTGTTGGATTTGCTTTTTTTTCAATCTCACATCGAATATCGAATAAAGAAGAGAAGGAAAGGGAGAATGAAACTTTTCTTATAAGAAGGAACATATCATTTTTAACTTTAGTTAAAATGCATGCTTATGAGTGAGAGTTAAAGTTTTTCCTCGTAATTCTTTATAGGTGTCTGATTATAACAATTTTTCACATAATAAATTTTTTTTGGAGAGTTTTTCGTGTTAATCCTCTATTTTTATATTTCCTACATAAATTTTGGGAGGATAACAAAATTTTGTTTTTAAATAATAATTTAGAATATTTGGACGGCCGAAACATAGAAAACCTTTTCTTGGAGGATTCTCACCTATTTATACTTTTACCTAAGTCTCACTCTTCTTTTTCTTTTTTTTTTTTTTTTTTTTTTTTTTTTTAATGCATATGAGCTGACAAGGAATTCACCACTCTTACTTATGTATATAACTATTTAGAATTTGAGACCAATTCTTTTCTCTTACTTACCTATTTTTTTTTTTTTAATCTTCTAATATTCTATAATCATTTTAAACCTCGGGTAATTTTAAATTAAACTAAGTGAAAAGAATCATTATAACATCTATAAAAAAAAAACTTCTTTCATATACATTAATAACTTGTTGGTCTGTCTTACGTTTGTTGATTATGGATGATGTGGAAAATGCACGGATTCCCTTTTAGAACATCTTTTTAAGGTGGGGGAATGGAAACAGAGACAAATACAAACCAACAACCACTTTCCACGAACCCATTCTATAGACTTATAGCTTCTATCTCCCTCTCTCTCTCTCTCTCTCTCTATATATATATATATATATATATATATGTGTGTGTTCAATACACTGTTTAATAATTGCACCATTCTTCTTCAACCCCGCAGCAAATTTTTACAATATCATATACATATCACGAATAATTGAGATTCGTCTATGTCCAAATCTTATTTCAGGGAAGATATTACCTGGCTCTTAAATGGCGTTCATAGCGAGTATTAAACCTTCGACATCTTGTAATATTCATAATGTATTTTTCTATTGTGTCTAAACCAAGAACTTACCCACCCCATGTTCATTATTATTATTTTTTCCTTTTAATCAAATAGTTATGTAACGCCAACTCAGCCTAGAAAGGTTATGTTGAAGATACTAAGACAAAGCAGATTGGTCCATATTTAATCACCAAAACTCAGAAGGCTTTTCTTTATCCAATTTTCGCTTATGGTTTGGGCCTTAAGCCCGGAAAAGCTAGACCGATGTATTTGAGAATCAATTTCATCCGGCAAAAAAAAAAAAAAAGGCACATCATTCACTTGTTATTATTTAAACAAAGTATGTATCTATGAAAAATGAAAGTAATTATTAATACATCGATAGACAGAGATTCAGTAGTTAAAAACAACAAATACTATGTTTTCTTACAATTATTCTAATGATAAATCAGCCAAGTCAAAAGATCTTGAAACAGCTTTACACCAAGAATCACATTTTTTATTCCTCAATTTTTCGCTTATACGAGGAATAAAGAGACTGCCGCCTTTCTTTGTTCTTTCCTCCGAAGGGAATATCTCTTGTTCGGTCCAAACACCAACAGCAAGTCCAGCAGCATAAGCTGCCCCAAGAGCTGTTGTCTCTATATCGTCTGGTCTCAACACAGGATTACCCAACAAATCAGCCTACAATGTATCATCATCACACAAAAAGTAATTATTATCTGATTAGTAAAAGCCTCTGAAATGCAATATGAAATAATTAATATATATTGTGTAAACATATAAATAAAATATGTTAAAGAGTAGTAATGAAAATCAGACCTGAATTCCCATCAGAGTGTCGTTAACGGCAGCACCACCGTCTACCAAAAGAATGAATTTTCCCAGATTGCTTTTGTTTTTCTCTTTGTCTTTGTCTGCATTATTCTCCCCTACATCCTTGTGCATGGCATCCAATACATCTTTCACCTGAAAACACATGCTCTCAAGCACAGCCCTTGCAATGTGACATTTATCTGTAGATCTTGTCATACCAATGCAAACCCCACGAGCATCATCCCGCCACCATGGGGCAAACAACCCACTAAATGCAGGCACAAAATAAACTCCTCCTGATGATTCTACCTGTGAGGCCAACTCTTCAATATCACTTGCTTGTTTTATTATACCAAGACCGTCTCTAAGCCACTGAACAGCAGCACCAGCAATGGCAATTGACCCCTCCAGTGCATAATTAGTAGGTGCACTTGGTCCCAGCTTATATGCTAATGTACTTAATAGACCATGTGTGGACTTGAAAATCTCCTGGCCTGTATTGAATAGGATAAAAGCTCCAGTACCATATGTGCATTTGGCCTCACCTTTCCGACAAGCATGCCCTAGCATGGCAGCGTGCTGATCACCAAGACATCCAGCTATTGGAACACCAGTAATAGGCCATCCAGTGGAAATTTCTCCTATAACTTCAGAATTGCTAACAATTTTTGGTAACATAGATTCAGGGATTCCTAGGGTGTCCAACGTAGGCTTATCCCAATCAAGGGTCTTAAGATTCATTAGCATAGTTCTTGATGCATTAGATACATCAGTAACATGCAAACCATTGTTTAACCCTCCTGTTAAGTTCCAAATTAACCATGTATCTATGGTTCCAAACAGGGCATCTCCAGCTTTTACAGCCCGCTTGACAGCATCTACATTTTCCATTAACCACAGTAGCTTCATTGCACTAAAATAAGTGCTTAGCGGCAAGCCACAGGTGTTAACAAAATGTTCTCGACCCCCAGGTAACTCCTCCTCCAATTTTCTAAACAGGAACAAATAATTGCACCAAAAGTCAAATCACTACGAACTATTTCATATTCGTTCAACAATAAGCAAAGAAGACAGAAGGAAGCAAAATAAGTCCAACTTTTAACTAAATGATCAGGAGCAGTAGACATAGACCACAAGGAGATAAATATGTATCATTCTCAAAAATTGTTAGACTTTTAGGACTAATTATTGATCTAATCAAGTTCAAAATATTCATAGTTCAAGAACAGAGGAACGGAGGAATAAACAGAGGAACAAATATAAAAAAAAAAAAAAACACCATGGGATTGAAAAATAAAAACCTTTCGGAAGAAGATACCTGCAGATAGAACTAGTACGAACATCCATCCAAACAATGGCATTGTAGAGAGGAAGACCAGTGGATTTACTCCAAACAACAGTAGTCTCTCTCTGATTGGTAAGGCCAACGGCTTTCAGTCCATTTTCAACGTTATGGCCATCAACCGTGGCCTTATCAAGAGCCTTCGACATACACAACCTAACACTCGCAATAATCTCCATTGCATCATGTTCAACCCATCTACACAAACCATAGCAAAAACAATCAAAAAAAAAAAAAAAAAAAAAAAAACCGCCGATAACCTATCAGCAAATCAACAATTTCATTACAAAATTAAAATTAAAACAAACAATAAAAAGAATTCAACAAAAAATTTATAAAAAGTATCCATCTTGCGCATAGAAACCAGTGAGATCCATCATTCAACAGTATAGACAGATTTCAATTAAGAAAAAAAATTAAATTAAACGTACCCTGAGTCCGGATAGTACTGATTGAATTCAATTTGGTGAGATCCAATAGCCTTGGCAGAACGATCATAGATGATAAATCTGGTACTGGTAGTACCTTGATCAATAGACCCAATGAATACCTCTTCCGCTGCAGCTGCTGTTGACATTTTTCCGTTCTTCTGATGAAAATTAACAAGCAAAGATTGACGATGATAATGAAAATGGTCCTATATCTATCTATATCTCTCTCTCTCTCTCTCTCTCTCTATATATATATATATATATATAATATCCTTAATGAGTTAATGACTGTTCCGTGATTTTTGTAAAATTGTTCAATATTCTTCTTTTTTTTTTTTTCTTTTCTCTGTGAAAATCTCTCCCAAAACAAAACAATTTGTTCTTCAGTCACGGTCTGAATATGGATAAAGAGGGCTAAAGAGTCAACACTTATTTGTAGCGTAAATTTTTCTTGGGAATGCTGACGACGTCGTTGTTATCCATTCTTCACTCTTAACTTAATTCCTTACAAGTTTATATTTGAGTTTGATTCTCCTCCCACTTAATATATTTTATTCAAAAAATTAATGGAAATTAACGGATAATTAATTAATCCATTTAAACTATTGATATAGATATGGATAATTTTATAGATTTTTTTTTTTTTATTATTTAGAAAAAAAGGCCATTGCATTTGTCTTGGAAGATTAACCAACCAACCAACCAACAAACAAACATATTTCTCTCATCGTTTTCATCGAAATTTCTAGATGTTCTAAACCTAGGAAATATTTTAAATTTATAAAATATATGTATATGAAATATATTACAATAGTTAGAATTATTTATGACAAATATTTTGTTAATTTAAATGATTAAAAAATAATTATTAAGAGGAGTCAAAATGAAAAATCACATGGCAAGTCACGTGAGCTGACTTTTCTATAATGATTCCAATGGACAATTCTCATTCATTAGCTCTCCAACTTTAACGGCTAATAATTTGACTATAAAAGAAACGTACAATAATAGTCATTTGGTCTTACGAGGCGGCGGCGGCGGCGGCGGTGCACGGTGGTCTCGTGCTCTCCCGATAAAGTTGCCGGTTGCCTAGTTGGGCTTTTTAAGTCTAGCTTTATTGTGGGCTTTTTCTTTTTGGATTTTAAAAGAAAAGGTTTGGATAATGGCCCATCCTTAAGTTTTGGACTGAAAATCTTGAATATGAGTAAAAAAAACATTTCAAAACTCTTAGTTTGATATAACGTGAAAATAAATTGTGAATGTTATATACGGTTGAAAGTTTAAAGTTGAGCCCATGTAAAGAATAAAGTTATGTCATAGACGGCCTACTTCCATTCTACCAAGTGGCATAATATCGGGTTTGTTGAAGTGAGATAGGGTGAAGTCTTCCGTTGGGTAAGAGTTAAAATCTGCAAGCATAATTCGGGTCAAATCTAGACTAGTCAGAGTCATAATGACTCCGAAAACTAGATGATCTAACAAAACAAAAACAATAAAAAAGTAAAAAAAGATGGTGTTTAAATTTTGTAAATAAATAATTTGATATTGGAATAGTTTATTGCTCGATAAAGAATCATAATGCAATTCAATTATAGAGGCAAGTTTCCCCGATGACAAGTTTGAAGAAATCTTTGAGGCAAAATCTACCATAATCTAAATATATATACATAATTAATGATCACATGATTCTTGATATGGGATAATAATATTGTGAAACAACAATAATGTAATACTAATACTAATAATAACAACAATGATAAACTCAGTAGCTTGAGGGAGTTGGTAAACGGACTCCTAATGCTTCTCTTTAGGGCGGATGGTCGAGGATTCGAATCTCTCCGAGGTGGTTAGTGCCACATTAAAAAGCATTGAGTCAGACCCTCACCCTCGAGTAAGAGTTAAACTCCGGGAACGCACCTCAGATTGAATCCGGATTAGTTAGGCTTGTGTGAGTTCTGGATATCGGATGCTTAAGAAAAAAAACAATATAATAATAATGTGGTGCAATTGAAGAAATTACAAGGAATCAATCATTGGGGGGGGTTGATGATGAAGAGAGTTCAACCACCACAATCTTCCATATAATTAATTTGTGTGTGTGTTGCAAACCTCAAATTTGGTAGGAAGCAAAATTATCTTTCTTTTCTTTCTAATTGATGGACCATAATGTTGGTTGGGACACCACAAACACACACCAACCAATTAATTAACGTTTCCCCTATTCCAATTAAACTTTATGTTTTCTTAGTCCACTATTATATCTAAAGTATATATAATGGGACATTGTCCGATATAGATTCACGATGATGCGATTGTGTGTCTAACACCATATATTACCAATTATTTAGTATTGTTTAATAAAAAAAAAGGGATATTCTCATCATGACTCGGATTTATAGGTTCACAAATCAAGTAACACAAAAATAGAGATATTGTCATAATTCAAGTTTATAAATTTGTGTCATGACTATAAATCCGACAATATTTATGATTAATTATTTAATATTATTATAATTATATCAAAATGATATGATAAATTACTATTAATATATAAAATCATTTTTATATATTATTACACAATAAAATAGTTTTAAAAAAAAAAAGAATATTAGATATGTTGTTAAAATAAAAGAGAGAGAGGGTGGAGGAGTGTTATCCGTTGGAAGAGGATGCACGCGATTCAATGCAAGAGGTGACGTCACGAACCGCAGGTTGAGTAAACCGAAAAAAAGAAAAAAAAACCGTTTTTATTACATTAAAGGTTGAATTTCCCAAATTAAATAAAAGAAAAAAAAAAAAAAACCACAACCGACACACTGTCTTAATACAATGCTACCCCACCACCGCCTCATAATTATTATTTTGCGATTAAATTCGTCCAATCTTACCTCTTCTCCTTTTTCTTTTTCCTTTTTATTTAAAATTATATATTTAAAGTACAAAAGTATTAAGTAGACTTTTAAAAAAGTATAATTGGTAAAATTCTCATTTTTAGATAATAATAATAAATATTACTATGATTATCAAAAAAATAAAATAAAATAATAATATTACTATAGAAATTTACATACTAAAAGCTTTTGGCCTGACCCTTACTCTCGAATAAGAGTTGAACAACGTTTTGTAGGTCGAGTCAAGTCTGAATTAGTCTCACCAAATAAAGGGGGGGACACCAAACATTCCAAATGAGTATATAAAAAAAAAACAATCTCACTAAACTTAATAAAAAATATATATAAAATGACATAAAAAATTACACAGTAAATTATAAAAAAAAAAATCCATAAATTATAAAATATACGTATCAAATTCACCAATAATTATTTTATTAGTAAAGCAAAAGTTAGGAAACTTCATATATTGGACATACGGACTATTTTTAGGAGTTCCATAATTATTTTTTTTGAATTGTTTTCGCCTTTTTTGGCCCTAAAAATTAGACATGAATTTCTGACGTAGGGAATTGTGATTCAAAGAAATTTTTTTTTAAAAAAAATTGTCATTTTTTAAAATTTTTTGCTAATATCATCAGGTATCCGAACCCATACGGGTTGACTAATCTGAATTCAGAGCGGATCCAGGGATTACGGCTTTAAACTCCCTCAATCGCGGTTGTAGGTGATCGAACCATGATTTTCCTACCAAGCTCAGCTCTCATGTGCCACTAAACTAACCAACTATTGATGTCATTTTTTTAATTTAAAAAAGAAGGTACATGTTTAATATATTACTTTAATAAATATTAATAAATATAAATTATTTTAGAAGCAACGATTCCATAACTTTCGAAAAAGGACTTTTTTTCCCCACCCTTCAGACATATGGTAAGATTTTTATTTTTTTTTTAAAATACAATAAAATTAAAAACTAATTTTTATCTTGTATTAAAAAAGAAATAAAGAGAAAAAATGGTACCTAAATCAATATAATTTATTTATTTAAATATCTTCAACTAATTGATCAAATTAAAAAATTTCAAATTAAACATACACTAAAAATAATTTTATTTTTAAACAAATACTATACAAAATCGAATATTTAATACTTATATTATAAAAATTAACGTAATTCAAACCGAATATAAATTACCCGAATTATTTCCATAAAAGGCACAGTTGCAAGTGGAAGGGAATAGATTCCTTAAAAAGTAAGGGGGCGGGGAAGGGAATTTTTTTTTTAATTTTTTAATTTTAAAAAACTGAGCTAAATTTTTCAAAAAAAAAAAAAATAGCAAAACGCCAGATGCGTCTACTTTACGCGCTTCAAATTCCCGCCCTACTACTTCTCCTTTCCCAAAAAAAAAGCTTACGTATTTCCTCATCGCGACAACACTCGCCACGTCATCAACATATCCGACCGTTCAATCATCAAAACTCTCGATCTACCAGGAAAAGAAAAGATCCAACGTTCCATATTCACAACGTAAGTATGTTATGGAAAACAGTGTATTTTTTTCACTTCACCTTATCCTCGGATTTTCTCTTCTTACAATATTTATATATAAAAACCCTCGCTCCCCGTGTCTCGCAAAACCTGCTGCGTACTCTTTCCACACTCCTCTTCTGTTTTTGTTCGGACCGGCTTCTTTTGTAGTTGTGGGGGTTTTAAGGTGCCGGTGAAAATGACGTCAGCGTTGATGCCAGATCTAGGAACTCAAATCGTTATCCCAGTGTGTGCTGTCATTGGCATTATCTTCTCATTAATCCAATGGGTCTTAGTTGCTCGAGTGAAACTCTCGCCGGAACGAAACGGTTCGACTAACAACAGCAACAAAAATGGTTACAATGATTACTTGATTGAAGAAGAAGAAGGAATTAATGACCACAACGTCGTCGTCAAGTGCGCCGAGATTCAAAGTGCCATCTCTGAGGGTGAGAGAATTTTTTCCTTTTTAGCTCTCTGAATCTCCGTATTTCTGTTTCAGATCTGTTTACATTTTACTCTGTTCTTGTCATTTTTTGTTTGGTCGAACTAAAACAGTAGATTTTTTCAATTTTTTTAGTCCATTGTCTGTGAATTCGTTCTAAATCAGGAGTAAATAATTCATTTTCTTCTTATTAATAGAAGCAAAAGTTCATTTGCAAAGATATATCCCCTGTTCTGATTTATGAAGATTAGGAAAAACTCTGTTTACGGACGTTGGATGTGTTTTTATTATATCGTTGTAGTATTGGCAACTATGGAGACCAGATCTACCTTAGCGTATTTGATGCTTTAAGATTGAGGTGTACGAGGCAATTGTCTGGCAGTATTTTATTTATTTCTAGGTTTCTCTTTTTAATACTATTTTGTTGTTATTTGTTAATGCTTATGGTTGCAACCGGGGGAGTTGCCTTTTTATCTGTCGCATCTTAAGTAAAGTTTTATGACTTTTTTTGTGATACTGTTAGGTTGTTTCGGATTTAACTCATATTAGCATAAGACCTCATGACTTCACCCACGTGTGCTCTGTTCCGCTTCAGCATCTACTGTTTTATTCACGTGTTGTTTTGTTTCTCTTTTCCTAGCGTCTGGGGAGGATATTCTATGTTCGGATTTAAATTATTATTTTTTTTATTTTTTTAATTAAGTAATTTTTAAAATTTTTTTGCATTAGGAGGAATAAGAATAATTGTGTCTGGTTGCAGGTGCTACTTCATTTTTGTTTACGGAGTACAAATATGTTGGGTTTTTCATGGTTGCTTTTGCAATCCTTATCTTCCTCTTCCTGGGATCTGTGGAGGGTTTCAGTACAAAGAGTCAACCTTGCACTTACAGCAAGGAGAAAATGTGCAAGCCAGCCCTTGCTACTGCTATATTTAGCACTGTGTCCTTCTTGCTTGGTGCTGTCACCTCAGTTATTTCTGGTTTCCTTGGGATGAAAATTGCTACATTTGCTAATGCAAGAACAACTCTTGAAGCTAGAAAAGGTGTTGGTAAGGCTTTTATCACGGCTTTTCGATCTGGTTCTGTTATGGGTTTTCTCCTTGCTGCAAATGGGCTTTTGGTGCTCTACATTGTAATCAATCTCTTTCAGCTGTATTATGGTGATGACTGGGAAGGTCTGTTTGAGGCAATTACTGGTTATGGTCTTGGTGGATCTTCCATGGCTCTCTTTGGCAGAGTTGGGGGAGGTATATATACCAAGGCTGCTGATGTTGGTGCTGATCTTGTTGGGAAGGTTGAAAGAAACATTCCTGAGGATGATCCCAGAAATCCTGCTGTAAGTTAGCATCTCTTAAATAAAGTTCTTTTTTGATGAATGTCTTTGAATTTATATAATATATATTCTTTCCTTTCAGGTGATTGCTGATAACGTGGGGGATAATGTGGGTGATATTGCTGGAATGGGATCTGATCTTTTTGGTTCTTATGCTGAATCTTCTTGCGCTGCCCTTGTTGTGGCTTCTATTTCTTCTTTTGGAATCAATCATGACTTCACTGCCATGTTATATCCCTTGCTTATTAGTTCCATGGGAATTCTGGTCTGCCTCATTACAACTCTGTTTGCAACTGACTTCTTTGAGGTTAAGGCTGTCAATGAAATTGAACCAGCATTGAAGAAGCAGCTTATTATCTCCACTGTTCTGATGACTCTTGGAGTTGCATTAGTTTCATTTACTTGCTTGCCTCATTCGTTTACAATTTTCAACTTTGGTACCCAGAAGGTCGTCAAGGACTGGTGAGTATTCTTTTACCTGTGATCCTATGCTCTTTGGAAGTTGGAAGCTTTGACACATATCAGAATAACTATTTTTGTGGCTTTACAGGCAGCTATTCTTGTGTGTTGGAGTGGGTCTTTGGGCTGGACTTATTATTGGATTTGTGACTGAGTATTACACCAGCAATGCTTATAGGTAGGATGATAATTTTACTGCTAACTTTCATATTTAGTATATAGGTACTAATATCAAATGTTGTTCTGTTCTTGTTCTACAGTCCTGTGCAAGATGTTGCTGATTCCTGCAGGACTGGTGCTGCAACAAATGTTATTTTTGGCCTTGCCTTGGGATACAAATCAGTAATCATTCCTATTTTTGCTATTGCAATTAGTATTTTTGTCAGCTTTACTTTTGCTGCCATGTATGGTATTGCCATGGCTGCCCTTGGAATGTTGAGCACAATTGCTACTGGGTTGGCTATTGATGCTTATGGCCCCATTAGTGACAATGCTGGTGGCATTGCTGAGATGGCTGGAATGAGTCATAGAATTCGTGAGAGAACTGATGCACTTGATGCTGCTGGGAACACTACTGCTGCCATTGGAAAGGTATTGTACTAATATCCTTAGATCAAAACCTCTATCTCTTCTCATAAATGTCCTCTTTTTCTGTTCTCTTTGATTTTCATAATATTATTTTATTGGTTGGAGCTGAACTTTTGTTACTTGGGATTCTGTTTGTTCCGACTTACATGACATTGTTCTTTTACACGTTTCATATATAGGGTTTTGCCATTGGATCTGCTGCTCTTGTGTCTCTTGCCCTGTTTGGTGCATTTGTCAGCCGAGCAGGTATTTCAACAGTTGATGTCTTGACTCCTAAGGTTTTCATTGGGTTGATTGTTGGTGCCATGCTCCCATATTGGTTCTCTGCTATGACAATGAAGAGTGTGGGAAGTGCAGCCCTAAAGATGGTAGAGGAAGTACGTAGGCAATTTAATACTATCCCTGGGCTGATGGAGGGCCGTGTCAAACCTGATTATGCAACTTGTGTAAAGATTTCTACTGATGCATCTATCAAGGAGATGATTCCTCCAGGTGCTCTTGTCATGCTTACCCCTCTCATCGTTGGTACTTTCTTTGGTGTGGAAACCCTTTCCGGTGTGCTTGCTGGTTCCCTTGTTTCTGGTGTTCAGGTATGAGAATTCTACTGACAAATTGAAATCTCTGTTTAAGTTGGCCAGGCTGGTTTTACTGAGACCTGTTTGATTTCTTGGTTTTAGATTGCAATCTCTGCATCAAACACTGGTGGTGCTTGGGACAATGCAAAGAAGTACATTGAGGTATTTATACGTCTAAGTTTTTAGTTTTCTTTTTTATAAATATGATTATAACCTCATTTGCTGCTCGATTTTGAGAGATATATGCTGTATTGGAATTTTCCTACAGGCTGGTGCATCTGAGCACGCAAGAACGCTTGGTCCCAAGGGATCTGAACCCCACAAAGCAGCTGTTATTGGAGATACTATTGGAGATCCTCTCAAGGACACTTCAGGGCCATCTCTCAACATTCTCATCAAGCTGATGGCAGTTGAGTCTCTTGTGTTTGCTCCATTTTTTGCAACTCACGGTGGCTTGCTTTTCAAGATATAAGACCTACCTCTGAGTAATGGTGAGAGTGGCTCAGCACAGTCAAGATCTTCATTTTCTTTGCAAAAAATCATTTTATCACCACTACCCTTTTGTTTTCTTTCAATTTTCCCATGAGTCTTCTTTTTTGATTTAGTTTGTTAGGTACCTTAGATGAGTCTTAAGATGATGATGATGATGAGATTGCATGTAGTTTTTCTTATTCTGCTAGATCAGCTAGTTTTTCTGAGTTTTTTTCACTGTACTTGATCATTTAACTACATGATGATCATTGATTGGCCAATCAATATTATGGTCATCTTATATTAGCAATAAATAGTTTTTCTCCACTCCCACCTGCATTTGTTTATTAGCATACATGAAGAGTGAAAGTCTATGAAAAAACATAAAGAGATTCAAAGCTGTGCAGTATGAAGGGCTCTCAAACCCTTCTGGTAATATTTCCAGTGGATATCAGCATAGTCTTTAAGTTTCTTGAATAACTTGGGATTTTCTTCATTCACTAAGCCTTGCTCTGGTTCAATCTCTTTGCCTACTTCTGGTGTGTAGAATGCTGCAACAGACATCCTATCCCTTTTTGAGTTGCTCAAAACCCTATGCACAGGACTCTTGAATATCCCATTGCTCATTATCTGTAAGAAAAAAAGAGGACTTTTAACACATCAAAATGGAGAATTTTAATACAGTTTTTGCTTTACCTGCATTTGATCTCCCATAAGAACAATTAGGGCATGAGGGTTTTTGGGAACATTAAACCATTTCTCATCTTTTTGGATTTGAAGGCCACCTTCATCTTGCATAATAATGGTGTATCCTGTTCCATCTGAATGAGGTTTCAAGCCTAGTACACGTTCTGGCATCTTGCATGGTGAGTAATAGTTAAGCCTTGACTGCAGTTGTGATCTCTCACCAAACTGTTTCAGGAAACACTTCTCATCCAGATTTAATGACTTCGCCATGGCCATGGAAGTAAGCTCTGTTACTTCTTTCATCTTCTTCATATATTCTTCAAGAACATCTCTGCCCTCCCAGGGAATCAATTAAATCAGCACAAATTTAGCAGTAGTTAAGATTAAACTAATTACAGGATTTTGCAGATATTTGGAGGAGAAATGTCAAACAAACACCTGAAAGAATCTGGCTTTTTTGGCCAAAAATTGTAGTTTCTTTGATCTTCAGGAAACACTTCAAGAAAGAGACGGTCAGACCAATCAAGGGATTGGCCTTCTTCTGGAACAGGGTCAGCTCCATAACCTTGAAAATCATGAACTGATTTTGCATATTTATTCTTTTCCTCCATTGGCAGTGCAAAGAATTCTCTGCTAACTCGTTGCACTTCTTCCAAGAATGAACTTGAAATCCCATGACCAGTTGCCTAAACATGAATCATAAAAAAAAAAGGAAAAAAAATACAGTTCAAATGATTCTACTAGATACTTACCTGAAAGCAACCCCATGAAGAAAGAGCTGCTTTGATTTTCTTCAGTGTTTCTTTACTTTCTTCTTCTTCTGATAATGCAAGATGACTCAGATCAATAACTGGCACTGGAGATTCAGCCAAGGGATCTTCTTCTTCATCTTCCCTGCAAATATAAGGTGCTGGTGGCTCCTCATCATTGAGGACCATTTCTTGGACTCTTTTTGACAGTAAAATTTCAGGCGGAGGAGAACTAGGAACTTCTGCCATGTCTATCAACAACAACAATAACCAAGTACGAGGATACACTACTAGGATTCACTTAGATGTCCTGATACTTGTAAACCACAGAAAAATAAAATGGATATTTTTTTTTCCTGAGTTAGAATGAAGTAACTAGTGATGATAGCAATTTTGGATTATCTATGGGTAGTCCATTTCAATCCCTTTGATTCTATGAATCCAGCCGACTGAAAATGCATTACATTGGCCAGACTTTATGGACCATAATTATGGAAAAAATGAACCGACTCAAACACCCCACCCCCCCTTTTTTTTTTTTTTAGCACTAGGTATTCAGGCCAGGTTAAATGGAGAACCGCACCTCGATTAATTCTGAGGGTACAAGCCCTCGGCAAGGAGTTTCCCACAAGTATATCTCGGGTAATTCAAGGAGTTAACCCCCAAATCTGTTGGCTCTGAAAGGGATTAGTGTTAAGATTCGATCCCAAGATGTCCGAGTTTACAATTCATCCCAGGGATCTTACTACTGATCCAACCCCTAAGGGTTGACTCAAAAAATCATTGATGCAGCCAAAAAATGAACACAAGACACGTATGCTTGAGGAAATGTGTTGGACCTTCTGTGGAGCTACCAACTTATGTGATTCTCCACGTAGGTTACAGTATTGAATCCGGTTTTCTGCAAAATAAGCCTTAAAACATAAGATTAATCTTTGTTAAGACCTTACAATGATAAGGAGGAGGAGGAGGAGGAGGCCTTTTTCTTGGTAAAATGAAAAATCATAATGTTACATAAAGTCGATGATTAAATATTTAGTGTGACTATTATCTAAGAGTAAACACATTGTAAATGTTATATGAAATTGAAAGTTACATTTGTAGTGAGTGTCATGTAAGAACAAACACATTGTAAATGTTACACGAGATTGAAGATTTGACACTCACTACGAGTGTCATGTAAGAGCATGCTACACAAGATTACTAGATTAAAAGTTCGATATTTACTATAAGCGTCACGTTAAAAATCAAAATGAGACAATGATACACACTGGGTAATAATTTATAAAAAAATATAAAAAAAGTTAAAATGCATACTTTGGGCCTAGAAGTCCATTCAATCATAAAAATGGACTGCCCAAAAGAATGCAGAAAGCCCAATAATCCAGCATACCACGCAATTCTTTTTTATAATCTTTGAAAATTCTGGTAGAATTGGGATAAACATCAAAAGTCCATCAAATTCCTCGTCACCTTGTACACATCATTACAGACAACCACGATCGTATTTTTCTTTTATGTCATTCGATGATGACAAAGACAAAAAGCAATCCCTTTTTCCTTTTTCTTTTCTGGGCTACATTAAAAAAAAAAAAAAAAGACAAAGCCATCAAAATCCCCCCATATGAAATTAACAATCAATTTCCTTAGAAAAACATGTAAAATGTCCTTAAATTTCAAGAACTAAATAAAACACCAATTTGTTTATCCGAATAATTATCCCATTTTAGATGGGACCGTGCAATTTTTCTTATTCATACATAATTTTGAGTCTGTCTATAAAATAATACTTTTGTTCAGGCTAACTCCCCTATCCTTACTCAAACCAATTCCAACCCAGAACCTACGTTTTGTCTTGTCTTCTCCCTTCATTCTTGGAATTTCAGGTACTCTTCTTCTTCTTCTTCATTTCTTTTCATTCAATTTTCCTTCCTTTTAACCGGTTTCTTGCGATGGGTGGAGTACAAGATTTGATCTTTATTAGTTTTTCTTCATTACCTTTCCCAAGTTCATCCCTTTTATTTGGAATCTAGGGATGATTAGTGATCGATTGTGAAAAATCTCATATTGATGATACCTGTTTCTTTTGTTTTTGCAGTTTGCAGGAAAAAAGAAAAGAAAAGATGGGTAATGCTTCTTCAATGCTGACGCAGTATGATATTGAAGATGTCCAAGAACACTGCAATAATCTTTGTATATCTTCTTATCTATTATGATTTTTTACCTTTTTCTTGTTTAATTTATTTTAAGCCTTATAAGATCGATTTGTGAGTGAAAATTTTAATTTCTCTGATTTTTCATTAGTTTCTCAGCATGAAATAGTATCTCTTTATCGGAGGTTTTGCCAACTTGATAGAAATGCTAAGGGTTTCATATCAGCTGATGAATTTCTCTCAATTCCAGAATTTGCTATGAATCCACTTTCTCAGGTGAGTTTTTGATTCTAATATTCATGAACTATGACTACAAGATTCAGAAGTTTCTGTTCTTGCTCTGGTTTTGATTATCGGTGTTCTTACAGAGGTTACTTAAGATGGCTGATGGATTGAATTTCAAGGATTTCGTAGCATTTTTGTCTGTTTTTAGTGCTAAAGCAAATATGACTCAGAAAATTGAGTGTAAGTTCATCAAACCTCTGTTATATTTGATTGTTGGGAATTTTTCATGAACTTAGATTTCTATCTGCTAAAATCTGATTACCGATAAGTTACTGAGTTGCTTCCTTGGAATGGATTTTGGCACCATAATTGTGCATTGTTAATACCAAAGAATAAAATTTTATCGGTGATAAACTTTCTCTTTGCACTAAAGAGGGTGTAGTTCCTTAACTCTGTTAATTTCATCTGCATATTTCAGTTATCTTTAAAGTGTATGATTCCGATTGCAATGGAAAAGTTACTATGAATGACCTGATAGAAGTGCTTCAGGATTTAAGTGGCCCTTTCATGACTGTTCAACAAAGAGAGGTAATTTCTTCTGAAATCTGTCAAATTTTGTATCCCACTTTCTTGGATAAAGATTTTGTAAAATTTTCTTTTTCTGTTATTTGTTTTATAGGAAGTTTTGGATCAAGTTTTGTGTGAAGCTGGTTATAAAAAGGATTCTACTTTACTATTTGATGACTTCAAAAAGGTTTGTCCCCTTATTACTCTCCGCTTTTTGTTGTTTTGTTATTCTCATGTCTTCTTCTCATCTCCATTTTCTTTTCTTTTTTTTTGCAGATATTTGACTATGTTGATTTGAAGATGGAGGTGGAAGTTCCAGTTGATTAGATAAGTTAAAAAGTTTGCAATTCCTGTCCATATTGTATCACCTTCCTAATCAAAATGCTCGAGTTTATATATATATGTATATCGAGAGAAAATGACCTCAAAAGAGCTACACTGTACACATCCCCTTTGTCAATGGTTTCTTTTCCAATTTCAGATTGAAGTATATAAAAATCTAAGAACAGATGTCTTGTATTTAAATTTTGTTGCCAAGTTCTTCTTAGCACTCTTGCAACCAAAAATATCGCAAATAAAGATATATTCTCGATTCACTAAAAGGAAAAAAAAGATGATGTCAGGGCATTTAGCCTCCTGAATGCAACCAAATTCCGCCTCTTTTCACCATCTTAAGGCCGAAATCAACTCTGCAGAAAACAAGCTGTCAGTGGGGCAAAACCTTTGCTAACTGCCTTGTATAATTGTATTACTATATATAGATATAGAAAGACGAAATCTAATGCTTACATTGTAACAACAGAGACAAATCTTAGGCTGACAGAATTCAATTAATCAGTCTATGTATGAATCATCTCTCTCCCTCTTCTTATTAATTTAGGGATTGGAAAACCATATGCTTAAATAAAGTTGTAGTAGTTGTGAAATCAGTGTAAATAAAACTTATTTTCTTTCTGCAAAGTTCTGACCTTTACTGAATTTGCACATTTTCTTGGCTATCTTTAACATTTTTTGCTTCCTGTAAAACCCACAGGAAGATATCCATGAAAGGTCTGATAACAGAGATCAAGAGAGAATTCCACAACCACTAGTATTCTTCCAAGGCAAGTATGTCATCCTGCGGTGGTGGGAATGGGAAATTGCCGGAAAAGTGGATTTCAGTTTCAAATACGAATCATGAACAAGGGGAGTCATCAAAGACAGGAATCCAGGAAATGGGTAACGAGAGTGATAAGCTGGTGGTAATGATCAAACCAATTGAGCAGAGATTGAGTGTTCTTGAAGAAGAAGATGAAGTACTCAAAGAATCCATTTTTAGAAGCATGGAAGAAAGGAAAATCTTGATGAATGAAATACTCCAACAGTTTCAAGATATATATAATCAACTCAACGGTCGCATTATCATTCAAGAAAGAGAACCCAACTCTTCCTCTGTTCAAGCTCTCAAGGTAATTCAAAATTCTTCATCTTTTTTCAATCTTACAGTTCCAAAATAATTGAAAAAGTTTCAATCTTTGTATTTTATCAAAAAAAGGAGGGAAAGAGACCTGGCCTTGTGCAAGTGCTGTGGCAAGACTCAAATCCATCCCTAATTAGCAGGTATGCAAAAAAGCTCTAGCGGTAACAGTTCTCCAGAAGATGATCCAATGTTAAATGTTTAATAAACATTATGAACGATAATATATAAAAACTCTAGCTAGAAATGAATGAATGCCTTCTAATTCTTTAGTTTCCTTCTTTTTATATTGGGATGCTGTATTATATAAGAGACAAGGAAAGATAACAAACAATACTTAAATTTTATAAGTACAATCCGAATTATAACTGTAATTGGAATTCCAATTAGTAATATATATATATATATATATATATATATATATATATATATATATATTATGTTAGAAGTATAAAGCATCTACCTTTAAGAAAAAAACAAGATCTCCATAAAATTTTAGCCACACCTGAAAATCCAATACAGAGACTCTGGAAAAATTGAATCTTGTGGCTGTGGTAATAATAATAGTAATCCCATACCCGCCACCGCCACGTGCACCGGGAATCAGACAATGGAGGTGGAAGTAAAACTCAGATTACCGGATTCCGCTACTCACCAGCGCGTTTCCGATATCCTATCACCTCACCACGTGAAGACTCTGTTCCAAGAGAACGTATTCTTCGACGGCGTCAATTCCCAGCTCTCCTCCAACCTCGCCGCTCTCCGCCTCCGCTTCTACGACTTCGACTCCCACTGCGTCCTATCATTGAAATCCAAACCGGCATTATACGACGGTATTAGCCGGATAGAAGAGGAAGAGGAACCGCTCGAACCCTCAATTGCTCGTGCTTGTGTGGCGGAACCCTGGCGGTTGTGCCTTCTGGATTCGGCTATAATGAAGAAGGTTAGGGTTGAATACGGAATTGGTGATGAATTGGTGTGTTTGGGAGGATTCAAGAACGTGAGAGCAGTTTATGATTGGAATGGATTGAAATTAGAGCTTGACGAATCGCGTTATGATTTTGGAACTTGTTTTGAATTGGAATGTGAGAGTTCGGAGCCTGAAAATGTTAGGAAACTGCTTGAAGAACTGTTGCTTAGTAATGGAATTCAGTATTCTTATTCTAAGACTAACAAATTTGCAGTCTTTCTTTCCGGAAAATTGCCTCTGTGAGAGTAGATTATTAATAAATTTATCTTTACTTTCTGTTCTGTTCTTGATTTGAAAAACTGTTTACTGAAGATAATTTCTGGTCACCATTTTGGGAAGAATATCCAATTTTACTATAAACTATCATGTAATACAGAGGAATTAGGTTTCTCTGTGAACAAATCCATTCCAATCCAATCTGCATTGTTTTTTTTTTTTTTTGAAGCCCTAACTGAAAATGAGGGAAAGAAGAAACTTGGAGGAAAACCACCTGTTTTTTCCTTTTTCACTTCTTTAATGGTAGTTGGGGCTGCTCTTCATCATCATCTTCTTCTTCATCGTCTTCATCATCATCATCATCACTTCCTCCATAGCCATTAACTTCAGTCTCTTCATCTGAATCATCTTCTTCATCATCATCATCATCATCATCATCCTCACTACTCCCTTCCTCATCATCTTC
Source organism: Cynanchum wilfordii (assembly GCA_025388415.1). Classification (NCBI taxonomy): domain Eukaryota; kingdom Viridiplantae; phylum Streptophyta; class Magnoliopsida; order Gentianales; family Apocynaceae; genus Cynanchum; species Cynanchum wilfordii. The sequence continues at coordinate 788,083 of JAHSUH010000581.1, read as the reverse complement.
ATCATCATCATTGTCCTCATCGTCGTCATCATCATCATCATCATCGCTTTCATTAGCATCCTTAGTCTTCTCAGTAGAGGTTCTTGTAGTCTTCTTTAGGTCATCCAGAGGAAACCTGCAACAACACACATGGACATTCAGTCACCAATTGTTTAGCTTTTTATATTTATTTCCTAATACAGAACATCAGACTAATAAAATGAATTCCTTTATTACCAATTCCTTTCTCCTACCATATCTGGAAAGGGGCCAATACCAGTCAAAGCTCCACTCTGAGAAAACAAAAAGTAGCACCATTTTAGAACATATTATTCTGAAACTAGCAAAAACACTTACAAAACTAACAAGTTTAGTAAGCATATGACCGATCCACTTTTTCCACCAGCATTCAAATGCATTCATAATTTTCATTCCCAAAACCAGACAAAAAGTTTCAATCTTTGAAACCTTACTTCCATAAAGCTAAGTACATTTCCTGATCCATTCATAAATCATAAATGTAAGAAACCATAAAGAACTGGCCAAAAGGGTTCAAGATGTACCATCAAGAAAACTTCCAAAGCAAGAGAAATTTGAGCAGCTTCAGGCTGAAGCACCCCTGAGCAAATCATCATCGCTTCTAACGCAAACCCAAATTATTGTATTCCCTTTTTCTGTTTCTTTTTTGCAAAATTTCTGGGGATTAGTTAAAAAAAGAAAACTTCAAGAATGAGAAAACAATGAGTGGATGGGAAGGAAGAAAGAGTCCTCTGGTGCAAACATGGGCAGACTGAGGTTTTTTGACAGTGTACGAGGGACCCTTTTAGGGTTTTACACTTTTTTTTCCTTTTGCCCGAAGTGTTTTCTTAGATCTTGGTGTCGCCTGTCGGCTCGTAGATGGATCTTGCTTTTCCGTATATGCATTAATGAAACGATTGATCACTTTCAACTTTGACAATTTTCTTCTTTTTTTTACCGTCTCTTTTTCAAGAATAAGAACTCGTTGAAACATGTATAATAATTGTGTATAAAACTACTTATAGTAGTGATAATAATAATATTTTGGAGTTATATATGTTTATATATAGTGATAGAATGTTTACAATAGTGGTCAATGTATGTAGTCATCTACCAAGAAAATTTGGCAACAAAGAACCTTTGAAGAAGGATCTCACAATAAACAAGCTTTAAACCCCTTCTCAAGTTCTTTTGCATCCAAATTCTTCCCAATGAAGACAAGCTTATTCGTTCTAGGTTCATCGGGCTGCCATGGTCTGTCAGGAGAGCCTTGGAAAATGTCATGCACTCCCTGTAGAACCAAATATTATTGTAGGAAAATTAGAGAAAATTTTGTTGTGTAGAGGGGAGAAAAGACAGCAAAATGAACTCTAGACACAGAATTTCTTCACCTGAAAGACAAATCTTTCGTTCATTCCCTCAACTGATAAAAGACCTTTCATCCTGTATATATCCTCACTTCGTTCCATGAGTAGTGTACCAAGCCAAAAATTGGCCTGAATTTGGAAAGAGAAATAACATTTGTCATTTAAAATATCTCGACAACCAGACTCCAAGAAGTTGAAAGTATCTAGATGTAGAAATCATGAAAAAGCTTACCTTTTCAAGATCCAAGCTCCCTTCACAAACTATGCTCACAGAAGAAACGCCAGGGTCATGAATATGATCATGGGAATGGTGGTCGTGATGTTCTGCAGCAGCATTCAAGATTTAATAAGCTATTAGTTCAAATCGATCAGTGCAAGATGAGTTTTTCAGCTTCTCTACCAGTAATCAGTAATAAACAAAATAGAAGAATACATATCAAGGATGATAGCTTTAAAGTTTTACAAGGATAAAGGAGATAGTACTGAAATGCTAAATTAATTTCCACTTATGGTTGGTAAAGTTACTCAAAGAAGAAGGCAAAATACAGTCAAGCAAACAAAGCATGTAGAGCATCACTGATAAGAAGAAGCCGTGCAAGACATCACACAAATATCAAAAACTTTTATGGGATATAAAATGCAAAATTATCCAGAACAGGGACATGAACTGAAATGAAATAGAAGAAAGCAACAATCACAATGATAGGACTTACCATGTTTATGGTCGTGGTCATGGTGGTGGTCATGATCATGGTCATGTTCGTGATGGTGATGATCGTGGTCATGACTGTGACTGTGATGATTTTCCTTTTCAGACTCAACAGCACTCTCAATTCTGGAGAAGCCCATCAAGTTATGAATAAGGATGATATGAGAATGACAATAATAACTGGAGGTTGAATCAAGAGAGACATCAATCCAGAAATAACAGGAAAAAGAGGCAGTGGCACAATGGCATCACAAAAATTCAAATTTCCAAGCAACAAAGAGAAGGGTAACCTTTCCAAATCAAAGCCTCCAATTCCAAGCACATAATCTAAATCGACTTTTCCATATGCTGTTCGCTTTAGTTCAGCCATACGATTTATTTTCTGTTAAACATCATCGTTAAAGTTATACAATGCAACTCATGAAAATGCCTGGTGTATAAGATAACTATTGCATGAAACTTTAGTCATATGCCAGAATACTAACCCTTAGCCGCTGAACTAAAGAGGCAATCTCTGGTTCACCAACAAGATCAGTCTGAAAGCAACACAAACAGGTATAAACACAGTCATGAGAGCAGTCAAATTAAGCAAAGTATTAGACACAGACATCTTGCAGTCCTGCAACCCCTAACTCTGATAACACAACCAACATCCTAGAGAACACTTAGTAAGCTCGGCACAAAAAATATGTTGAACATAATCAATGTTGAAACAGCATTAAGGAAGAAAATGGGTCATTTTCTGAATCCTACTACATGCCATAAACAATAAAGAAACAAATAAAGCATAAGCCATATCTTATAAACATCACAGACCTTGTTCACTATAATGCGGTCAGCATAAGCAATTTGCTCAACTGCCTCATTGACCACTCCTTTTGGTTTAGCTTCATCCAAGTGGAAACCAACATGCTTAGCATCTACTAGCGTGACAACACCATCCAGTTTAACGTCATTAAAGACCTGATCTTCAGCATAAAATGTCTGGATGATAGGTGCAGGGTTTGCCAGTCCTATTAGGATTGACGTAACTCAGTAATGAAACCCCAAAAAAAAACATTTTCTGCTGTTATACGACGATGATCAGAATAAAATAAACAAGGATTTCAATCTCAGTGATCCCCAACCTGTAGTCTCAATTACAATATGGTCAAATTTCCCCTTCTTCCTGTTGACCAATTCTCCAATCATCCTAACAAGATCACCCCTCACGGTGCAACACAAGCACCCATTATTGAGCATGACAATATCTTCTGCTCCAGTTGCCTTTGCAGCAACTAACGAGCCATCAATATCTACTTCACCATACTGGAAACATATAAATTCAAAATTACACAATCTTCATAGTGAACTACCATGAGAATATATTCCAAAAACAAGAATATGGTGATATAGCTATAAGGCACAATTCTATACCTCATTTTCAATAACTGCAATGCGTTTTCCATGATCAGCCGTCAGAATGTGGTTCAGCAGTGTTGTCTGACCATGAAATAAAGGATTATATTCCAAAATTTACCAAAGCTTCATGACCTCAAGAGAAACAAAGTTTGACAAATACGCCAATATTAAGGTCTTATTTCAGTGGCATTGTGCCTCATACTATTGCATACGGGACAAGCAGCTAAACCAAAAAGAAAGTCAAAGAAAATGTCCAATACAACAAAGTCAAAATTCTTCAACAACTTTATCTTGCAAATTTCCTTTCCCCTAAGATATAAGCACTTTGTTTCTTGAATCAGCTTTATATTAGGCTAGTTGTGAAATAAAACAGAAGAATCTATTTAACTCCATATTTACACCTAAAGGAAATTAAAAAATCATCTTCAACAATAAAGATAGGTCAGAAATTTGGCACTTAGTAAAGCTCAGAATAAATTTAAAAAATGCCCAGTTCTCCTTCACACAAAAGATTTCGACTTCCAAACTAAAATCTTAATAAAAAATGGATTACAAGAGTGAAACAATACCTTCCCAGAGCCCAAGAACCCAGTAATAATAGTAGCTGGAATTCTATCATCAGGAGGAATCTTGGTTAAAACATCGGAATCCTCACTTTGGGGTGTAGACGTAGCGGCAGCAGAAGCAGTGAATCTACAAGAGAAGGGTTTTGGCTTCGAAGTCCAGTTAACAGATAGCGTCCTCAAATTGGTTGAACAGCAAGTCAAGTAAGCTCGACACTGAGGAATTTTATACTTCCTGAAACTAGGAAAAACTGCAGTCCCAATGGTATTGAGCCGAGTGGGATTCCTTTTAGCTAAACCTAGAAAAGTAGTTGCTATATCCATTGAAATTGAAGCCATGGCCAAAAATCTTGATTTGATGAATTTGAAGACTTTACAGTACTGATGAACTTAATTGGGTTTTAGAGGTTTTAGAAAAGGAATTGAAATGGCAACGCACAGAGGTTTCGCCGGTTCGCAGGCAGAGGATAAGGTCAATTTCCCTCTGGTTAATGAAAATAATTAAATAATTTTTATATTTTAAAAAATAAATTTCTAAGTGTATTATTATCATTTTAGAAATTAAACAAAAATCATTATTATCACTCTAAATTTTACATTGCATAAGTCGAAAAATGAATGCATGGTGAATGTTAGAAGATGTCGAAAATTTAACACTCACTATAAGCGTCATTTAAGAGTCAGAGTGAAGCCAGGTGCAACCCAAAATATTACAAATTTTACGTTATATATATATCTTTCTCATCAGCAACCTCCTCTATTGTCTTTGTGGATGGACCTTTCCATATATTTGATATCAAAATCAACAAAATAAAAGACAAAGAAAATAAACAATCTTTATAAATATATATTTATATATATATATAATAATAATAAAGTTTCTCAAAAATATATATATATATATATATATATATATATATATATATATATAATAAGTAAGGAGAGAAAGTCAACATCAAAATATAGGAATTTATCGTGTAGATTTTTTGGTTGTAAATTAGTTCAACCCACCACAGCCACCCAAATGGGCTCTGATAAAAGATTATTCCTTCAACCCGGTAGTCGGAGAGAATTAGTGCACGGACTCTTAATGCTTCCTTCAGGACAGATGGACGAGGTTTCGAATCTCCCTAAGTGGTTAGCGTCATGTTAAAAAACTCCGGATCAAGCTTTCACCATTGAGTAAGAGTTAAACGCTCTGTATGTCGAGTCCGGATTAATCTCACCAAATAAGAGGGACACCGAACCCCAAGTGGGTATAAAAAAAAAACAAAAAAGAGATTATTCCTTCTCTGTAACCCAAGAATTATATTTTATTTTATTTATACATATTTTAAAATAATAATTAAGAATTTTAGAGATATTTTTTATTGTCAACCTATTTTAATTTTATTATGCATTGTTTTTTTTTATTAGATTATATGATTTTTGAAACTATTACAACTCTAATTAATATAGATTCAACTTAAATTTGCGCCCGTAACTTATTCAAAAATTATTAAAGGATGAAGTTGTATAAAAAATTTAAATAATGGTGAAACATAAAAATTATATAAGTTAAAAGATGGAACTAACCAAAATTATTAAGATAATGGATGATTTTTTTTTAAAAAAAATTAAATAAAGATAAAATCACAAAAATTATATAAATTAAATGATAAAAAAAAACTAAACAAAACTATTAAAATAAGAGATAAAATTGTACAAAAACTTTAAATAAAGATAAAATTATAAAAATTATATAAACTAAAAGGAATAAAATTTACTAAATTATTCATATAATATAATGGATAAAATAATACAGCAAATTTAAATAAAGATAAAATCTCAAAAATATAAAAGTTAGGATCAAAATATGCTAATTTTCCTTTTTTCTTTGACAAAATATTTTATTATTACGACAAAATATTAGTGGAAGTAAGACGAGTTAAGTAAAATACATCAACTATGTACAAAGTTATAACTTGTAAGTTGAGTCAAGTAATAATATAAGCTCGTGAAGCAAGTAAAATAACTTAATTACATACAATAAGCTCGGAAAACAACACAAGTCATTTAAATAACTTAACTATATAAAATAATAAGTTTAAAGTGATAACTCGAAAGAAGACGAGTCAAATAAAATAAAAAATAAAGTGACTACATAAACTAAGTTCAAATAAAAAGTTCCAAAAGCACTTACTTGATTGTGAGATGGTGCAAGACAAAGTACGTACTTGATTGGTGGAATTTAGGGCAAACAGCACCAGATGGCTATAAGACCAGCGTGAGTCACGCTATTCTCATTTCCAGTAGTTTTTCAGACAATCCTCCAACAAAATGGATGTAGTAGTCTTTGCATTCTATTTGCACAAATACAGATTTGTTCAAGAAATACAGTATAACAGTAATCAAAAATAGTAAAATAAGTCCAAAAGAAGTAGTTTTAACCGGTTCGAACAAATGCCCTCCTATTTATGGGAATTTCTAAGACTGTCATTAGTGCAAGCACACGCATCCAAGGAACAGGGAGCTAAGAAGTAAACAAATGATTAAGCATCCAAAAGATTATAAGTGATCAATCTTAGCAGTAAATACTCAAAAGATATAAACACAAATCCTGATTCATGCAGTAAATACTCAATCTTAGCAGTAAATACTCAAAAATTTCTTGATTCATGCTGTTAAAAAAACACAAATCCTGCAAAAATGCTATAATTTTTTATTTTAGCTGTCTCAAATCCGTTGACCTACAACATATTCCCACAAATCATTAAATGCTTTTGATGAATATATATATATATATATATATATACAAGCTATTTATATTATATTTTTCATAAGTTTCAACAGTGAGTGTGTGTGTGTGTGTGTTGTATCATTTCTATTACATTGAAACATCTTTAGGATAGTCAGAGTAATAAAACAACATTAGGCAGTATTATTCCTAGAAAGTATATCACATTCAAGCTCAAGTTCACAAGTTTCCAAGAAAGCAAGGTATATAAAAGCATGGAAAATGCTGGTGGATTCTAGCATGAAATCCAAACCCTTTAACGTCACAAAACCCTTTAAAGCTCAATATACAACCATTGTTGAATTCTTAGAAATTTGGGGCAAAACTCAATTCACATCTCTCAAACCAAATTAGAAGGTGGATACAAACTTGATGCACAGACATTCAATATGATTGGAAATTTCTGGATACAACACAGATTAAAAATACACACCTTAAGCAGTAAATAGTACCTAGTGAAGTTTTTTGCGGAACGCAGCATCCATTCTAGCATTCAAAGTGTTTTCACACACAAATTTCCCATCCAGAGCTGAAAATAAAGAAAAAAAAAATGACAAAAATCAAAGTCTCTTGCATCAATCAACTTAAAGTTTAAGGTAATAAAATCCTAAAAAGAGAAAATAATTTGTAACCTCCAAAACTAGCATCAATAACCAAACAAGAGAGAGAGAGAATAGATACCTAAATGCTTCAATAGGAACCAAAGAACCACATACAGATAATTTCAGCCTATCTCTACCAAAATTGCTTACTGACATTAGATTGTAAATATATTTACTCAATTCCTCCATGACAGTAAAATACCAAAGGAAGTTCATTACTAAACTGGACCCTGTGCATGAAGGTGAGAGTATAGCCAATTATGACCTCATGTGGATGAACTTGTGCCTTCTGAGTGCAAAGAATGATTCCACCAAGTGCACGTCATCTTTACAACATGTGAGTAGTAAGACAAATGGCTCCTTCAAACTAAGAAAAATCTGCAAGACACATGCTTTCTCTCGAGTACTTGCCAATTATTTTCAACATCATTGTTCACATGTTAAAGCACAAAAAGATGTGAAGATAGATTAAAACATTATAAAAAATTTCATACTTCCAGAGATCAGAAGATTAATGGAAAAATTCACAGTCCAAATACATTGATTCTAGAGGCATTCAATTACATATACTCGATAGAAAAACCAGATTTTCGCAAGTAAGATAAGCTTATGCTAGAAGTTATCATAATACAAGTGCCATAACATACCTTCTTTAAAATCAATGTCAAATAATAAGATATTTTAGTTCTTCAAGACGGGAGAAGGAACATCATTCAACAACCTTTTAGAACATATGAGCATGCCTAAATGAAATAGAAAAAATATATGTGGGATCACTTCATAAAATAAACTCCAAGTGATAATTCAAAGCATGTCGAGTCAAATAATAACTTAACTATATAACTCTAAACTACATGAAATAAGTCAAGTAATAATTATATATAAAAAAAAAAAAGTTTTTGAAAGTATAATGAAATGATGAAGTTAATATTAAAACAATATATAGTTTAAAAATAATATAATTTTTTTTTTTATTCTTAAAATACCAAAATAAAATAAAATTTTGAAGGAAAAAAAAATGTCAAAAACAGTTCAATTCAAAGAGAGAAAATGATGACTTTTATTTTACAGAATAAAAAATAAAAATGTTTTTGATGGGATATAAAATAATAGAATTAATAATAAAAAAATATATAGTTTAGAAATAAATGAAAAATTTATGATTATTAGTGGATTTAGTCCGAAACATTTAGGACTTTTGTAACATTAATCTCAAACTTAATATTTTTTTTTATTAAATCCATAACATATAAATTTTTCAATGAACCAGGCCATTTTTTCTTTCCCGAATCAAGCCAAAAATGTGAACATTGAAATACATATGTTAGCCATAATACTTTTCGGACAATGAATAACTCATCAATAGTTCAATGGTGTCCGATCATATGTGTGAATTTCGGCATGTTTCGGGAAAAGAAAGGCGTAGTTCATCAAATTCTAAATATGTCAGGGACCTAAGAAATTAAAAAATTAAGTTTGGGGCCAATGTTGCAAAACTCCTAAAAAGCTAAATGATAATATAAAATTTTAATATTACTAAAATATTGAATAAAAATGTTAAAAAAACAGTTCATTTGAAAGAGATTAAATAAAATAATAATTATAAAAAAATAAAATAAAATTTGGGAGGTATAATGAAATGATGAAGCTAATATTAAAAGAATATATATAGTATATAAGAGTATATAAACAAAAAAGACAACAACAAGAGTATATAAGCAAGCCATAAACTACCAAACAAACAGCTCTATGTTTAAAAATAAACCTTAATCAAATCAGGGTTAATGAAATTCATCATAATCTACCAATAAAAAAGCATTGGAGGGAGACATTCACTTGATTGTAAAGTGAAAGTACTTACTTAGATTGCCAGAATTTTGGGCCAAAATTACCAGAGTCATGCTCCTCTCCTCTCAGTAGTTTTTCACAGACAATCTTCAAACAAAATGGATGCAGTCTTTGCATCCTATTTCCACATAGACAGATTTGTTCAAAATTAGGGTTATATTCATTTATTGAAATTATTCAAAGACCATAAATAAAAAAGATACAAACAGTTTTCTCTATTCCCCCTGTACCAGTATATCCATATTCACTTAGTTAATAAAGATAAAAGATTGTTTCAATTCTTGCGTAATTGAGTTCTTGAATTCTTGAAATGACATATCAAGAAATCTTTATTATAACTAAAGCCAAGAAAAAGAAAAAGAAAGAGAAAAAAGGAAGGGAGAGAGGGGTTAGTAATTACTTACACAGCCGCCGAATCGAACTCCAGTAAATCCTCGTCAAACCCTCCACAAATGGCGCATGGCGCATGGCGCAGAGAAAGAAAAAGAAAGAAAATAAAGAAAATGGAAACCCTTTGAGGTATTTATTTATAAGCAGTCTGTCTCTAACGGCTATATATATTTTGTTAGATTTTCTTTTCTGGAGATTTAACACACAAATATACATATATATATATATATATATATATATATATATGAGACAATAAAAAGGGGAAAAAGAACAGTAAGAATGTGAAATTTTTGGAAGTGCACAAAAAGAAAAGAGAGGAAGTCAACATCAAAATATTGGAATTTTCGAGTAGATATTAAAAAAGATTTGGTTGTAAATTAATTAGTTCAACCAACCACAGCCACCCAACTGGCTCTGAAACCCATAAATTATCCACACAAAAAAAAAGGTATATGTTTTCTTTTCAAACTGCTTTCCAAATCCTATTTACATGAAAACGATATTTTATTTTATTTATCATATTATACATACATATATATATATATATATATATTTTTAAAAATAATAATTTAGAGTTTTCGAGTTGGTAGAGTAGGATGTCTGGTAACTGCAAGGTCCCTGGTTCGAATCTTATCAACGCCTTTTAATCGAATCTATTACACAGAATTTATTTAATATAATTTACATGAAAAAAATTTAAAATTTATTTAATTCACGAGAAAAGTCTTCTTTGACACTTATAGTATCGTGTTAATTTCATAATACATTTTTAAAACCAAGAAGAATTCCCTAACCATGGGCTTCCGGAAAACCAGTGTGCTGTACAAGTCAAATATATATATATATATATATATATATATTTTCTACGTTCGGATTTATTTGTTTTATTAGGAATTACTTTATATATATATATATATATATATATATATATATATTATATACATGCAAATAAAGATGAACATTGACAATCAAATCCATTTAATAATGTTTTTTAAAGATTCGGGTAATAAATAAAGATTTTATGATAAGCATTAACTTATGTTTAATAATAGATATAATGCATAAATGGACATTACCTATACATTTTCCCCTTTTCATGATCATAATCCATTTGGTATTATTATAATATATTTTTTTTTTTTTTAAATTTCTATTAATTTAGATTTAATTTGAATTACGTTTATAAAGTTTAACTTTTATTTAAAGAAAAAACTCGATTCATTGAATGTGATATATATCTAAACTCAAATTATAACAAACGAGAACAGCTTGATTTTTTATTAACTTAAAAATAGGTATTAATGGGAAAAATAATAACGATTTAGCAGATAAAATCATACTCAGCAGATTAAAATAATTAATCAATGCTTAGTCAGACTAATTAATAATTTTATTAAATTAAAAACTCTAATTAATTAATCAGCCTAAAACGTTGCGTACAATCTTCCAAAAAGGTAGGGCCCATATACACTCAAAGCCCGAACCCAAAGCGGATAAAGGAAACCGAAACCCTACTAATGGGACCCACTTACGTCTTATCTCATTTTTCCAAAGCATCTAATCCGAACCTACTTTCTCTCCACGTGGCACCGATAAACCTTAGGCTCGGACTTAGCCTCGTATTAAAGCCCACCCTCCTTCTCTCATTCTTCTCCCTTCTTGTACGCTTCTTCTACTTCCTCCTGCCATTTTCTTCATTATTCGTTCGTTTTCTGGTTTTTTTACAGAAAAAAAAAAAAAAAAAACAGGGGAAAATTTTATCTCTGGCTTTCCTGACGGACTGATCATGAAGACGATCGTTCTATAGAGGTTTACTTTCTACTCCTTTTTGTCTCTTTTATTTTTATATTATTATTTTTGTTTGGGTTATCATGTAAGTGTATTTTGTAGTCCTGATGAGTTTTTGTGTTTTTCTCTTGTTTCTCTGTTTTCCATGAAAATTCTAAAGAGGAGTAACCGAAAGTGGAGAAATTGTGTGGTGTGTGTTTCTTTTTTTAATTTTTTTTTCATGGGTTTAATTTATAGTATAATACTTCGAGACTGACGGTTTTTTCTTTTTTTATGGGTCTGCTTGATGAACTGTGATCATGGCGTTTGGTTCTTTGTTTGTTGGAGGTATTTTATAACTACGGGTCAAAATTATGCAGTATTTTTCCGTAACGGGTCTTTCCCATGTTCGTTGTCGCTGGGTTGGGGGCCATGGGTAAATAAAGATTGTGAATTGCGTGCTGTAGGTGTGAGCTTTTGAGCTTATTCAGTTGTTTTATCCGCCTCTGTACTCTAATACGGAAATTGGGTTGACGTGTAGTGTTACTTATTTACTATAGTTTCTACACTCGGAGGTAAAGGAAATGTATGCTCTGATTGTTTTAGCTATCAAACAAGCATTTATAATTCATTGTAATATACGTAGAATAAAGAGAGCTTCTTGCATCTAGTCGAAGTTTCTAGTTGACTGAGTTTTGGTTTCTATTTTTTAGCTGCCTTTAATTGATCACGTACAGTTGCTCTAATTGTGCTTGTGTATTATGGGATACAGAAGCGTGAAGAATGCTCTGATCCTATTGCTATGGGTTTTTAGTTTTCTGGTTTGATTCTATATTATTCTTTCCCAAAGTAATTGACGAGTTTAATGGGTACATGGACTAAGATGATCTTTATAGCCTTTTCTAAAGTATTTTAGAGGAGCTTTTATATTCTTGCTATTTTTCTCCATTATAACGCAGGTTGGAGAAATGGATGTTCTAAAAATTTCCAATTATACAAATTGAACTAGTAATCATCTGCTGCCTTTGTGACATAAAGAGAGTGATTTTAAATGGGTGGAGCCTGTTCTCGGAAGCAAGATCCGCACGGTGATAATGATAATGTACAAAGAGGATTTTCTGGAAGATACTGCAAAAGTGGGAGTTCAAAATGGCTGAGTACCTCATTTCTTAGATCTTTGATAGAAGCAAAACAAGGACTACGGAAATGCCCATCTCTAATGGAGTTGTGCATTTATAAGATTTGTGAAGTATGTATTTCTTTTCAAAGCTTTTGTTAGGACCTGGAATGAATTTGAATGAAGGGACTATATCTTCTGATGTGTATTGCAGGATATTCAAAAATACAGTTCTTTCTCTATTTTGCCAAGAGATATAAGCCAGCAGATATTTGATGAGCTGGTCTATAGACAAGTTCTAAATGATGTAATATTGGAATCTTTTCGTGATTGTGCACTTCAGGTATATTGTACTGAATACTGTATATCAGATTCAACACTTTCGCAAAACGGAATGGTTGCATCTTGATGTGGTACTCAATGATATTGGAAACTGAAGAAGTATATATCTGTTGTTATTGGCAGGATCTTAATCTTGGAGAATATCCAGGATTCAATGACAATTGGATGGATGTGATTGCTTCACAGGGTTCATCCTTACTCACTGTTGATTTCTCTGGTTCTGATGTTACTGATACTGGATTGAACCATCTTAAAGTTTGCAATAATGTCCAAGCTTTAAATTTTAATTATTGTGACCAGATATCAGACCGTGGGCTGCAGCATATCTCAGGTGCATTTCCCCTCTAAATCTTCATAATTTTGTTGATGAAGGGAAGGGTCAAATAAGGAACTCAAGAGATTCTGCTCTTCAGAATTTATTTCAGCTTTGTTTCTTCCATATATGGAGTTTGCTTGCTGATGTGTGATAAGTGTCCTTATTCTGTACAAAATTTTCCTTTTCTTCACATTAAACCTTCAGAAACCATAGAATATTATATTTCCATTCACTCTGTACTATTGCTAAATATCTTGGGACAGAGTATTAGCCATGTTCTTTACATGCATGTTTGCGTCTCGGCATGTCCTTGCAATAAAGAAGAGTCAGAAACCTTAGTTGAATGGATCAAATATTTTCAAAAGGAGAACAGAGTTTGGAACTGGAAATTGTGCCCTTTGCTTAGAGTGAAATTGGAAGTGTTTGTTTTTGCATATAGTCTTGACATTGACTAATGTGAGGACTGTTGATATCTTGGAGGAAATACTGAAATCCAACCACATGATTTAAGAATGTTGAGAATGTTCTGTTAGCCTTATATCTGTCTCCCTTCTCATTATTTGGCCCGAAGGAGCTAAGATCTGCATGTTTTTCACTATCCCAGGCCTTTTGAACTTGACAACTCTAAGTTTCAGAAGGAATAACTCAATTACAGCTGAAGGAATGAGTGCTTTGTCTGGATTAGTTAACCTAGTGAAGTTGGATCTTGAGAGATGTCCAAAGATCCACGGAGGACTTATTCATCTTAAAGGTGTGCTTCTTTTCTCTTGTTCTTTCTGAGAAATGAATACTTGTTGTAAGATTGAAAATATTTTGCTTTTATCTATGCCTACTGCTTCTGTCTTTCTTTGAATGGACAAGGTGAGTTCCCAAGTTATTTTTCCTTTGCCACTATGTAAAATAGCAACCATACTAGGGTGAGGATCCCCTCTCTGTTTCTCATCTTTCTTCTTTAGCAGAAAAGGACTGTCTCTTTTGGCACCTTCCTACTGATAAAATTAGGTTTCAACGCTTCCTCATTGGCCACTGTGTATGATTAATAAGGATGAAATTGATATTGTTTTGATGCATCTTATTAACATTGATTGGCAGGTTTATCCTCTCATACTTACTTTCAATCTTTGACAGGGTTAACAAAGCTTGAGTCGCTTAACGTTAATTGTTGCAATTGCATCACAAATCATGACATGAAACATCTTCAAGGTAAATCCATTTTCCTTATGAACCTGAACATTGCTATATATTTGGTATCTTGCATATATATGTAATGCAACTTCAGAAACATCCTTCCCCTTTGCAGTCATGGGTTATCAACTAGATCCAACTTTCTTCTTCAGTTTTCCCCTCTAGTGGGATGCTACTCCCCCCCCCACCCCCCCCAAAAAAAAAAAAAAAAAAAAAAAAAAACGAATAGATAATATTATGTTCAAGTCATATCCCATTATTTTGCTTGCTTTAGTCAATATTCTGAAAGGTTTCTCATTCCTTTGTGCTCAGGATTTACAAATCTGAAAGAATTGCAGATTTCATCCAGCAAGGTTACTAATCATGGAGTTGCATTCTTGAGAGGTACTAGTTTCTTGATCTACTGTGCATGATAAGTCCTAACTTTGTAAACTCTGTTGGATTTTTATGTTCCAATTCAAAGCTTTGGCCTACCTTCTCTGTATAAAGTAGCTGAAAATAAAACAATTCAACTGTAGTTAGAGAGTAAATTCGCTAAATGATTAACCTAGTATCTGCTTGGTGATTTCAACTCGGTAGAATGTAATCTCTCTGATGTATTTTCTTCTTTTATAATTTGTCCCCTGGTCTGTCAATGTCATCACATCAAAGTGAAAAACATCAATGTTCTTATTCCAAAGAATGATCTACTGTACATTGTATTTTTCTGCAGTCACATTCACTAGTGTACTGTCACTTTGATTTTTTTTATTGGGAAAGCAAGCTTATTTTTTACTATTTACTCGTATCTCTAAAGATATCTAGGGTATTTGTCTTATATATGTTCTTTTGCAGGTCTGCACAAACTTGAGCTGTTAAACCTGGAGGGTTGCCCTCTCACTGGTGCATGCTTGGAGTCTCTTTCAGGTTCAAATCCTGATTGCATGCTTAGATACATGATTTATTACTTTTGGCCACTATCAATATTTATACAGTGCTGCACTATAATCATCAACAGAAGATAGGAAGTCTCTATATGTGAATAGTTGTGACTTCAAATGGATTGATTTCTTTTTGGTTCCATTTACAACTTTCTATATGATGAAGGACTTTCTTTCCTTTTTGCCCCATGTTCATAGAATTTCCTTCTTTCTAAGTAATCATCTCACTGTGGCATCCCATCTAATTTCTAATTAATTTGAAACTCTTGTAGATTATTACTTCTGAAAATATTTGTTCTCATTGGTGATGCAGCTCTAGGTGCCCTTTTATATTTAAATCTAAGTAGATGCAATTTGACTGATGATGGTTGTGACAAGTTTTCATGTAAGTCACAAAAAATCTTCAGGCTTATGTTCTAGGTGAATATTTTATTATATTAAATGCTAACTTTAGTACAAGATTTTATTAATATATTTGGTTTCATCTTCTCTCCCGTGTTTAGACCTGCAGAAATTGAAAGTGCTAAATTTGGGTTTTAATGGAGTTTCAGATGCTATCCTGATTCATTTAAGAGGTCGGCTTCTTTTACTATTTAGTTATGATTTTTGAGAAAAATTTTCTTTCACTCTCCAATATTGTACTTACTGATGAGACGATAAACAGGAATAAAAGAAATCTTTTTTGCACGTGAAGTTTTTGATGATCTTTAAGAGAGGGGAAGGGGCTAAAGCTGGAAGTTAGATGTCTGCAAGATTTTTATTTGAACAAATACAAATACTTCAAATATATTTACTATCAAAGGAGATTGGCTTTCCTTTTAAAAGGATAATAACAACCAATAACCACCTATTTCAATTTCATTGCTAAGGCTCTGGATATTCATAAACTAAAAAATTATAGATTTTCTTAATTCTTATGTTATAAAATATACTTCTAAAATCATGCCTTTTCTGTATTGTTTCAAAGCAGGTTTACTAAATCTTGAAAGCTTGAACCTCGATTCGTGTCACATTCGGGATGAAGGGTTGGTTCATTTGGCAGGTTCTTTCCCAAAACTTTTGTTTTATATGCTTGAATCTACATCTACTGTATAACAGATTCTCGTAGATAATCAATCATATGATTTGCAATGTTGCATTTGTGTTTGCATGTGTGGTGGTGGTCTTTTTGGGCTTTTCTTTGCAGTGTGTTTCTTTCTCTTGATTTTACAAATGTATTTATGACTTGCCAGTGCTCATTCTTACTATTAATTTTGGTCTTTCTGGTGTCTGAATTTCAGTACTCCATCGTTTGAAATGCTTGGAGTTGTCTGACACTGAAGTGGGTAGCGGTGGACTTCGTCATCTTTCTGGCAAGTTTCCATATATTTAGTATGAAATATGATGCCAATCCTCTGGAGAAGTTCAAAAGCATCAAGCATGCTACTCATAAACTGCCGTTATAGTGTGATGAATTGATATGCTCTTTACATGTAAAATAGATGCAAACCTATATCTGCATGTGTTCTGATGTTTCATTTATTCATTCATTCATCTTGAGTCCCATATTTCTTAGGTCTGATAAAATCGTTGGTAGCAAATTGTTATTGCATCTGATATCTGTGCTTTATTGCCTTAAAACATGAAATCAGCAAAATTTAACTGGTTCTTGGTCTGGCTAGCATAAGGCATTTAGGATTGTAACTTTTTGACTGATTCAGATAATTCAAGATCAAGTGTACTCATTTTCAGACAATATTGTGATATTCCCTGCTATACATATATACTTTATAAACTGGGAAGACTGCTCTCTTCTGTATTTTGATGTTAATGTATCATATTGATGGTTTTCCTTGCAAAGGAAATAATTCTATAGCACAATTGTTGGTTTCCAGGTTTACGCAATTTGGAGAGTTTAAACCTATCATTCACTGCTGTCACTGATGGGGGCATGATGAAGTTAGCTGGGTTATCTTCTCTGAAATCTCTGAATGTGGACAATCGCCAAATTACAGATGCAGGCCTTGCATTTCTTACTAGTAAGCATGCCCATAGTCAAGAAAACATTTTTATATGGAAGCATGAGCTTGAGAATGCACAACCTATATATTCACTGTGACCTGCTATTAGCGTTCACAATTTGCAATCAGTCCCTCTGTAGTAGTGTTTTCATATTTTAATCTGATATGTTTAACTGACCGAATCTCCACCTAATGTTTTTTTCCCTCATTTTTATTCGAGGAAAGAGGTGTGGAGTATGTGTTTTATGTCATGACTGTTGCAGAGAAGTTTAAAAAAACCTGATACTTGCTCTGCTGGTCCATATATGCTAATTCATGCCTACAGATAATTTGAAATTTAAGTGCTAAAGGATAGTGGTAAAAACATCCAAGTTATGCCCTTATGGTTACTGATAAAAAAGGGCATCATATTTCATGGAACAAATTAGAAGGTGGTTTGCTATGGTTTCCTGCTCTCTCTCAGGCTTGGTAAGTAAATCCATTATCTTCTTCATCAATGCAGGTTTAACTGCGTTAACACATTTGGATCTCTTTGGAGCTCGAATTACTGACCCTGGAACAAATATTTTAAAATGTATGTTGGATACCTTGATTATTATATATAATGTACTTTACTAGATTTTGTCGACAAAATTCAGCTGCTCTTTCTGTATGTGCATGATCCAGGTTTCAAAAACTTGCGTTCTCTGGAAATCTGTGGTGGTACACTAACTGATGCTGGAGTGAAGAATATTAAAGATCTTAAGACTCTTACACTGTTAAATCTCTCCCAGAACAGCCTCCTAACTGACAAGTCTTTAGAAGCAATTTCTGGTACTTACACAACATAAATTTTCTGTTTTTACTCATGTATATCTTGCAAATTTCATCGTGTTAATATTGCAGTTTTAGTTGTTGGTAAGTTATTGCAGTCTTATTTTGCTTCAGAAGAGATGGTGTAGTGATTACTTCTCTACTCTGTGCAGGGTTGACACAACTAGTGTCGTTGAATGTTTCAAATTCTCTCATCACAAATGCTGGGCTGCAGCATCTGAAGTCGCTCAAGGATTTGAAGTCTCTCAGCTTGGAGTCTTGCAAGGTTACTGCTGATGAGATCAAGAAACTGCAGGCTGAAGATCTTCCAAATCTGGTGAACTTCCGTCCTGAGAAGTAGCACTTCAAATAGAAAATCTGGTCAGGGCACATGAAGAAGAACTGCTTCCGTAAATAAAGCAGAACATAAAAAAAAAAAACTTTTGCATTTTCAACTGTATATTCTAGATTTGAAATTCCTTTTGAAAAACGTGGTTCTTTTAGGAAGTCCAGAACAATTTCTATGCCTGTGGTGAAGTTTTCTTTCATAATATGAAAGAATTGTAAATAAGCTTCCTTGGCAGGACTCCACCACATATAGATACATATATCTTGTAAATATATATATGTATTTATGTTGGATTTGTTGGTTTATCTGAAACTTGTCTATGTTCAAGGAAGTTTTTCATACATGTAGATTGGTATAATAAAATGGCCACTATTTTTGTTGTAGTTTGTGCTTCCTGTTGATATATATATATATATATATTTATATGTTATATTTAGGGAGATTACAGTAAGAGTACGAAAAGGAAGCAACTATCTTATACAAAGCAATGCCAAAGAGTCTAAAAAAGGTTTGTACCACTGTTTCTACTCTCAATTCACAAAACCAAGAAAACTGTACAAGGATAAAACAAAGAAGAAAATATTCATCCATTCTGATTTGATGATGTTTTTTGTTAAGTTTTCAGTCTTCAACTTTTCATCGTTCAGAGCCTTGAGCTCCAGCTGGAGCTGCTGGTAAGCTGCTTCCTGAACCATTTTCAAGTGGTGGAGGTATACCCCATTTCCCTTCAGATTCAAGGGGCTCAAAAACATGTACTGCCCCATCTGATAATCCTATAGCAAACTGATTTGGTTCTTGGGGATGTGCAGCAATTACAAGTGGTGGATGGATACTAGGACTGCAGCAGGCAGATTCAATGATATAAATTAGTAACAAGAGAGACTACATATTTAGCAAAATCTGTACAAAAAAGTACCTGATGCTGTTTGGAAGGTAAGCAGAAGGACTAATACGACATCGCATATGAAGATATGCTGCTGTGAATACACAAACAGAAGCATCCAAGAAACTGGCATACACCAACTGGCTATCACAAGAGAATGTTGCATGGGATATGGGGGCAGCAGATTCTCGTGGCAGCCACTGAGAATAGATATACATATATATATCAGTTGACATGACATGCTATACTGGAATGGCTTTGGCTATGCTGTAGCAGTAAAGAGTTACCTGTTTCAGACATTCTAATTTTGTTGTCTCAAAGATGGCAAGCTGTGTCTCATGGACAACAAGGAAATGAATCTGGTCCTGATGAAATTGTACACGAGTGTCTGATTGTAGTGATGAACTCCTACCAGCTGGAAGTTGCAAAAATCTTGATTTTTGTTTTTCCCATCCATCTGAACTCCAGACACACAGCTGAAATTACAGAAAAACATAGTGATTTTGAGTTTTTCAATGTTGGATTCCAAGAGAATCAGTTTTAAACAAGTAGAAGCAAACCTGAGCATCTGCCCCGGATGAAACTAGCACATTCAGTACATGAGAAAAGGCAAGGCCAGTGATTCTTTTAGAATGGCCCTTTAGCTTGCTTTTGACCTGTAACAAGAAAGTTTTAATTTTTCTGTACTGTTTAACTGTTTGCTTATAAAGGATACAAAGATAAGATTTTTTGCTATAATACCTCATCTACACGAACATTATATATCTGAATTGTGGAGTCATCCATGCCAATTGCAATTATATTGTTATCTTGAGGATGGAATGCCAGAAATGTAGCTGCAGGAGGTGGAGGCATGAAAGTTGTCATTACCTGCAATTCCCCAGAATAGATTGGTGGTATTAGTCAAAAAAGTGCAAACAATATGAACAACAAAACCAAAACTAGATACATATATATATATATATATGAAGCCTCTTATTCATCTGTTACCTTAAATGTCATCATATTAAAAAGGGATATCTTTCCTCCTGATGCTGACATCACATAAGAGTCATTTTTTGACAGTGCAAAGCAGTGTATAGCCTCTTCTGGACTTGAGTCAGCTACATTATTTGTCATTAGAATGCCACTTGCTGGTTGCCATAACTGAGGAGAAACACTGGCAGTTGCCTATAGATGGAACACCATTTGTTATCAGATAAAATCACTGCTAAAAATTACTGCTAAAATTATCTTTCTTTTACCTTGCCATTTGAATTACGATCACTTCTCTGCCACTTCCAGAGAAGATGAATGGCATTTGATGCTAATGCTAAAAGAGCACTACCAGAGTTTGTGTATATCAACCTTGATATCTGCAAAAACAAAACAATAGGACATCCTCAGTTTATGAGAAAAGACAGAGAGGAACAATTCTACTAAAGTTCATGCCGCATCATAGAAAATATACCTTGGTTACTCTAACATTCTCAGGGAGCTTCAAGGAGCGGCATTGAGAAGGTTCGTTGATCTCTGTAACCTTCCAAAGCTTTGATTTGTCGTTACCCTCTTCAGCTATTCTAGGCTTCACATCTACCAGATTCCTTGTGTCGCCATTCTATCAAAAATGTGCATTTATTGAGATAAAGAGTACTGATACAAAAATGGATGTAATTATCATGGAAGATAAAAATGGAAAAGAAGATTGAGACAAACCACTCCAGAGATGCTGACAACAGAGGCGACCCTGTCAGCGAGTCCAGCACTACTAGTAGCTGCTGCAGACATTGGGATCACTGTGGGCTGTGTGATGATGCAAAGTACATATGATCAGTTTATGCTTATTTAAGGTAAAACTTCAGAGGAAAATTAAGTAAAACTGGATAAACCTTATTGGCAGCTTCAGATCTTGATGCATCATAGATAAGATTTTCAAACGTTTTTAGAAAGCGGAGGCCATCATTATTTGCCAAAATTTTAATCCCATTTTCATTGGCTGAAGCAGCCAACAGACTACCATCTTTATTGAACCTGATCCGGGGGCTTGCCTATTATATAGGAAAAAACAAGATTCAGTTCAGAAATATATATATACACACACTTTTCGCTGTTGTGTCACAAGTTTAGTTTAGGAGCACTCACTGGGAGACCTCCATCGACATCAATACTTGTTAAAAGTTGAATATTGTCCATATCCCAAAATTTAATGGAGAAGTCATCACCAGCAGCCAAGAAACGATTTTTAGTTGTATCAAACTGCACAACACCCAATGACCTTTTCCGGAAACCTTGATATGTCCTCTTCACAGCTCCTTCACTCTCATTCCATTCAACAATGTGAGACTCACCATCCTTGCTCGTACCACAAGAGAAAAGCCTGCATTTTCATAGCATCTCCAGAAAGTCAAGCCAGGAAGGAAAAGAAAATGTTTTATCTAATTCATTGGATCAGCAAAACCAACCTTGTTCCATCAGCACTATATGCCATTGTTGTGCACCAACGACCAGGAGCATCATAATCGACCCTTGATCCCAAATTATCATACAACCATGCTTTAATTTTTCCATCCAGGGCTGTAGAAAAGATAAACTAAAAGCAGAGGGAAGATCTCAGCATTTAGAAATGAGGGTAATCTGGGAGAGTACATTTCAGGACTGTTGATAGCTAGCTACCTGTATATTTTCTTTGTAATGGGGGCAGACAGAATAAACAGGAGCCTCATGACCTTCAAAGATGTATTGTCTTGTCCCAGTTGTAGCATCCCAAACCTATGATTACTATGTGTCAAAGAAAGAAGCACACTCTCCACTACCAAAAATATACAAGTCTAGCAAATTTAACTCAAAGAACCTTGATAGTTTTGTCATCACCACAAGTTATAACACAAAGCTGCTTATTGGGGTGAGAAAATGCAAGATCATTTACTCCTCCAACGTGAGCATCAATCTAGAATGACATGAAGAGTACAGTTCAAATAATGCTCAAATGAATATAACGGATGGACAAAGGTTAAATAATTTCCAGAAGCTAACCTCGAGATGCTGTCGAACATCATCATTCCCATGATAGGAATATATTTGTACTATGTGCCTGGAATATGCAACTCCTGGTTTTGACAAAGAGACAAGATTCAGAGAATGGAAACAGATGTGAGCGCTTTATTACTCAAAAAAGCATATTGATAATACTGAATGAACATGGCACCCATTAACACTTACCAAATAAGGATCCATCAGGACTCCAGATTACACGATTAACTGAGACATGGGGGTCTTTTACTAAAGCAGACTGATTCAGTCAGAAAGTATCAGTGTCTCAAATATCAAGGCAGTAATTAATTTTTTTTTTTTTTTTTTTTTTTTTGCATAAAGTATGGAAGTTAAATGCTTTAGTGTGAAATGTTAAAACCTGCAGCGGCATTGAACAGGCACTCAGGTCCCATACTTTGAAGTTCTTCAGGGCCAATCTCTCTCTGGAACCAACTTCCCACAATGCAATATCCCCAACATTGGTTCCAACTGAAAAATCAACATAGCAAGAAGCATGATACACACCGGAAGACTACCAAAGCAGGTATATTTATTTAGACTTAAACTGAAAATAGCATGAGCCACTAAAGCCAACCTAAGAGCAGAGTCTGTTTCTGTGGATGAAAATCCATGCTCATAGGAGATGAACCTTGATTCAGCGTCCGTACCAGAGTCTTTGGCAGGTCATCAGGAGCATTGAATGCCTGATTGTGACCATGTCCCATGAAGGATACTGGAAGCACATTAACTGGAAGATTTACCTGCATTCAGTGAAACATAGAATGAGTAATAACATTTCACAATATAATTCCTAAATAGAGATCATATATTTAATAACTACCTCTTCGGTTAAGCCTATAGGCCTTGTTCTTTTGATTAACTGATCAGAATCTCCAGATGGATACTCAACAGAATTTGCTGGAGGAGTCCTGGGATGCTTAAGAACAGCTAGACAGGGTAATAGAAAATATTCTTGTCAGGCAACTGGTATAAAAGTTTTGGTCTATCCCAAAATCCTGAGAAATAATTTCAAGATTAAAGGCACAAATTTTGAATGTCCTAATCTCTTTACTGTGCATTAGAGTTACTATGGTTCCATTGCATCCAAATTATGCAAGCATTTTACCTGGCACATGTGGAGCACCAAGACCTATAGGTGCACCAGAAACAGTTGGATGAGTTACTGAAGATGGATTTGACATCCAACCAGCAAGAGGAGTTGGAATTGCAGCTGGAGCAGGTTGAAATGGCTGAGGACATAAACCAGTAGTAAGTAAGTAAAACTATCAGGAGGCAAAATAAATAAAAATAAAAAGAAGAGAACAGTAAATGACATCGTGTACCCCATGTATGCCTAGAGGAGGGAAACCACCAGCTTTTGGAACTGAACCCAGCAGTGGATTCGCAGGAGATGGAGCCCGAGTATTGTTTGGTTGTCCACAAGAATGATCAACAAAAAGAGTTTTGATGTCAGGATTTGGCCTGGGGTTTTTACAAAGCTGGTGCTGCCAATTTAAGCTGCAATTATGCCCACTTGGTCAGTTCCTTCTTCCAGATTTGGAGTTTCTTTTTATTCAATCTATTTTGCATTGTGCTAATCCTGGCTCATTTATCAATCTAGATCAAGTTATGCTAACATAGGCATAACAATCAGGAATCTATGCAAAAACATCTCAAGAACAATATTAGTAAAATACAGTAATCCAAGGCTGAACCTGATATAGAAGATATTCCTAAATTCTCTGGAGAAAAATGAGGGTCAGATAATCTCGAGATTTATTGCAAATAAAAATACACAAACAACAAAATTACAGAAACCAAATAAGCTAACTGATGTATATAGTGCACCAGACAAATTTGAATATTTTAAATCTTGAAGCAGTGCTCCACTACTATGTGTGACTCTGACTTGCAATGAACATTGAAGTCCTTGCTATATATTATACCTTTGATTTATAAGGGTTCTTAATCTTGAATTCTTGAGGTTAGGAAATTGCAGCTTATCACGAAACAATGGATTTGCTTCAAGAAGTTTCTTGAGTTCGACCAACATAATTGCACGCGCAGATTTTGTATCTCCATACTTTGAAAGCTGCTCATTTTCTCTACACGTGAAAAATTCAAAAGTATTTAAACAAAACAATCCACAGATAAACTATGACTATGTCAAAGTATACAAAAGAAATAACAACTTGGAACCTGAAGTTCTCCAGTGTTAACAATTGCGTTATCTCCTTAAACAGCTCTTCATTAAAGGAAGCAAAAACTTTCAAATCCTTTACAAGAATCTCAACAGCCTTGGTCCGATCATGCCTGTAGAAATAACATTCTCAAATTACAAAACTTACAAATTTAAACCACTTGAATAAAAATAATAACAATGGTTACATTCAAAACTTAAAACATCAGAAAAAAATTGTTCTTTGCCGAGTATATATAAAGCGCTCACTTGTCTAATGCCTCAAGATATTTCTGTTTCCTTATCTCAAAAAATATCTTCATTGAATATCGATTGTCATCCACTTTAGTGAAACCAGAGAGGTACTTCTCAACATCATCCCAATTCCCATTATGCACTTCGTCCTCAAAGTACTTCATGTTAAAGAAAAACCCGGATTCTTGTTCCAGCCTATTAACGCAAAAGTCAATTGATTCAGGGCAAAGATTTTATCTTTATACAAAAATAACACTTTTCAGATAGTAAAACAAAAATTACAAAGGATCATCACCCAACTTGTGCACAGTCTCTTTAAATTTTTCTTCATCTAAAAACTGTAAGATTAAGAACACAAGTTCTCTGCTGAGGGAAGACATTGCAACCAGGAACCTGTTTTCAAGAAAGAAAAAAAAAAAAAAAAGCAGCAGCAGATCTGCAATCCTTCAAAACATCTGAAAAGGAAAACAAAAAATGGTCAGCTACCACTAGCTTTATTTAATTAAATTGTTTGAAGCATTAATTATTGGTGGACACAACCTCCAAAACCCAAATAAAATATCATAAAAGTAAACTAACCACCCTGCACCCAACCCTCACAAGCCCTACTCCTTGCAAAATCCCCAGAAAAAATGCAACAAGAGAAAGGAAAGAGGATAGAAAAGTTAAAACCCTAACCAGACTCAGATCACCGAACTGATCCTCAATCCAACACAGAGAAACACCATATAACACAAAATCATCATACAAATTGGAGCATGCACCGACAAAAAAAAAAAAAAAGGAAAAAGCTTTGGGGAATAAATGAGAAAGACTGAGCTCTAAACTTTGAAGGATCAAGACAAAAGTTTCTTTAAAGCTTTGGAATCTAAGAAGCAAAAGAAAAGCGAGTAAATGAAAACCCACAAAAGCAGAGTCTAGATTTTTGCACACAGAGACACTCAAAATAAAGAAGATTAAAGATTCTTTTTTTATAAAGAAATGAATAAATAACAGTAACTGAAGCCGAAAACTAAAATATTTCTTGAACCCCACAAAACATATAATACTCATGGACACAGATTAAGGAAACTTTACCTAAAAAGAACCCAGAAATGAAAGTACTTATTGCTCTCTTTCTTCTGCAACCATGTTCCTCTTTCTCTCTCTATAGATATATATATATATATATATATATAATTGTAAGTTACATACACATGCTGACTGCTCAGAACTTCTATCTCTTCTTTCTCTCTCTACTCATCAATGGAGAAATTATAAAAATACTTCTTAATGGAAAAATCCTCGTTTTTTATAGGAAGAGGCGACGAATAGAGGAAGATAAGTGAAGGACTTATCTGATAATATGATAAGTAGAGTCACTTATCCATACGACACTAACCTTATCAATAGTTACGAGTGTCGTGGGTCCCCGTGAGCCGGCTAGAATTTGTCTGACTCAATCGGCTCGGTAACTGTAGCTGACAGCTGTGTCCTTTATTAGCTTTTTGAACATGAAAAATGTGTGCCGTACAATTTTGGAGAACTCTGGGAAGTAAACTGGACCGTCCGATGGAGTTTCAAAACTTGATCATGCTTTTATCTACGGCTTATATTCTTGGCTGAATGTAACTAAACGAAGCAGCTTGTTTTTGAGCCTTTCTCTGAACCAACGGACAATTGATGTGACGCGTGCGTCGTCATATAATAATAATTTTATTTTTTTATTTTTATTATAAATGTGCGTCATAATATTTGGTCTAGTTTTGACCAAGAATTACGTGACTTTGCCATTGAATACTCCCGATATTATCGTGAAAAGATATGGATCCGAGTTTATGATATGAAAATCTTATATTTATCGCCGATTATTTCGCGGGATAAAATCGAATTCAATTATTGACCACTTTTATACTCCTTTTTTTTTTCCCTTTTCTTCTTCTTTAAGGAAGTCCCTTTATTGATGGAATTTCTTATTTATTAATTAAAATTACAAATTTTTTGACTAAATCAAGATAATATATCTAATATTTAAAAATAAGATATTGTGTATATCTAATATCTAATAATTTCGATATGTTTCTTGAAATATATAAATATATCAATTTTATATACAATTTAATGTTTTGTGAGATTTTATTTGTTTAATATTTATTGTAAGTATAAAAATTAAGATAATATTTTTTTCCGAAGAAAAGTTAGTAATATAACAAATATATATATATATATATATAAAAAAAATATAAGAGAGAGAGAGAGAGAGATGATAGACGTAAGACATGATTGAGACGTGTTTGGTTTGTTTTCAAGGCTTTATAATTCATTGGAGTTGGGTACGATTTTGACATTGTCAAAGGCTGAATTTTTCTTTTTTAAAATTTTATATATTTTTATTTTAAATTTAAACTTTATCAGTAAAAAATAAATAAATAAAGTTTGGATCCCATTTCAATTTAAATTAAAGTTTATAATCATTACTTTAAAAAAATATATATCAAAAGTTCTAGAAATATATATATATATATATATATATAAAAAACTTTTATACACAATTCAAAATTTCTATTACCATAATTAGTTAAAGTAACCTTTTTTTATTCTTTCTTCTTCACATGGTAAGGTAAAAATTGTATAATATGTTACTATTTTCTTTTTCTTTTCTAAATATATATATATAAGAGAGAGAGAGGGAAAGTGTGAGAAGTGATTGGAAATATAATTGGTGGGTCAAAAACATTTTATAACCATACATATAATATAATATATATATATATATATAAATCTGTCCAAACGGTACAAAGTTTTCATGTGATTTCATATTGTCGGCATCTTCCACTAAAATTTCACTGTGACAATACAGTGTTTGGTTTTATGGTTCATTCCCACACACACAAGTGGCTAACTCAATCCTTCTTCAAACATGTGGTGTTGTGATACTCGTCCAATATAAAAAAAAAAAATAAATAATGTAATAATATATAAAAATTAGTCTAGATACTTATAATTAATTTAAAGTATATCTTTTAATGTAATGATCTTTTGATACAATGAGAATTGTACCAAATAGTTGATTATGATACAACTAATTCATAGTCCAATCACAGGCTCGTGGATGTGATCATGACATGAACCTAATTATTCCCTCATCAAAAACTTAAAATTCATAAAATTTACTTAAAATGGATCAAAACGAATAATATTATTAGACTGTTTATAATAATTTATCAGTATGCGAGAATGTGTTTGTGACTATTATATATATATATATAAAGAGAGGAGCATTTCCCTTTTTCTTCAAAAAAAAAAAGAAAAAGGAGCATTTATTATTTTATCTGTATACATTCACGTGCGACGCGCCTGAAATCTGCGAGTACGGAAACAGTTTTATTTTATTTATTTATTTATCTTTTTTTCAAAAGAAACGTTATCAAATATTAGAATAAAACATGACTGTGTCCCTAATAGAGGAAACTTTTATCGACTCCAGTTATATATCATATCATATATCGCGAGAAGATGGAGCACCGTACTTAATCGCCACATTAAATTTGTAAATATCGAGGGCAAGTATAATTCTTATTTAATTTATCATTTAATCGTACATAAATTTTGATTCCTTTTATTTATATATATATAAAAGTATTATTATAAAAATTGTTAAAATATTATATGAGTCTCACGAGTTTAAAATTAAAATAGATCTCATATGCAAGTTATATGTGACTCCAACACATCCTCACGTTGCAAGTATAGTATTATAAATAGTTTAATGATATTGTTCGTCTCTGTCAACTTAAAGTGAATCTCACGTGTTTAAAACATATCAATTGAGTAAAAGACTTTAATTTAATGATAACTGATCAATAAATTTTTTAAACGAGTAATATGAGACTAAAAAAATTATGTATTTTTACCAAACACAACAAATTATTTTTGTAGGGGTAACTACTATAATTAACATAAGAAAAAGGGTATAATATATATATATATATATATATATATTACTAAACAGTAAATAAAAACATTTGAAAGGGAAAATTCTTTTCCTTATTTAAAGCGTGGACTTACAAATACGTAATGGGTTTGTCAGGTAATTACTTGTTAATTTATGGGGCCCGTAGGCCCCACTGATTGTAATAAATAATAATGTGACGAGTGGGACCCACTTGACGGAGAGGAAAAGAACGGACAACGATATTTTTTTCCGCATTAGGCCGGACCACTAATGTGGTTTCCACTCCAAAGTAATACACTAGTACGGTCTCGTCTTTACGCGAGTTTATATTATCTCTTTTAATTTATTTTATGTCATTTTACGGATTTAAAATATATTTTTATATAAAAGGGTTTCAAATTTTTTAAAATGAACGTTATGGGATTTCTGATCATTACATATATCACTTGATTTGTATCAAAACGATGATACGATAATCCTTTTATATATTATTAATTAAAAGAATAAAAAATAAATCTTAGTCCATTTGTCTTGTTTCAATACCATAATCAAGAAATTGGCGTTACAAACAAATGACTCAGACACACAATTAATGGCCGAGTACTATGAATCTAAAACTTGTCCTTTTCAAAAATATAATATAATATATATATACATACATATACATACATATACATATATATATATATATATATATATATATATGTATATATATTGAAAGATAATGCAGAAAGATTGATCCACTTCCACACTCGTGTAAAAAACAGTGAATACAATGTCTTTTTCTTGCTAAAGTTAAAGAAATTCTCATCCATTAAATAATTCTTTCCTATAATAGATATCCAACCCCCACTTGTCATCTTTTCTATTGATTATAATTAAGTGTTGAATTTGGTATTTTTTTTTTTATTATTATTAAAATATTCGCATTTTGGTTCACACTTACTTAGGACACGTGGAAAATAAATGGCAATTTTTTATAATTTCCCTTTTAAATTATTTATTTTTTATATTTTTATATATGTGACTAGAATATATTAATAAGGTAATAACAATTTTATTTATAATAAAAAAGGTCACGAGTTTAAATTTCATTTAATGCGATAGTTTCTGTCATATATTGAAGTGTAATAGTATATCGTGGCACGAACTCATGTACTTAGATCGTGATAACTAATATCAAATTGGTCTGTCCATTAATTAATCTTGAGTTTAGGTATATTATGTTCGATTAGGATATGACTATACTTATAGTCGTAACATGAACTTTTAATTAAGCTAAACTCATTATAAATGATACATAAGATTGATGATTCGATTCTCACTTTTAACATTAAATATTGTCAACGTAATTCAAATCAAATTTAAATTAGTGGAAAAAAAAAATATTGGTAAATATTAGTAGTGTGATCCATTTGGATGTACTTCAAATGAATGCAGAGAGTAGTACTGGCAAAATAAATCCATTGTCGTGAATCGGG
The DNA here is from genome assembly GCA_025388415.1 of Cynanchum wilfordii. Taxonomy (NCBI): domain Eukaryota; kingdom Viridiplantae; phylum Streptophyta; class Magnoliopsida; order Gentianales; family Apocynaceae; genus Cynanchum; species Cynanchum wilfordii. Next base: position 757,901 of record JAHSUH010000581.1, on the reverse strand, counting down.
ACAAAAGTTTTTTTTTTTTTTTTAAGTAATAATAGCAGGGAAAGGACGGGGCTGTGAGTGACAGTCACGTCAGTCGGCTCAGTGCCCCGTCCTATTTTTAGAGTGAGAGAGAGAAAAAGTAAAAGGACAAACTTCTCAAATTTCGATGCCACGATAAATTACACGATAAACTAATTTTATCGAGAGAAATTGCATGTATGATGATGGGTTCACGATCGTTAAAAAAGCTTGAAACGGGAACCGATTTGATCGCGACTGCTTATCGGCCCCTCTTCTCTTCAAGCCGAGTGAATTAAAGAAGACGACCCATGCTTCCACTCCCTCTCAATCACTTTCAAATATATATCTAAAAATTAAATATAGATATATATTTTTTTTAAAGTTAAAAATAAATTCATCACGGTTTCAACTAATTCGGATTTGCTTTTTTTGTGTGCTAAGTTCAACTCTTACTCGAGAAAAACTTCTCACGTTAGTTAAACCATTTGACTAATCCAACTTTTACTTGGGGTAGAAAAACTTCACCGTAATTAAACCATTTGATATATAAAGTCATCATGGTTTCGACTAATCCAAATTTTGATTCGGGTTGCATCCGTCGAGTCCACTCTTACTCGAGGAAAAGGCTTCACATGACCATCACAGTAAATATTGAACTCTTAATCTCTTTTAATATTCATAATGCGTTTTTCTATTCCGCAGTAAAGATGAAATTATATGAACAAAAATGTTTTTTTTTTTTTTTTTTTTTTTGTTTTTTATTCAACCTATAGCACAACTACAGCATTGGAGAGAAAGTTAAGTTTCTTATTGGGCTCTTGTGGAGCCCAACCTCTGTCCAGATACTTAAAAAACAATATGGGCCTCAACTAATGATATTTATTATAATTAAGGAAAAATTATCAGATAATTGTAATTTTTTATTAAATTTAATTGGGAAAAAAAACAGAGTAATTTGGATTAAAATTCGATAATTAAGATATTAAGAAGGATTTGGTCACCAAGAATTTCCCTAAAATAGTCTCCTGGGGTGATCTCAGATGAAGTATTTATCTTTATGAAAAAATAAAGGAGGTCTAAAACAGGCAACGGCGGATCTGTGCACCGAGTTGTTCTGAAACGACCAATTAAAAACTCCACAAAATCTCCTACCTTTCTGATTGATTATTGGGTAAAGAGAAGTCCAACGTTTGACCTTAAAGAGATCTAAAGTCATTGAATTTACCCACCTTCATCAAATTCCCTCCCTGTTATTTTCTTGCTAATTACAGAAAACAAGAATCCCATCTCATCATGGGTTGTGTAAGTCTCTCTTTTTCTTGCCTTTAATATGGAATTTTATCTGGGTATTTGATACGGGTTTGTTCAGAGTTGTATTTTTTATATATATATATGTGTGTATATAACAATGAAGAGTAATTATTCTGCTCTTCCCAAGACTTCTAGTATAGATGTTCAAGTTAAAGATGAAAACTTTAGATCCGGAGATGTGTCTTCCATATTGATGCCTCATGGTCCAGAATATGGGTACGTGAAGCCACCCAATACGGATGATTTTGAGCTAGATGATGACGTTGATTTTGATAATTTGCCCCTTGTGTTTGGTGAAACGAATTCTGAATCTGGGATTTATGGTGCAGTTTTTAATCTTACCACCTCTGTCATTGGGGCAGGTATTATGGCCTTGCCTGCGACAATGAAAGTTTTAGGTTTGGTTGCAGGTGTTACGTTGATAGTTTTAATAGGATTTTTATCTGAACTTAGTGTTGAATTGCTTGTTCGATTTGCTGTTCAATGTAAAGCCTCTTCATACGGGGAGGCTGTTCAAGCTGCATTGGGCAGGACAGCTAGGATTTTGTCTGAAATTTGCATCATTGTGAATAACGCCGGTGTGCTGGTTGTTTACTTAATTATTATGGGGGATGTCATGTCTGGTTCAATCAGGCACATTGGCGTGTTTGATCAATGGTTAGGTCATGGATTTTGGGATCATAGAAAGCTGTTGATTTTGGTAGTTTTGGTGCTTTTTCTTGCACCCCTTTGTGCTTTAGACAAGATTGAGTCATTGAGCTTGACTTCTGCTGCTTCTGTAGTTCTTGCAGTGATTTTTGTTTTAGTTGCTTTTGCTGTGGCATTTATTAAGCTCGTGGAAGGGAAAATTGAGGCTCCTAGGATGACTCCTGATTTTGGGTCCAAGAAGGCAATATTGGATTTGCTTGTGGTGATTCCCATTATGTCAAATGCTTATGTTTGTCATTTCAATGTTCAACCTATTTATAATGAGTTGGAGGGACGGTCACCTCAAAAGATGAATCGTGTTGGGAGGATCACAGCAATTCTTTGTGTTCTCATTTATGCAGCAACTGCCATTTCTTGCTATTTACTATTTGGAAAGGACACTGAAGCTGATGTGCTGACAAACTTTGATAAGGACCTTGGAATTCATTTTAGTACAGCTTTAAACTACATTGTCCGTGTTGGTTATATTCTTCATTTGATTCTTGTTTTCCCTGTCATCCATTTCTCACTGAGGCAAGCAGTGGATGCATTGTTTTTCGTAGGATCTGCTCCTCTATCAGATAGTAGAAAGAGGTGTTTGATTCTAACTGTTGTGCTATTGGCACTCATATATCTTGGATCTACAATGGTTCCAAACATTTGGACTGCATTCAAATTTACCGGAGCAACAACAGCAGTCTCTTTAGGCTTTACATTTCCAGCTCTAATTGCACTAAGGTTGAGCAAAGAAGGAATTGGTTTAAGCTTTTTCGAAAAGTTTATATCTTGGATCATGTTGATACTAGCAATTATAGTCAGCATTGCTGGAGTGATTGGAAACATTTATAGCATTAACAGCAAATCTGAATGACCTTTCTCGAATATTTGTAGCTTATTTGGGGATAAATAAAGATTAAAAGAGTATGACATTATGGGATAAATTCTTTCTTCACATGTTGCTCTGATGCCACTGTGGTTAAATAGCAGAGACAGGAAATTTGAGCTTGTGCCAGTTTTTGAACTCAAGTGGCACATTTCAGCAGTTTGCTAATTGGTTTTTCAAGTCCTATGCATTCTTGCTATAACTCGAGGAGATTAAAGGTGCCTCTCTGAGCTTGGAGCTCAACCAGCACATAGGTTGCAACTGTAGGGACACGCGTGTTTGTTATAGTCTTGCAGCAGCTGTGTGTATTTCTCCCTCTTGCGCTCAACAACTTTTCTGGTATTCATGTCCTTTTTAATATCTTTTGTACAACTTTGATACTTAGGTCCATTACACTGTATGATATAGATGCAACAATTCTATGACATATTGCAATCCAATTTTTCTATGCATTCATTATTCATAATTTACACCTAATGCTTTCACATTTCATAAAATTCATCATTTCTCTGTTTCTTGGTGTTCAATGAAATCCAGAAAGTTAATGTTATGGAGAAATTTAAAAAAAAAAAAAAAAGGAAGAACAGGTATCTGGATTAATCAATTGCCATTCATGATAATAAAAGATAAAGAAAAGCGTGCAAGAGTGATGATCAGGAATGGATTACAGTTAGTTATCTTGCAATTGTTAACTGTCAAGCTGACTTTTATTATTAATAACAACCACGAGAGCTGCATGAGTATCTAGCAGAAAAACCTGTAATGATGTCGTACATCTTTGGTATTTGAATTTCTTTCCCTGTAATGCTGCGGATTTTGTGAATAATGCTGATGAATGGGTTAGTAGGAAAGAGCTAGAGATAATATGAAGACAAAAAGTACTTTTGTTTGTAGGATAGAATCCAAATCACGGACTAACATGAACATTTGCCTCTTCACATGGATAACAGTGAAGTATTCTTGTTTTTTTCCCGTGATTGAAACATGGGATTTTATATCCATGAGGAATATCTTGGATGCATGAACCCTGTATCTGTAGCAGTCAGAGAAAAGACTTCACCCTTAGCTCTTACTTGAACTCGTAATGTATAGCACGTGTATGTTCATTTTGGATGAATCAGTAGAAAACTACATGGAGACATAAGATATTTGCTGTTCTTGACCACAGTTGTTGAGAGAGAGCAGTCATGAATCAGTTGTTACATTGATGATGAGACATAACAACAAAAACATGTAATAACAGAAGTGGATGATGACAAGGGAAAACCTAATACACAAATTAAAATCATCAAGTCAAATCATGCTAACTGTTTTTTTTTTTCATGGATATTATTATCAAATCTAAAACCCATCTTAATAGTCTCTTTCATTAATTAAAGAAGTAAAAGTTACTCAAGATTTAGGGGAAAAAAAGAAAAATCTTATCCAAGATCATATTTGCTAATGAGGGTGCATGTGGTGCTATCTCAATGCTAATCATTTAACTATGGTAAAGATGAATTTGCTTTGCCTAATACTATTTTAGATTATGAGTTCAACACTAGTTATTAGAATGAGACTTTTTCCCTATAAGAGTCAAACACGGCAAGTCTATCGACTATTAGTGTAAAAAAAGCAACCCATATGCAATTTGAATTTTGATTCAATGAATGATGCCTCATGCCTCCTGGTGATGGACCATTAGAATAGAACCCATGACAAAAACAGAAGAGGAGGGGGCGGGGGCTACTTGTAGTGGTTGACCCCATTGAAGAAAACACTTTTCCAGGCCGTGATTGATGGCAGCATATCTCCCATCCATGGATTTCTTAGTTCTCACTCATATATAAAAAAACAAGCCGATTTGCCTTTCACATTTTTACTATTCTTGAAGAGAACATGCCTTAAAAGACCCCACAGCTCTATTCTTTTTTCAATCTCAAGTTTTTTTTAAAATTTTTTAACTATAGTACTCTTATTAAAGCTACCTTCAATGGAGAGAATCAAATATTAGAAATTTTGGTTCTTTCTTTAAACTCTTTCCCCTCTCCAATATCCCTCTTTGAAGTTTCAACTTTTACACACACACACACATATATATATATATCCATCTATATCTCAAGCTCATCATAAAACAAAAGTCATGGACTGGTTTACATGGCTCTCAAAAACAGGCCTTGAACCTTCCTTAGTTTATGAGTATGGTCTAGCTTTTGCTCATAATGAGTTAGAGGAAGAAGACATAGCTTACTTCAACCATGAGTTTTTGCAAAGCATGGGGATTTGTATAGCCAAACACAGGCTAGAAATCCTCAAACTTTCCAAGAAAGAGAAAAGATCCATCCCACATCCAAATCCAATGTCCAAGCTCATCATTGCAATCAAGAGAACAAAGAGGAATCTTTCCAAGTATATTCGCATGTGGGTTCACAGAGAGGATTCTTCATCAGCACTAGCCATTGTTCCAAGGCGCAGTTACAATTCTAGTTCAAGATGGAAGAATGCTATGCTGAAGAGGAACAACAAGAAATTGATGATCACAGCCAAGCAAACCGGCAACCGGCTTCTCCTGACAAATGGTAGTCCTAGTCCTAGGACTACTCCTACCATGTTCTTACCTAGTATTGCTCGAATTGAGAGTTTCTCAAGTAGTCCCATGGTGTATGATATCAAAACCGATGAAAAAATGGATGCAGATTATGATGATTACTGGTCATCTGCTCTTGAAGAAATCAGGTGGGATACAATGTTTCAGAATCTCAAACCAACTTAACTTAAAAAGACAAATCTTTTTTCTGTCAATTTGATTATATTCAATTTGTATCTGAAATGAAACCCTTCTTTCTTTCTTTAGTTTTTCTTCTACCAGAGAATTGTTTTGAATATTAATCTGGGATTGATGATTGTTATTAGTTAAAGAGGAAAGATTTGATTTTTTTGCTATAGTAGTGGTGGTGGGTCTATCCCTTAAGCCCACCATAGCTTTACTTCAGAGTCTGTAATGTATCAGTAATGAGATTGTCTCTACTTTTGACTGTTTGTAAACCATCTTTGCTCTTTTTTCTCTTTTCCCACTCCAAAGGTGGATTCTGTGCCTTCCCTCCCTCCTTCCCTGTAACCCTTTTTTCTTGAATGTTATGTGAAAAAACAGAAATCTTTAGCATGTGTTGTTATTCTGATAAAGCTAAAAAACCCTCGTAATTCTACTTTGTAAAGTAAAAAAAAAAGAAGAAAGAAAGTAAAAATCTTTACCTTTCTTGTAGAAGGTTCATCTTGCAGACAACAAATCCTGACCATTAAGGAAAATCAAGATTTGATTTTTGAATTTTCATCACTACCAAAGATGCATCAAACGAAATGGGCAGCACAAAACAGGGGCTCCAGTAAATTTATTTGGAATTCAATGCTGAATCAGAGCATTTCTGACATTTATATATATAATGGATCAGATCTTAACTAAGCTCTCATGAATGCTCTGTGATTCAATCTCAAGATGACATTGAAATTCGAAAAAAAAAAACACCCACCGAGGAAAAAAAAGAGATTTTCTAGTGAAAAACGAGGTCAGCCAGTTCTTCCAAAGTAGTACAAAAGATTCGAAATTTGATATTGATCGTCACCTTCACATGCCGTATATTTCTTTTTTCTTGACTAGGGTTTTCAGGTAAAGTCCAGAATAACAGCTTCCAGAGAAAAATTTCCAATAATAAAACTTCTTATTGTCAAAATAGTACGTCTGTGTTCACAGGAAAGGAAAAGTTATACAATAAAGCTCCAAACTTTACCATTGCTTACCTTACCCCATGGCTTTAAAATAAAGATTACATGTGCCCATGTTTTCATGTGAAAAAATAGCAAAGTAATAATGTATGTACCCTTCCTTTTCCAAACAAAAACAGTTCGTTCAGCCATTGATGAAGAAGAGCTTACTACTATTTGGATCACAGAGAAAAAGGTTAGACAAGCTTTTTGCAAAGGAAATCAGAAGGTAAGCAAAAAAAGAAAAAAAAAAGCATTCATGATCAAGCGTTCGTGCCAAGGAATTGAAAACGACTTAATAATAATCATTGAATACACATTATTTGATAAAATGCATTGGTACTTACTTAGTTTCAAAATCTTAATCAGCAAGTTTCATGGAAGAAAAAGAGGGGAAAAAAACATGAATTCTAAAGTGCTTTACAAATTATTAATTGATGATTACCTATGGTTTTAGTATTATTATCACACGAGGAACCCCATCTCTGATATTCTTTATTTTTTTAAGGTAAAGATTTTGGGTATAACCCAAATGTTCAGTTTCCTTCTGCAGTTGATCAGCCTGATTACTATTTCTTGAAATGAATATAAAGATTTAAATGAAACTTAATTCCCAAAATATTATTAATTTAAGCAGTGATTTCAGATATCGGATAGTCATATCGAGGAAATATGAGATGTTTTATAGGTAAAACTTGTCATTCTTTAGCTCAACTAATCAAAGAAAGCCTTCTTTAGGGGAAGGAAGATGACTTGACATATATTGTCCATTTCTTCTTGAATGTGTGTGGTGGACTTGAACCTGCCATGGATGACCGAGTTCTAATTAAAAAACATGACCAATAAAAGTCTATATATATATATATATATATATATATATGAACTTTCTTTTTCCAAGCCGTGAATGATGGATTCCTGCTTAGGGTTATTATGATCAGAAGAATTTCTTTAGTCTCACTCTTCAGATTTGTCACCACTTCTTTTGGCCTATTTCACAAGGCAAAAAACACTTCTTTAATTTAATGAGAGCTTCCAGGTTTTTCTTCCCTTTTGTCACTCTCAAGTTCACCTACCATCCAATCAATGGAGGACTAGTTACACCAAGTCCACAATCTCTCACCCTCTTTCTACTTGATGACTTTAAAAAAACACTTTTTTTTTTCCCCCTCACTTTTCACCTTCCTTTCTTTATATATATGTATTTTTGTAGAGAGACATACATATACACTCCAAATATAGCCATGGACTGGTTTTCTTGGCTCTCAAAAACCGACCTTGACCCTTCTCTTGTTCATGAATATGCCATTGTTTTCTCTCACAATGAGCTTGAAGAAGATGATATTTGTTACTTTAACCATGAGTTTCTTTTGAGTATGGGCATATCAGTAGCTAAACATCGGCTAGAGATTCTGAAACTAGCAAGGAAGGAGAAGCAGAGAATCACCAGATTACGTCCCATTATATGGTTCTTGATTGCTATCAAGCAGACAAAGAAATATCTTGCTAAGCGTATTCGACAGGATGATTCAGCTCTCTCAATTGTGCCTGCACAGAGAAGTTACAGTTCAAGATGGAAAGCAGCAGCCATGTTGAAGAGTAACAAGAAATTCATGGCAGCTGCTGCTGCTGCTGCTAAACAAGGTAGTAGTAGGCCAATGCTTACATATGGGGGTGGAATAATTGGTTATAATGATGATATTACTCAACCAGTTGAGTCAGGTCAGACTATACTGATGCTCACTAATGGAAGTCCTGCAATGGAATCTCCATATCTAACTTACAGCTTTTCAAGTCCAAACTGTCTAGAACTTTCTAGAAATGACAAAGTTGATAGTGGTGATGGTGAAGAAGATTTGGCTAATAGGATTGAATCGATGAGGTGGGAAAGCATGTTTCAAGATTTGAAGCCTACATGAAGGTATCAGTATCAGTCCTTTTGGTTTGATTTCTTCCTTCTTTACCTTAAAAATAATGTATCTATTATTGTACCAGATTTCAGTAGGATCTGTTTCTGACATGGGTTTATGCCCATGTTCTATTATTGTACCTTGATTTTGACACAGAAAAAATACATTGTCTGTACAAGTTCTATATATTAGTCTCATATATGCATATACATACATATACATATATTCTTCTATATATACTGAGATCAATCAAGACAAAGTATCCCAAGTTCAAGAAGCTTGTTAAATGCAAGATCTCTCTTTTATATATGCATATATTTATGGTAAGTGAAAAGTACAGTGGGGCATTTATCCTCCAGCATGGATAAAATTAATAGTTTTAAACTACGACAACATGTAATTATTATCTCATCAAATTGTATAGAAGGATTAGGGAACAATATGGTAAGAGATACAGATGCTAGAGGAGGAGATAAAGAGCCTACCTCAACAACATGTTATTTATCCGGGGGAGGATTTCCCAAATACTACGCGTTTTCTCTAGTCTCTAAAGCAGATAGGTAATCTTGAAAATCAGTGGCTAGAAGAAGTCTCAGGAAGACGGAAAGATCCCCCAGCATAAAGCATTTGATAAACTGGTCTAATTCTGACAGTCAGGATTATGCTCAAGAGAGTGCCAAGACCACAAACTCCAGCTAAGACGAGGAATGTAAGTCTATAGCAATCGGGGCCAAAGCAAGAAGTTCCTCCTTGTTTTGCAGCTTCTGAATCATACACATATCCAGCAAGTCCACCTGAAAAGAGAAGTGCACCAATAGGATTCCCAAGTGCCATGAAGTTAAATATTATCCCGAAATTTCTCAACCCAAAAAGTTCAGATACAGTTGGAATCATTATGGAAAAATGAACACCAAAGCAAATTCCGAGTAATGCTGTTGCAGCATACAGAGTGCCATTCAGAGCTGAAGCATATAGAAGGAATGTAATGATCATGATTAGTTGTGTGATAGCCATCAAAAATGTCCGAGGAATCGCTTTCGACCTGACACAGAAAATTTTTTAAAAAATAAAATTATGTCCATAAATTAGAACAAAGAAACCACATGTACATGCTTACACACATAAACACAATATAAATCAAGTTCAGTAATTGGGATCACCTGACAAAGAGTTCTGAAACAACACCAGCCCCCAAACGGCCCAAGAAATTGCAAAAGCTGAATAAACTTAACAGCACTGTAGTATCACTCATTCCAGCACAAACACCAATTTGTGCCAAATTATTAAGAACAGTCACACCAGATCCTACCCCCAGGAAGTAAACAAGCCACAGAAGCCAGAAATCGGCTTTTATTACAGCTTCTCGAAATTTAAAGTCTTCCCCTCTTCTTGGTTTTCGTTTTTGCTTCACTGCACCCTCACCAACAGCTAGAAGCATATCTGTATACGACATATCCTCTTCATTCTCAATAAAACTTCCAAGATATGTTGCTGATGATGAAGGTGTTAAAAGAGGATTTGTTTGATCTGAAGCCCCTTCACTTGCATTTAAGTTATCTGAAGAAGCACTAGACTGGCTGGATTTCTTATGATTTGCAGGGAATAATGTCATTTTTAAGGGAATTACAAGAGGAGACATTAAGAGGACAACCATTATGACAATGAATGTATAATTTATCCAGCTACTTAAAGATAAAGCATGATTCAGAATGGTTGTGGTAAGAAGGAAAATAGCTAGAATGAGACTTGCTCCTTGAGTGAAAAGGAAATGGATATGTTCTGACGAGTCTTCTCCAGAAGCCGGAGTGCAAGGCCGGACAAAGAACATCATGGCCAAACATAATATGGGCACACCTAATGCAAGGACCAACAATAGCTTGGAAGGTGAATTATTAAGTACCATAGTGTAAACCTCGGTATAAACTGCTGCACTGAGCCCAACATAGCCTTTGAGTATTCCAGCAACAGTGCCCCTACTAAGTGGGAAATTCCTCATGTTGGTGACAAGAACAGTTGTGCCAAGCCATGCACAGCTGTTTGTGGCAACACAGAGTGCAATAAACAACTGATAATGAATAACAATGAATCAGTCTAGAATTAAAGCTCAAAATACAAAGTGTTGAATGTAAAAGAAACAGAAAAAAATACGGAAGCTCTGCCCTCCGATGTGCTAAGAAAGAGTGACAAAAGGCTTCCTTGTCAAGCATTCCATCATCATTCACTGAAAGAATAGAAGCAAAAGGCAGAAAGCCTCTCTCTAGGAATTTGAGCAACAGAAAATGCTTCTCCCATTTTTCTCTACCTATTCTTTAGAAAGGTAGCAGAAATGGAAAGAAACAACAAACTAAAGCTAGAGCCAGAAGGTGTAACAAAGAACTATCCTAATTTCCAACTGATCAAGAAAAACTCCAGAATGACTAATTACTTAACAAGCATGATCACACAAGAGTACAAAATAAAAAGTTCAAGCTTTCTAGAGAAAGACTGGAGCTTTTAAAATCCTTGAAAATAAGTTAGGTGGAAGAAGAAACGAAAGAAATATGAAAAAGCCATAGATACAACCAAATATTGTGGAATCTACAACCCAATTTAAGAATTTTCATCATATTCATAGTCCCAATAAGGAAAGAAGAACAAGAACAGCATATATTAAAATCAAAACTGGCTCATTTTAGCTCATTACAACCTTGGAGAGTTATACATAACACTTAAGATATCATACTGAGGAAACATTTGTCAGGATCATTAGGAATCATATGACTACTACCCGATATATGTTCTTCCTTCACAGTGAAAATGCAATAATCTGATAAAACGATAGAGAAAGCCAATAAGCAGTTACTGGAAAACAAGCACACATACAGCCAATGCCAAAAAAGGAAACAAACAAAGATTGAGGTTGGAACTGAAATAAAGTGCAGTTCTTGAGGAAGAAAAGTGAATTCAACATTGGGAGGGGCAAAAAAAAAATGAAGAAATAAAGGAGAGGAACTTACAACCCAGTAAGGCATGGAAAGAACAGTTTTACTGACAGCAAGCCAAATAACACCATAGCCTAAGAAAGAAGTAAACACCCCAACAAGAAGAACAGCCCAAGGTGGGAACTTGTTGATAGCTATGCCCGGAAGAATACCGAAATTCTCTCCCAAATCATTAGCCACCCCGAGAATGGTAAGCTGCTGTTGAGTTAAACCCAGAACTGATTTCAGGGCAGGGGAAAACAGAGGAAAGTTGTAAGTATTCCCACAAGCAATTTGCACCCATACTGCAGCACCAAGTCCCACCCATGGCGGCCTACTTCCTGCTTTCAAAGCCACCATTATTATCTATCAATCTATAAACCCTGAAAGCCAAAAAAAAAAAAGCTTCTTTCTTGCACCAATTGCTAATGTTTTCATTCAGATTATGAGAGTAACTTTCATTGACTGGTTGATTTATAGACAACTAAACCACTAGAAAATAGAAAAGTTAGATCCAACTTAGAAACTAAAAAACAAAAAGACTGCTTCAGTTTAGTGGTTACGACAAATCAAGAAGGTGAAACGTGTATTGATGCAAGAACACAAAAACATTGAACCGAAATCTAGGAATTAGGGAAGTCCTATTTAGAATTTATATTTATGAAAAAGAAAAAAGAAAGTGTATTTAGAAAAACAAAATAAAGTCACTCTTGTCCGAAATCTTTATTATTAATGTAAAATTTATTCATTGCTGCAAATTTTTTTTTTTATAAAAAAGGTTGGGTCAGGTACAAGACCACCTAAAGTGGTTTTCCCAATTAAAGGAACCCAACCGCTAGAGAATGTTTCATTCGCTGCGAGGGTTACAGACTCGCTGAGACAAAGCTCAATCAGGTCACCTGGGTCCCCCAAGACACGGGAGAGAAGGCCCCAAGTCCACAAGACCAAGGATTATAGGCCGGCGACTGTCATCCCATAATACTCCCAAATAATTAACAGGGCTCACCCACCTAAAAATCGAACCTTGGATATTCATGTAAAGACTTGAGTGCTTACCACCCGAGGTGATTTCATTGCTGCAAATTGTGGCATTTGTTTGTTGGTACTAAATAAATAAAAGTAGAAGGTGACAAAAACGGGGCCCACCAATTTTTTTCACCCGCCTGATATTTTCTTCTTCTTTGAAGACAAAGTGCCGGGCAAGATACTGGAACTTACGGGAACTTTGTACCCGATTATTATGAAAAAATATTAACCCAATAATTCTTTTTTTTTTTCTTTTTTACTTAAATTTTTATTTTTATCAATTTGAAATTTAATTTTTTAATTAAAAAAAATGCTAAATATATGTCAAAATCTTAATTGGAACATTTGTCACAATTATCAAATCACACCTTATAATCTCCGAAATCATAATGTGCTGCTCCAGGGTAGTGGGCCGTCCATCATTACATTCCAGACTCTTATACTAATGCTGTCTGGACAGATTAGATGGCTTTATTCTTTCATACGTGTCATCTCTAACCTTCTTGATTGATTTCTTATGTTGGACCTTTCCACATTCTTTTTTTTGATAAATAGGACCTTTCCACATTCTATAAATATATATATTGTTATTATATTATATTATTGTTTACCAAAAATATAATATTATATTATTAGATTATTCAATGAAAAAAAAATTATATTATAAATATTATACGAGGTACCAATATATATTTTGCTTTGAAAATACGGCCCAGCTGATTCAAAAAGAAAACTATGAACTGAATCCGTAAAAATCCGTGGCCCATAAGGCCAAGGACTACATATAATGCAAAATAAGGAGTCCTGACTATTTTTTTTTAAATTTTTTTAATTATTTGATTTTCGGAGTCATGACTACTAATTTTAAATTCAGTCCATGTTATACTTGTAAAATCCAAATATTACTTGAGAAAAGTTTCATTACGACTCATCACAATTTTAACTTATGTATTATATAGACGGTTCGCAAAGCAAGAAGCACCAGTGGTCTAGTGGTAGAATAGTACCCTGCCACGGTACAGACCCGGGTTCGATTCCCGGCTGGTGCAATTTCTCTTTTTCCCTACCACCACAAATTCCATTATCTTATTAAAATATAATTTCAGTTTTTATTATATATTATATAACTGGTAATTAGCTGGTATCCATCATCACTTTTAGTCAGATAATTTTTTTTACTAATATTAATCCTATGATGCAATCATCTGACATCTTGATAAATCCACCGCACTAAAAGCCTGCACCGGACGTTATTATGATGCACCCTTTTGAACTGCACCTGCTACCAAAATTGAAAACAGAAAAACAGTCATTAAAATATTTCCCAATGGAATTCGCACTCACAAAAAATTAAAATATACATAAAATAAATAAAACACATATACAAAATCATTCAATTCATTCCCAAATACACATCAATCAAAATCCCCAAAATATAACAAATCTTTTACACAAGAATCGCTTTAAAAGAATTTTTTAAATTTTATTTTAATTTTGGAATTTCAAAACCATCAATTTGATCCCCCTTGAAAATGTGGGAGAAAGAACAAATTGAATTCCTGGATCTGAAAATGCAATCCAATCTTACTTTAAAAATTTTACTTAAGTTTTTTTACTGTATATTTTAGTGTGGCAGGCAGATGTGTTTTGAAATTAAAGGTGGGAAAAAAATAAATGCTTGAAAGATGGTTTCCTTTAATAACCATCCAATAGCATCACCGTTACACAACCAAACCCCCCTACTGATTCGAGTACGGGTATTTTCAGCCTACTACAGAGGAGAAGCTACAAAACACGTCCAAGAATCGACTCACTGAGCTAACTCGGTGACTCAGTCTCATCGCCAAAATTACTCGCTCGTAACAACTGTACATTAGGAGGAATACGCCCGCAAGGCCTTTTAGGACTCATCTGATTTAGCCATAGCGGAAAGCCGACTCGGACGAGGTTTAAAGTCACCGCGCCGTCTAAGATGATGAGATGATGGCCGAATGAGAGCCGCGAGAGCTCTTTTCACTAAATCACCTTCGACGGTTCCAATTCTGACCAGCGAGTTCGTCATCGCCGATCTCTGCATATGCAACTGATGACTCGAACGGTTATACGACGAAGAAGATTGATAACTCCGATTGTTCGCGTTCTTATGCAAACTACAGCGGAATGAGCCTGGATGAGTGGTGGGCGAACACATACACGTCTTCTTCTGATTCGACGGTACCGGAGTGCTGTTCTGCCGTTGTTGACGAGGCGAGACGACGATCGAACGACTACGAGATGCAGAGAACCGAACAGACGGAGTTGGCGACAGAGATCTCTGTAAATTGACTCGAGAAGGAGATGTGGATCGGGTCATAAAGCGTTTGGGCTCAGGCACGGCTGAGAAATTAGAGAAAGTTGAAGAAGAAGAAGAGCAGAAACGGCCCAACGGTGAGTTTGAGCGTTGAAAGCTGTGATTGAATTCTGAGCCGTTAGATTTGTTGCCCTTCGATGACGATGACATGATAACCATATTTAACTGAAAACAATAGACAACAGAAGAGAAGGAATGATTATATTTAGAGCGCCGTGTGGCTCTCCATTTTGGCAAACCTAAGCAAGACTGAAGCAACGTTTATATAGCAGAGGAAGACGATGGCAATTCCGTGATTAAACGAGGGTTTAGAGGGTAATTTAGTAAATTAGCAGTGGACCGGCCGTTGGATGGAGATAAGGCCATAGCGGGTGGGGGGCATGAGTGGGTTGGGCTTTCCAGTGGGTTACAAAACAAAAAAGCTATGGGCTGGCAAATTAAAACTCGGAAACAACGCGTGATGACTACACAACACTCGTGACGCGCGGATTTAAGTATCACATTTTTCTTAATTCATTTTTTTTGGGTGTGCGTAAGGCACGAGTAAGGGATGCGAGAGTAGGAAAGAAAAGAGGCGGTGATAATGCTTAGGCTCCGATATTGGCGCCATTTGTCAACGGATTTTGAGGGCCGGTCACGGTTTTTGGACACGTACATTAATAAACCCGCTGTGTTGCCCCCAGTTTATTGGAGAAACTACAGAAATACCTCAAACTGCTGTTGAAATAGTGTTAAGACGAAAATACCCTTCATTTGCCCTTAAATTTCCATCCTTTAAAAGAATATAATAATAATAATAATTTTTTTATTAATTTTAAAAGTTAATAAATTTATATATATATATATATATATATATCATAGCTGTCACGGTCCATACTTGTATGAGTTGAGATCCGACCTATACCACTTTAAAATAAAAAATAAATATATAATAATCTATAAAAATGAATTTAAGTAAATATATTTATTTAATTTGAAGTATCATTTTCGATACGATACTAAATAATTGTCAAACTTAGTTCTCGAAAAGAAAGGAAAAAATCACGTAGATTGGGTGGGTAGTGGGTTCGTTTGGAGGTTGTGAAATTTAAGTGATAATAAAGACGAGTTATATAAATAGAAAGATTGGTGGTGAGTGGTCCAGTTGTAGTATTGTCCCTTTGAAGCCAGTCTACAAATCTCTATCTAAAAAAAGTAAAAATAATTTTACTCTTTCTCCAAAAAAAAAAAAAATGGAAATAAATTTTGTAACTTTTTTTTTCCTTTTTTGTTTATTATATGTGTATATATATATATATATTATATTTTTTCTTTAATATATATTTTATACCTTACTTTTTTAAATTTAATTATAAAGTTTAAATTCAAATGTGTATAATGCAAACCCCCAATTTTTATTTTTTATTTTTTTTTTTAGACTATCTAGTATCCAGAGTCATCACGACACCGATTAATTTAGATTTGGTTTGAGTTGTACTTGCATAGTCTAATTCTTTTTTAGAGGAATGTCTCACTCTGGCTCTTACGTAGAACTCACAAGAATGTTGAACCTTTGACCTCATATAACATTTACAATACATTTTCCTATTATGTAAGTAAATGACTTAATACATTTTGATTTTGACGTCAATGCATGGCGCCTTAGTTTGGTGCCAACCTTCAACACAAAAAGAATGGATCCACGAGTTTATTTCTTGTTACGATTTGGACTCATGAACTCTCAATTCAATTATAATTGTGATAATATTTAGAGTTAATTATGAATATTTAGTCTCATACTTTTACATCTTTACATATTTACAATAATGAGAAGCGTGATAATTACAAGTGTAATCCGGGACAGTAATCCACCCAGGGAGGTCCAACAGTGCGTGTATATCCGTACTTGCGACTATATCTCAAACTGTAGAACCCCGGATAAAGTTTAAATCATTAACCTCTTGACAAACTATGAGGTAAGAGAGAAACTCTTAGACCAATGACCAGGAGAGATTCGAACCCTCAACGAAGAAACTCCTAGACCATTAGGCCATGAGAGAAACTTCAAAAGAGGCTTTAACCTATAAATAACTTATGAATGCTTAAGGATATTTTTAATCAAATTTAAAATAAAACCTTTCTGGAGTAGAAATTAAACTTAGTTGGAAAAAGAGTAAAGAGTTTTTTTTTCATGACCACACAACTAAAATCATAACACGTGTTTTGGTTTTTTATACCAAAATTTGGTGTTTTCATATTGGCAAGATTGTTTGTTTGATAAATCCTCGTGAAATTTCTATCCGACATCCTTTCTTAGAGTTTGGTCTATGTTTAATGACTTGTTAATGTTACGTCCTACATAGTTTTAGGCCCTTCCAAATAAATAACGTTAAATCCACGAACTTATTCAAAATTGGACAATTTCAATTTGAGTTGATAACTATTCTCTTTTCAGTCCATACACGTATTCTTCTCAATAATTATATATATATTGTGTGGGTAGCATTTGATATGGAAATATTATTTATATATATATATATATATATATATATATATATTATATATATATATATATATATATATATATGTTGAGATCAAAACACAAATATGAACAATAACGAAAGTAAACAATAAGAATAAGAGATATAGAGATTTATGTGATTTAATTAAAAAGACTTATATTCACTGTTGCACTAGAATTGTATTTTTTGCACTTACACAATTATGATTCACAAATTACATAGGTAATAAGAGGTGTCAATAATTGGGTCAAACGTTATACGAATATTAAGCCAAAAAAAGTGCCCCTAAAAAACCCTACAAGGGGCTCTGCCCTCTTGACCCCAACTCGCTGTCCGGATAGCGAGACCTCAACCGTGGTGCTCGCGCTCTCATACTTTGGCAAGTGTCATGACAAACAAAAATTTCTGACGACTATCAACAACTATACATTCTTCCGATTATGAATATAAACAGACGATTATTAGTATAAAATTTTCAAAGTAATTGTTTAATAATGATATAGGAGGGTGTTTGTCTCTAGCAAAAAAAAAAAAAATCCAATTTTCTTTTCAACCTTATCGTTTACTTTTAAGAAATAAAATTAAAAAAAAAAATTAAAGAAAGTGTTTGGTAAGTTTTATGATCATGTTTTAAGTATAACGTAAGATTTGAAGATTATGGTCCGATAAGGTTGGTCAAAGGATCTCCTTTCCTACGTTCTCAAGCTTTTGATCACAATAATTGGATTCTTTAATTTTTATTTTAGGAGTATTAAATTAACATTTTTTTTTTTTAATTGCTTTCTGAAAATAAATATTATAATATTTCATGGGGACCCATTCTCACATGTAGAGTTGAAACTAATGCAGACATGAAATTATATTTGATTTTTTATTTTCTTTCTTATCAAGAAAATTAAATTCAACAAACTCCTCACGATTTTGTTTTTGGACACTTTCTCAAAAGCTTAATACCAATAAAGTAGGTAAAATACTTATATACTAAGCAACTCTTGTTTCATCTTTAAATTGGAGACTTGTGTTGATACTCTAACCCCAACATTATATAGTAGGGATGCCAAACTGAAACCACATCCCATAACAGTGAAATGGTCCAAATTCAACCAAAAGTGTTTGTAAAAACAGTAACTATTATTAGAAAGAAACATAAAGAAAATCTCAGTAAAGAAACAATAGGGATAAATAATGTAAGTAAAATTGCAAGAAAAATCAGAAAAATAAGATTTGATAAGATTCAACAAGTACGTACGTAATAATAATAAAAATATGAACAATAATAGATTGGTGAATTCAAAATCTTTCAATTTTGATATTATATTAAAATTTAGTGATGATGTTCAGTTTGTATCCGACTAATTCAACATTGAGATTTGATAAAGCACTATGACTGAAATGAGGTGTCAAATTCCCAACCTTTAAGCAAGGAGAGTGGTTGGAGGCAGCTTTGCAGCCATCTTGACCACAAACACTTGACAATTTTGATACTATATTAAAAATCAAGTTAAATTATATTGAGTAGTAAATAATTAATTAAGAAAAACAGTTTCTTGATTCTGCTTCTGCTGCTGCTGCTGGGCGTTGATGATGAAAAATCTTGAAGGCTTTGGCTGAAAATGGCTACTTCTCCTCCTGCAGCTGTGATATTCATGGCTACTACTACAAGATCTAAAGATCATGCGGATGAGGAAAGGTTTCACAAGGAAATTACTCGTCTTCGTCTTCGACATCATCATGTACCCTTTCTAATGTAATTCTAAAGAAAAGAACTAAAGATCAAGAATGCCCAAAAACTCACCTATACATACATATTCAAGAAACTGCTGATTTTATGTACATAAAGACAACAACTAACTACGTATTATCTTGAACAACATCATAGGACACTACTGTAATAAAAAATTAAAAAAAAAAACCTGTTTTTTTTGGAGTAGTTCATTGTGGGCGTTTGTTATCAAATGATGAAGATGATTGTTGATAAGATCTTGCATCATCAAGTTTGGCATATTTCCTCTGATGTCTATGTCTGGAATAGAATAGCCAAAACAGCAAAGAAAGTCCCACTGCAGATGCAACCATTGCCAATCCAATGTAAATCCATTTGGAATACAGCTTCAAATCTGGACAATGATCATCATGTATGGCTCTGAAAGCATCCCGAACAAAAGTGCAGTCCATTAAATTTGCCAGGAAAGGACTGTACCGAGACAGACCATAGCTCACATTTACAGCTGAAGACATCTGCTGATACATTCTTGGTGTCAATCGGCCTACTGTCGTGCACACATTGTTTCCCGAGACCTGGCAAATGAAGTTCTTCCAGACCTATACATTACAGCAAGAACAAGAACACAAATTTAATAAAATTTCAACACTGCTGAAGATTCAACCTTTGGTTATGGAAAACCAATCATTACCTCTGTAGCATTGGCGAATTCTACTTCACCGGAGGCGCATTTTCTGACAGACTTGTCCGGATTGAAGGGATTACAGAGTACAGGAACCAGAGGGCCTGATTGATTGTAGTATAAAGGCGAAGGCCTAGTATTATTAGCAGGAGGATTAATGTTTGATACGTTTGATATTATTCCATTAACCATCCCGACTAATTGATAAGTGACATTTTTGCTCTGAGACAATGTTTCTTGTGCTGTTGCTGTGTCCACGCATGGAAGAATGTCATCCAAAGCAGTGTGAGCAGTCGGGTTCTTGACCCATTGATCCAGTGCCATGCATGTATCACCAGTCGCACTTTCAGGGGGAAAAAAAAAAAAGACAGGATTTTTATAATTCTGAGTGATGATGATCTGATGATCACAAAATTAACTATAAAAACACAAACTTTTGCATTTCTTGAATCATCATCAGTTATCATTATCAAAAGTACTTTATTCTTGGTGGAATTCACACACATCACCAACAAAGTAGTAGGTGAATTTCATCATATAAAATTTCCACCTAATTGAGTAGTCAAGAAGAAATCATCCATGGCTAAGTGGACATATGATAATGACTTAGTGGGTCTCAAGAACAAATAACTCCTAAAAGGATAGAGATCAAGATCATAAGACCCCTTGAACTGTCATGGTTGAATCAAAAAATTGCAGAAACAGATAAACACAGGAAATAGCCAAAAAAAGTGCACAACTTTTGAACAGAAACCTTGTAAAACTTACTTATAGAGAGCTAAAAATACAGCAGACAAGATAAGCGTGGCCGTAACCAAGATCCAGCCAAGAACCACCAAGCTGCAAATGTAAATTTTTAAGACCTATCAGCCAAATTCAAGAATTTCGAAAGGGAAAGTATTCCTATCGAGTGAGAACTTACATGTATACAAGGCACTGTAAGCCCAGTGCAGAGAATACTGCAACCAATAGGGAGCCAAGGGTTAGATTAAGTATCATCAATTAAATAAACGAAGAAGATTAACAGAACAGAAAAGATCAGCAGGCTTACCGATACCAAGGAGAGTCAAGAAAAGCATTATGGCGGCTTCCACAATTAGAATCTTCCTCCTGCAGAGGATAGATAGGATACTTAACTAACTGAATGACAAGAATGAATCAATTATCGGGATTGAATGCTAAACAACATACTTACACAACATCTAAAATATCCATAATATGATTTTTGTTCTTATCAGTTTCACTTTCAAGAGTGTCAGCAGCAGAGTCAATCTTTGAATCAATCTGGTCTATATGGTTTTTGACATCTGAAGGTAAAGAGACTTGATCTACTTGAACCTGTTTAGCAGCTCCAAGATAATCCGACACATTTCTAAGATTCTCAACTGTAGAATCTGATTGGCTAACGACATAGTACAATGTATCTGTCGTACTTCCATGGAATTTTCCTTGTCCAGTGTAAAGAACAATGGAACCAACTCTGAAGCATAGCAGGAGATATAAAACTTAAACATGATTTCAAATAAAGAGAACCAAATATCAAAATTGACTGAAAAAAAGAGGAGGAAAAGCTTACATTGAAGCTATTGTGAATATTGAAAGCAAGATTAAAGAAAGGACATAAGGAAATCTATGGTGGTTAGAATTTCCTCTCCGGTGGCAGCAGCAGAACCAGAAGCAGCTGACCAGCAAACAGAAACCGATTACCGGAAACCAGATTATGGCTGCTAGAAGAAGAGGACTAGCGGAATAAACCACCGACTGGATTAGAAGTAAAACAGCACAAATCAGAACTGCCTTTAATGAAGCAAATTACAGAGAAAAATGGAGAATCAAAGAAAACAAATTGAAACTTACGGTAAGGTAATGTTTATCACTGATATTCCATCCGCCAGTGTAGTAAGCTCCATCACGAAGAGGGTCTTTCCTATGAGTTCTCTCGGCAGCCAAAACCAGCTAAGAGTTTTTACCATTTTGCACATCTTCCAAAAGAGACCTCTTCATATTCCATGACAAGATGTCATCTTCAACCACTTTTAACCCACCTATTTCATAAGCAAGAAACAACCAAAAAAAAAAAACCACCTTCAGAAACCAATTCGTCCCATGCCCACATAGAACAAAGTACAAGAAACAAGCTAGAACGACAGCAAAACCCAAAAAGACTCGATCTTTTTTTCTTTTTACCTGAAAAATGATCTGCATTTACAAGGGAGGAAGCTCCATTACCAGAAGATATGAAGATCGAGGTTGAAAGAACAACAAGAAGAACCCAACACATTGATTTGTTCCAGTACATCATAATTGCTCGTTCAAATATCTCAACCAACTTCCAATTTCCAGAAATCAAGGATGACAAATTGGTGAAGAGTTAGAAAACGAAATGAATCATTTACAGTTTCGTGTTGGACGGAAATGAAATAGCATAAAATAAGAAAGGCATCTAATACATAGTAGTTGTAGCCTGTCGGAAAAAAGTACCACGTGGCGTGGGAGACGGGGGATGCACTAAGATGTCTTAAAAAAAAAAACTGTAAGCTTTCCGTATACCGCGTTTTGGATTCTTGTTTCAGCGTCTTTTTTTACCAAGTTGACTCTTGAGATAGTCCGGATTCCAGGACACAGAACGGCCATAGCTGGATTTATTATTATCATAATAAAATCCAAAGTGTGTTTTGAATACTCAACTGTTACATTCTTTAAGTTCTATACAATATGGGAAGGTGAATACTGTTTCAACTTCATACTCAATTCTAAAATTAAGTATATATATATTTTTTAAATTTTGAAACTTTTTAAACTTCTAATATTACTCAATCTGAATTCGGGATTGTGACTAAAAGTCTAATATGAGTATTATATTTGATTTCGTGTAACATTCTCCAAATACAAGACAGTATCCTCTTGATTTTCTCATTGGTTTGTTCTTACAGATTCCCCTCCCTTCGTATAGTTTTTGGATCATGTGAGAGGAGAATCGAATTATCTCGTATTTATCTAAATGTGTCCTAAGAAATATTATATTAAGATTACTTATTACCGTACTCTTACAAGTATATTATTAAATACAACAAATGAAGTATAGGTAAACTATACGTAACCATGAAAATGAAGGAAAACATATATATGTATATATTGAGTGTCACCTAACACCAAATCCGATTACATGATCTAATAATAATATAATCAAACTTGGCGTCTAACATGAAAGGAGCGGCCACGGTTGCAGCCATAGACAGTGCAAAATGCTTGGAGAGTCATTAAGAACAAGAGCATAATTGCAGCCATTAACGTAAGACATTGCCAAGAACTAAACACATGAAGTTTCATGAAACTTCCAATTCTAACACTCCATTTTCCATTGTAATAGTTGTTAACATCTTCAATCACTTTGTCTAAGAAGGGTACTTTTGTCAATCTAACAGACCTGCTCATCCCATTCCATAGATTTGCCACTTCTTTGTCACTCTTCATTCGATTCAAGATGATCCCTTTTTCTCTGAGAAGCTTTGCATCCTCTTCTGTATCGATAATCCCATTCATTAATTCAGTGTATCGTGTGAAAACCAATGGCCCTGATGCATTGCAGGCTTCGTATGCAACCAAGTTTCTCAATACAACCTCTGTGTTCATGTCTAAACTGACTATGGGAAGAGAAAAGGCAGCATTTTTATAGTCAAAAGTTATGCTCTTTATGCCTTCATTTGTGGGTAGGAATTGTACACCAGCTTTAGAGAGCTCTGTTACAGATGGGATTGTGATTTCCTCCATTAATGGTGGTTTCAAGATAATATTGTTGGCTAAGTTTTCAGTTTGTTGGTTTTCTTCTTTTTTATACTCATGGAAGCAAAAGTATTCTTCTACAGGCTGTTTGAAGATTATAAATGGAGGAACATTAGAGATGATAGTCCATGGTATTTTCAGTATGACTTTTATAGGTCTGGAGTATACTATTCTGTTAATCAAACCAACAATGTCTTTGTTCAATTTGGATGATAACTTACTAACTTGACCAAAAAACCCTTTACCAAAAGAATTTTCTTCTTCTTTCATTTCATCCCCATCATGCTCATCAGTTTCTGTTATCTCAGAGAATGTTTTTTCTAATTCTGGAAGGATTACGCGGTAAAGAAAATCTAGCAAATGAGCAGAGTCTGATACCTGAGCTGCTTTCGGCAGTTCTTCGTTCATGTTGAATGGGGAAAGCTCCTTACAGAATCCTATCAACATGGACAGCAGCAAGTTATCTGCAACCTCAAGTGATGAATGTTGAAATTCCAACATTTTTCTGAATAAAAACAGAGGGATTTGATTCTCAAGCATTACCATATCTCTAAGAATCGCATTATGAGCAGACTTCTTTCCTGCAACATCAACCAAATGAGACATTCTTGAAGAAACTCTAGATAATAATGATTTCCCTTCTTTCACAGCATAGATATAAAGGAATTCCAGAAGAAATGAAGCATCAACAGCCATCATCCAAACCAAAGTTTCACCATTGAAATCTAGGTACTTGTGGTAGACAGCTCGAATTCTATTTTCAAATCTTGATAGTTGGTCAACAAGATGTTGGAATTTAAGATTCCGAAGCTGCTTTTGGGTGTTCTTGGCTGCAGCAAGCTTGTATCTCTCCATGTCATAGAGTTCCAACCGCCAGTGATGATAGGGACCTATTGCAACTGCTTGTGGTGTATAGGAATCTGGATGACAAGCCATAAGAGTTTTGGGAACACAGAAAATGCTCACAGGAATCTCACTGTCTTCTTCGAGCTCCTCTTCAAGGGTCTGGCGAATTTGAATAATCCAACGATCTTCATCAAAGACTGATTTCGAGCTTGATGTTGTCATATTTTGTGATCAGAGATTTCCTTCTGAAGAATAACAGTTTTAATATATTGAATAACAGAGATGAAACTTAGAGAATAAATGAATGAATATCTAACAAAATTTATCACAAAAAAAGTTTCATAAAACCAGCATTAATGACAAGTAAAGATAAAGAAGTCAATTAAATACACACAAGTGATATCTAATTAATGCTTTGCTCATTCATTTATGTTAAACTTAGATATTAGTGATTCTCAATATAATTTTCACCTGGAGATAGCAGATATATATGTGAAATGCATCAGGGGCACCAACTCATTAGTGCAGCCAATGTCATCTAGCAACAGGCACTTGGCGATTTATGTTTCCGATCTTTTGAAATATCTTCTTGAGATATTGCCATAGATTTCCTGGGAATTAGAATCAAATATACAGGTAGCCACAAGTATGCTCAATCATCTTCAGATCCATTGCTACCCAATTCTGTTCTCGGCTTAGCAGAGAGTCCTTTCTCTATCATTTCTTCGTCATACTTGCGTGCCATGTCAACCAAACCTTTCTGCACTAAAGCATCAATTAAAGCATTGTACGCAAATTCATCAGGACTGAGTCCATGCTCACCGATCTTCTCCCAAATAAGAAAAACTGGCCGAAGAAAACCCCACCTTCCAAACTTCCTCATAAGCATGACATACGTATCCATCCTTGGCCTAATCCCGTTCTCAATCATCCTATCAAATAACTTTAGTATATCTTTAGGCTTTTGAAGGCATCCAAAAAAGCAATGATATGTCAATACATTAGGCTCACAGCCCCTCTTGGACATTTCATTAAGCATTTCAATTGCTTGCTTAGTCCTTCCATTTTCACACAACAACTTCAGAATGGTGTTATAAGTCACCACATTCGGCTCACAACTTAACTCTATCATCCTGCGGTAAAGATTAACAGCCACATCCACACCTTCAGAAATCCCAATTGCCCGAATAACGGTATTATATGCCACAACATCTAATTTAATCCCCTTCTGCTTCATCTCCTTGTACAACTTCACAGCCTTCCATGGCTTCCCACTCTTGCACTGCACATCCATATAAATGGAATAGGAAAACAAGTCTTTCTTAACTCCTCTTTTATCCATTTCTTCCCAAAATTCCTTACATTTTCCCCACCACCTCATCTTAAACCATCCCCTAAGAATCATGTTATAGATTTTTATATTTAAAGTAAAAAACAGATGTTTCCCAACATTCTTGCTGCTACCAAAGCACAATTCTTCAGCTTCTATGACATGTTTGTGTTCACATAAAGCATCAATCAAATTTGAAAACGAAACATCATCTCTCAAATTAAACTCTTTCATGCGATCAAAAGTATCAATAGCTTCTTTAACAAGATGAGCTGATAGATAACGTTTGAACATAATCCGAAATGTAGTATAATCAGGCTTAGCAGATGAACTATTCCTCATCTTCTCAATTAAATCCCACGCACTATCAAACTCAAAAAACTTACCAAGAGTATCAATGACCTGGTTGTAAGTTTCATTTGTATGTTGAAACCCACATCGTGATTCAATCCAGTTGAAGAATTCTAAAGCCTTTTTCCAATCATTTCCATAAGAAGAGAGCGTTTCGAGCACTGTGCCGGAATTAAAATCATCGCCGCCACCTGACGGGATCCCATGAGCTGGGTTTCCGGAAAGATTGGATTTTGATGGTGGATCTGCACTCTTTTTCTGGAACAGGTTTAACGTCGATGGATTTTTACTCGGGGAAGTGTGATATTCCAAAAGATTTTGGAGGCGGAAGAGGAAAAAGCGAGAAACTTCAAGGGAATAACGTCGAGAGGTCGCTGAATAAAGCATTCTTGAATTTTTGGTCACTGTATTTATCAAAAAGTTGTGGGAATTCTTGTTAAATTGAAAACACTCAGTACATTAAGCTGCATTGCTGCCATCAAGCAAACGCAAGATCTTGATTTAATATACATAGTAATGGTTTATTTGACCTAATTTAAGTTCTCCAGAATCAGAGATTGAAAAGAAAAAACAACGGATCCGACCCGGCCCAGTCTTTTTTAACCCAAATTTTGGGAACTTGACTCGGACCAAACCGTAGACCTAATTGACAAATCATTCACTGAAAATCTTGGACATGACTGAATATACGAGGACAGCTATAAACAGAGCAAAAAGCTTGCAGCGCCATCAACAAATGCATCAAAATACAAGCGAAAAAGGTGAGAAATTTCCACGATCCAAACACATAACGCTTCACATATTTCTTGAACTTTATTTTCCATCTGCAATTGTAAAACCTGTTCACATCTGCAATAGTCTTGTCCAAGAACTCCACTGTCGTAAGCTTAACGGATCTATTCATTCCATTCCACAGTTTCGCCACTTCTTCGTCCTTTTTCAAATGGTTCAAGATAATCCCTTTTTCTCTCAGAAACTTTGCATCCTCTTCCGTGTCAATTATCCCATTCATTAATTCTGTGTACCGAGCTAAAACCAACGGCCCTAATGATGATGATGATGATGCATCGACATGACATGCTTCGTACGCAACCAGGTTTCTTAGGACAACTTCACTGTTGATGTCTAAACGAATTGTGGGAAGATAAAATGTAGCGGTTTTGACATCAAAACTAATACTTGATATCCCTGAATTAGTAGAAAGAAAATTTATACCGACTTTTGTCAGCTCAGTTACTGAAGGGATTGTGATTTCCTCTACCAATGGAGGTCGTTTCTTTACATTGTTTTCTTCAGGGTTTTCGTTTTCCTCCTCCTTTACTTGAGAAGAAAATAAATTTTCAAGGGGCTGTTTTAGCAATCTAACTCCAGGAAAATTGGAGATGATTGTCCAAGGCAATTTAGAGACAAGTCCAAAAGGTTTAGAGATCAATATTTTCTTAATTTTACGAATTGGCCCACGATCTAGTTTTGATAATGCGTTGAATAGTCCATCTAGAAGTTTTCTGACATGCGTTGACTTATCCAAAGAATGTTCTTCTCCTTTTTCTCCAAATTGTTCGTGATGGAATTCTGCCACGTCATACGATCCTTCGTGTCTAGGTGGCACGATTACGTGGAACAGAACACCGAGCAAATGATGATGAGCTGGAGCTGACTTGGACAGTACTTGTTGAGAATCCTCCACTGTCTTAAATGGAGAAACCTCTTTGACAAAACCCATCAACAGAAAAATCAGCAGCTCATCTCCCAATTCCAGAGATGAAAATTGAAACTCCAACACTTTCCTCAACAGAAAAAGAGGAATTTGGTTCTCCAACATCACACTATCTCTGAGACTAGCATTGTACGTTGACTTTGACCTCAATGATGACAGATAATGATCACCACCACCTGATAAATCATAAATTATCAACCCCGTATTTTCAGTACCACCACTTTTAGCAACGATATGGTGGAATTCAAGCAAGAAAGAAGCATCAACAGCCATAAATCCAAGCCAGAGTTTCAGTATTTAAATTGAGATACTTATGATAATGAGCTCGAATTCTTGGCTCATACTTCTTGATCCTGTCCACCAAGTGATGAAACTTATTATTATAGTTGTTTTTCCTTTTTTGTTGCTCCTTCTGGATTCTCTTGGCCGCGGAACCTTTGTACCTCTCCATATCATAGCGTTCTGGAGTGAAATAGTGGTACGGACCAATAGCAACTTGTTGCGGCTGACATGAATCCGGAGCACTGTAGAATAAAAGCTTTGGAACATTGTAGATACTAACGGGAACTTCTTTTTGTTCTTCTTCTTCAAGCTCTTGTTCTTGATCGATGTTTCAACGGATTTGAATTACCCAATCATCCTCGTCGAAATGATCAGACCTGTTCATGAATGAAATCCTGTTGTATACAGGCAGAGAAGACATGTTTTCTTGCTATGTATAATATATATATTTGGGGTTTAATTTTGCTATCGGATCTAGCAGTGGGAATATTATTGAGATTTGCATGCAATAGTTATTATATTAGAGCATATGCAACTTGCAACAATATCTCTTACCAATTGCTCGTGCGGTAACTTAATTGAGATCATTAAATTGTTTTATCCGATTTGTCAAGTGAAAGATTTAAAGTTTAATTCACGTTGAGCATAATAATGTGTCACATTTCAATTTAATGGTGTAGTGTAATCTTGAGAATCGTTCTCAAGGTCCTTATTAGATTAGTCGTTATCCACGTGAATTGTTAAGTGATAGATTTTAAGTTTAACTCATGTTGAAGTTTATCACGTGTCATATTTCAGTTTAAATCATGTATTGTAATCTTAGAAGTTTTCACCAATTCTTCTTGAAATAGTCATTATTCAAAGGAAAAATTGCTATATTTTTCTTTAATTTCTCACAACATTCCAAGCACGAGGGTAATTTGAATATTTGCAATTGACAAAGGAAGTGGGAATGTGTCCTATCATGTGGTGATTTGTTTAAAGTTCAAGACCTATTACTTATTTTGCAATGTATTTTGATTTATGTATAGTTTCCATGCCATGAAAAGTTCTGTCTCATTTTTTTTTTTAGGTTATTATCAGTCAAATTTGACGTCTAGGAAGTTGCAGCAATGTTCATATGTATATATACATAAATATATATATTGTTGTCATCTTTGCAAGTTACAAATTTCATATGACCTATAATAGTAGGTTTCATTATTGTCAAACTTAATTTTATATGAACAATATGTCTTTGGTTAATTCTCAAATAATGAATGGCACCTAATATTTAATTGATTATCTGACAGTCTTTATTAGAGATACACTACTTTAGTCGAGTCTTACAAATTTAAAATGTGTTAGGTCAAACAATAAGGAAGTGACAAAGTCGCAAAAAGAAAATGCGGATACATAAAAAATGACTAGTACTCATATAAGTGGTTATTTAACAGTTGAGGACATGCGGTTTTTCTAAAGAGGAGCGAAAAGATTATAATTTAGAAGATGTTAGAGTTTTTAAAATGAAATATAAGAGGAATAAGAAAGGTGGTGCATATGGGGTTCTATATAGATGCAAGGGATAGAAGTTGACTTTTCCTTTTGTGGACGAATCTGAGGAAAATGGGTTACTATCCAAAAAACCATCCGATACTTAAGTCATAAATAATCGAACAAAAAAAATAGAGAGAAATAGAGTTCCACTTATTTAGAACTTAGCTCACACAACACAAATATACTAGCGGTGAAAATAAAATAATTTAGAAATTTAATTAATTAAAAATTAAATCGGTAAATTTTTTTTTTTTTAAATATGAATTTGGGAAGGTGTAGTGTCCAAGAAAAGAATCTGAAGAAGATTATTATTTGCCGTATCAAATCATTACCTTATAGAACGGTATATAATACAGATCGAAGATCCCCTGTTTTGTGCAAACAACAACTATGTTTCAAGAAACCTCAACCAGTGCAAGCTCCGTTGCCGGAGCTTCAACGGAGGAGTTATTCAATCAGGACTCTGCCATGAATTCCCGTAACCTTACTCAGGCTTTCCCCTTCTCTTCTGGAAACCCTAGAATCGAAGAGACTAGAGGCGTCATGCATCTGTACCGTGACGACATTGTCTCGTCTACTTCGGATCTTCCTGTAAGTTTAGATGTTCATTAAACCTTGGATTCTGCCGATTCTATTCTTTTACCGTCATCGTCTAGTTTACTTATTTATTTCATTCGGTGTTCTGAAGAAAACTCGTGTTTAAATTTGTCCATCTTTTAAACTTGTATCTGTTAAATGACCGGCACTGATATTTTCCTTTCTTTTCTTGAGCTGACATAGAATAGAAAATTAAGACAGATATGCAAAAATGGTTACTCTAGGGATCTAGTTACTGTGACAGTTTTTGGTGAATTTAGATGTAGTAGTGTAACATGAGGAGTAAATTATTCATATCAGGCGACTTTAAGATTAACCTTGAGCTCTCTTATTGCTGAGAATCCTTCAGCACTAATGTTTTCTGTTTGATTAACCTGAGATCTTATTTACGGCAATGCTTCTTTATTATTATTATTATTATTATTATTTCTCTGTGAAAAGTAGTGGAGTTTTTTTTTGTTATAATTCTTCCAGGCTAATAAAGCTAGATTTGTACAAGATGCTGCCACTCAAATTAAGGCCTAAACATCAGAATTATTCGATTAAAGTTCATGGACTTTTTGTCTTGAAGATGCTCTTTGCATTTTGATATTGCTTGTTATTTATGTGGACATTCAGAGGATCATTAATAATTTAAATTTGTTCAGATAATTATTTTACTTCATTTATTTCTCTGGTTCATTAGGTTGAGCGGAAGCCTCTACTTTGTGTGCTTGGGGTACCAAATCACATGACTTATGCAGATTTTTGTCAATTTTGTGGTTCGTTCATTCACCATATGCTGGAAATGAGAATTGTAAGGTTAGATACACACACGCACATGTATATCTCCTAATGACCCTAATGAAAAATAAGTGTTGGTTGTTTTACGAGAAATGCTGTTGATTCAAAGATCGATTAGTTTTGGCTCTGATTGTGCATTACGATTTGTAAATGCTCAGAAATGATGGAGTGGAAGATCAATATAGTGTTTTGATTCGGTCTGATAGTCAGAGTTCAGCCGATTCTTTCTATAAGCATTTCAATGGAAAACGATTCTCATCGCTTGAGGTATGTTTTTTGAGTTCAGAAGCTTCAAGTTGTGATGTTTTTCTATTTCCTAATTGGTATTTGAGATTGTCTTGATTGCAGGTTGAAGCTTGTCGAGTGCTTTTTACAGTTGATGTACAATACACTGGATCAATTGAGCATTCCCAGAGTACTCCAGTAAGCTCCTTGGAGCAGCCTTCATGTCCAGTCTGTCTTGGTATATAACAAATTTTTTTCATGGGGACTATATTCTTGTTAGAGCAGGAATAGCTTTTGAAATTTATGTCTCGACTTTCTGTTCCTATTCTTTTTACAATAGATCACATATTTGTGTTTCGTGGATAAGTATATCAAGGAGAAAAGTTTTTCTTTTTTCATCTAATGCTGTTTGATAATAAATATTACTTGTCGATTTAGTTAACAGTTACCAAATGTTTGAGTTTCCACTGAAACATGTCAACATTTGTATTCTAATTTCAACCTACCCTGCTGCATAGTATTTACTATAATTTTATGTGCGTAAATTAAAGACACAAAAAATTAAATTTAGTACTTGTCTTTATCTGCGTAACATTTTTGGCATTGCAGAGAGATTGGATCAAGACATGGGTGGAATCCTTACAACTATCTGCAACCATTCTTTCCATTGCTCTTGTATATCCAAATGGACAGATTCTTCATGTCCGGTTAGTCCAGTCAAGACTCCTGTGTTTTAATTGAACTGGAGAAACCTGTCTTAACATGTTATAGGAATTCTTACCTTGGTTACTTAATTGGATCCTTCTTTTATTCTAGTTCATCATTGCATGAGTTTTAAGTCCTTTTTACTTCCTATGTTTGATGTGAGTAAGAAATCTTAGAGATTGTCGATAGATATATCAAAACCTCCCTTATTTTTAACGATAGGGCATACAATATCTTCATGCATAGTTTTATTATCTTGTACCACTGTTGATTTAAACTAACAAGTTTCTTCTGTTATTTATTGCTTGCATGTGGTTTCAGTAGTCCTTAATGGTATTTGTATTTGTTTCTTTTTGTTTTTTTTTTTTTTTTTAAGAAAAAAATAATAGTGAAAAGAAAATAATGAGAATAACTTTAAGATGCAGATTAGAATTTGTATTGTCTCCCTTGGTTCACTGCTAATAAGCATAGTTACTTGTTCTAATAAAACAAAGAAAGAACCTGCAGTTATTGTTCAACACTTGCTACTGTGACGAATTATCTCTTTCCACCTCGCCACTCCCTCTCTTTTTTTCTTTTTTTTTTTTCCCCAAATCTTGTTTGTGTGCATAGTTTCTTGATTACAATATAGGAAGTTGCCTCAGCTCCTTTCATCTTATAAGCATTAAGTTCTTATAATCATGCAGTGTTTTTGTATTTGTGCTTTTTCTTTAAGATCAGTTTGTTATTGTTCCATTGCATAGTTTGACTCAGTTGCACTTCGTAATTCAGGTTTGCCGGTATTGTCAGCAGCAGCCAGAAAAATCAACATGCTTTGCTTGTCAAACTTCTGAAAATCTTTGGATGTGCATTTTATGTGGTTTTGTTGGGTGTGGAAGGTACTGTGCTTGTTTTATAATTTTCAATTCAACAAGAAACTTTATGTAGTTTGTTAAACTGATCTGGTTGTAGGTACAAAGAAGGACATGCAGTACGACATTGGAAAGAGACACAGCACTGTTACTCCCTGGAGTTGGAGACACGACGTGTTTGGGACTATGCTGGAGATAACTATGTCCATAGGTTGATACAATCTAAAACTGATGGAAAGCTGGTTGAGTTGAACCATCATTGTGCACAAAGTGATGGATGTAGCAGTTGTAAATGTGGTGTTGACACTGAACTTACGGATGCTCACTTGGACAGTAAAGTTGAAGCTGTATTTTCTTTTTCTTCTCACAAAATTTCTCTTTCTCCATAGTTACCTGCACAGCTGTAAGTTTCTTCTGATCTTTTGACATTTTTATATGCAGATTGTCAATGAGTACAATGAGCTCCTTACAACTCAACTGGAGAGCCAAAAACTGGTAATTTTCTCTGTTTAGTTAAGTGTGGCAAAAATGTTGGATACTTGAAACACTTAAAAGTTAGTTAGTGTCCATACAAGAGAAAACATGGGTAAATATTTTTGAATGATGACCTTTTGCTTATGGTACCGTTTTTATCATAGTATTTTGAATCCTTACGGCAAGAAGTTGAGGAAGAAATTGAAAGAGAAACTTCAGAGGCTATTGACAAAGCATTGAGTCAGAATCAAAAATTGCAGAAAATGAAGAATAAGCTGGAAAAATGTATTGAAGAGAAGAAATTTCTTGATGATGTGAGTTTTTTCTTTCTTTTTTTTTTTTTTTTTTCTTTTGTTATTGAAAAATTTAGTTGATAGCTTTTTAGTTAGTTTAAATGCAAGCTGCATGCGTTTTCTTAAATATCTAGATAGATTATTGTCAGAGAAGAAGTTCTAATATCTTTGCTTTCTGATGTGTAGATGAATGATAATCTCCTAAAAAACCAGGAAATATGGGAAACCAAGATTTTAGAAATTGGGGAAAGGTAAGACTGACTTATTGAACTATGATCTCTCTGTACATTCGTGGATGGATATTATGGAAATTATTTTGCAAGTTCTCATGATTTCTTGTATGACCAATTTTCTGGTTTAATGTCCTAAAGTTCCATTTTTTATTTACCACAAAAATAAAAAATCAGTTTTGTTGTCCACCAAAAAGTTTATATGAAATTAATCTCGGTTTGAATTTGCAGAGAGAAGAAGGCTCTAATTCTGAAAGATGAGAAAATACAAGAATTGGAGGAGCAGGTAAGTTAAAATCCTATCATACAGTATTTCATCCTTTTGATGTTCTATCATTCAGTTTCATGACTTCCATCAAATCTGTTGTTACGTGAATATATATATATATATATATATATATATATATTTTTTATATATATATATATATGCAGCTTAAGAGTTTGATGGCAAGCTTTGAGTCTGAAAACACAGTGGAAACTGAGCCGATACCAGATGAAAGTAAGAAGGGCGTCATATTGCCTACTGAGTCATCTTCAAACTCTGATTCAAAGTGACTACAAGGATGAGCTTTTTGGTACTAAATCTACTGCTGTTTCTTTTATCTTTTCCGTGTTGATGATGGACATACACAAAATACGCCACTGCCAACCTAATTTGATGGCCCGTGATGTATAATAGTCTCTGGCTTTTTCACTCAGATCTTGTACATTGGATGTAAATATGGTTCTTTACTAAACCGAAAGCAAAAAACTATTATGCTCTCTGTTCAATTGTTCAAGTATAGCCTGCAATGAAAAGCCTATCATCTTGGGATTTAGAAGCCTATCATTAAAAAAAAAAATTAAAAAAAAAATTATAAGTACTTAATTTTTTATTTAAATTTAGAAATTTAGAAATATATTATAAATATATAATTAACAAGTTTTAAAAAATTATTTTGTAAGAAAAATTTTCTATAGGAAGTTTTTAAGATAATCAGACTTCTACTAAACGTACACGAAAGTGTAATTTCAATCTGTTATTTAGAAACAGTGACTGAAGAGAAAGTGGGCCTTATACGGTTGGATATTTTTTTTCCAAAAAAAAAAAAAAGAAGATAGTAGCAGTTTTCCCTCATTTCTCCCCCCTTCTCCCTCACCACCTCCTCTCTGTTAACTAACCTCTTCAACGTAGTTTCAGGTACTTGATCTGTTTGTTTCACCCTTCCACAACTCCAGGTAAACATCATCCTTATTTATCTAAACCTTTGTAATTTCATTTGGGGTGTTTGAAACTTGAGCAAACTCCTGTGAATTTTTTCATAATAATATTTGTTTTTGGGGGGTTTCTTTGGTGGGATCTTTTAAAGTGATTTTTATTTGCAAATTCGGTTGTTTTTATCTCGTCTGGATCCGTAAGAGTTTGTATTGAAAATTTCAGACGCCTTCTCCACGATTTGACCGCTGAATTCCTGGAATACGAGTTCTGTTCTGGTGCTTGATGTTATTGATCACTGGATTCTTGTTATGGTTTTTCCAGTTTTGATTGGGTTGTGAAATCTGTGTTGTCTTATTTCCCCAATTGATTTCTGGTATTTATGTTCGGATAATCTCTATCTGTAGTGGGGTTCTGCTTCATCTTTATTTACTACCTCGGGTACAAACCGACAACTTCTCCCAATGGATTCTCTCCCTGATCAAGTAGTTTGGGAAATCTTGAGCAGGATTAAGAGAACTGCAGATAGAAATGCTGTATCAGTAACTTGTAAACGTCTCTATAACTTAGATAATGAACAGAGGAAATCTATTCGGGTTGGATGCGGATTAGATCCTGCAAATGAAGCCTTGACGTCTGTTTGCAGTAGGTTCATCAATTTAGAAAGGGTAGAAATCATGTACTCTGGTTGGATGTCCAAGTTAGGGAAACAATTAGATGATCAGGGGTTGTGTGTTCTCGCAGGTAACTGCCCTTATCTAAAGGACATCACTTTAAGCTACTGTACTTTCATCAGTGATGCTGGTTTAAGTTATCTGTCTAGTTGTTCAAAACTTTCTGCATTGAAGTTGAACTTTGCCCCTAGGATAACTGGATGTGGGATACTCTCTCTTGTTATGGGGTGCAGCAAGCTCACTGTGCTTCACCTCATTCAGTGCTTTAACGTTAACAGTGTTGAGTGGTTGGAGTATCTTGGGAAACTTGAAACCCTTGAGGAACTCTGCATTAAAAATTGTAGGGCTATTGGAGAAGGAGACCTAATTAAGCTAGGTCACTCCTGGTGTAGATTAAAACGGCTGCAATTTGAGGTAGATGCTAATTACAGGTATATGAAGTTCCATGATCGTTTGGCTATAGATAGATGGCAAAAGCAATGGATTCCATGTGACAGTATGCTAGAACTTAGCTTGGGGAATTGCATCATAACCCCTGGTAGAGGGCTGGCATGTGTTTTAGGGAAATGCAAGAACTTGGAAAAACTTCACTTGGACATGTGTTTTGGATTGAGGGACTCAGACATTTTCCGATTGGCGCATAAATCAAGAAACCTTCGATCCATTTCACTCCGAGTCCCTTCAGATTTCTCACTCCCTCTCTTGATGAACAACATCAATCCCTGGAGATTAACTGATGACAGCTTAAAGGCGTTAGCTGATAATTGCTCCAAACTGGAAGCTGTGAAGTTATCTTTTAGTGATGGAGATTTCCCCAAATTCTCTTCTTATACTTTGGATGGTATTCTAATGTTTACAAGAAAGTGCCCAATACGTGAACTTGTTCTACACCATGTCTATTTCTTCAATGATGATGGTATGGAAGCTCTGGTTTCAGCTTGTTATCTTGAAAAATTGGAGCTTGTGGGATGCCAAGAAGTTACAGATGAAGGGTTACAGCTTGTAGCACAGATTCCAGAGTTGACTGTTTTGCGGCTTAGCAAATGTCTGGGAATTACTGATGAAGGATTAAAGCCACTAGTTGGTGCTTGTAAATTAGATATGTTGGCTGTAGAAGACTGCCCTCAGATATCTGAAAGAGGCGCCCAAGGAGCTGCAAAGTCAGTGACTTTTAGGGAGGACTTATCATGGATGACTTACTATAACTATAGATAAGTATTCTCACGCCTTCTCTTTTCCCGAGCAAGGTTAGATTCATTTGATACAATTTAGATTAAATTTAAATTAATCAAAACAATAATTTTAGATATAAGATATAAAATATCTGTACAAAAAGAATACTACAATACATCATTTAATCAAGTTAATTGTTACTGTAAAATTAATAATACTTCTTTTAAGTTCTTCTTGTAGTACATATATTCTAACCAAGTTTACTAGTAGTAGTACTATAAAACAGACAAAAAGGAAAACATTAAACATAGTTAAACAACGAAATTGACCTAAATCAAGTTTCATTAATAACCCCATATACTAAGATTGTGACTTATTTATGTAGAGGATCCTGATTTTTATTTGTCTCTTCTGCTCTTTTATATATATATATATATATAATATATATATATATATATATATATATATATCTTTCTTGTATATTAAACCTTATGTATCTCAAATTCCAAAGAGTTCCTCGAAAAATAAGAATGGGTTATAGCGTGGAACACTAAAATCTTCTCCATCGAAAGCCTCAATACTATTACTACTACTACTACCTTTGTTAAAGGAGTGCATGTTTTACAGTAATTTAGAGAGAGAGAGTAGACAGACATTCTTTTCTGTTCCTATGGCGAATGTTTCTTAATATATCAAGAAATGTTTCACTGTTCCTCCTCCCTTTTTGTCTTTATTTTCATTTCCCCTTATTTTACTACAACAATCGCACTACTCTGCTTTGGACTTTCTTTCTATCCTCTCCCTCTCTCTCTCTCTCTCTCTATATATATATATGTATATATTGCATGTAATCATATAGTTGTATTTATTTGTTTCTTGCGTGTGGACATACCCTTCCTCTCCCCATCTTTTTCTTAAACTTTGTGATAGTAAAAAGAAATTTTATATATATATATATATTTTTTTTTTTTGGTAAATAATATTTATTTATTTTTTTACCTTAAAAAAAAAAATACAAATACAAATACATTAGTACCATTATAAGACATAGGCTTAGATTAGAGTGAAGAAATTAGTCAACTACTGCATCATTGCACTATCATCTTATTTCGATATTTTTTTAAAAAAATAATTTATATGTATCCTATAACAATTATAGATTTCACCTATATCGAAATTAAGTTACATCAGATTAGATTAGGAGCTTTCCTTACACTCTTCTCTTTATAATAAATTTAAAGTATTAATATGTTATATATATATATATATATATATATAATAGAAATAAGAAAAGGTCTCTTTTACAGCACCCCAAAAGATTTCAGATGTCATATTTCATCACTGTTTATAAGACTCAGATTTTGCCTCTCCAAAGCTCACCAACACAGACACACACACATTATTATTTTGACTGATGTGATTAAAACCATACATATATATATATATATATCATTTCCAAGCAGCTGGTAAATTACTTATTATTAATAATTATAGATTATTACTCTTTATATATAAAGATTGAATTTATGAAAAAATAAAAGAAGAAAGAAAGAGATTCAAAGAAAGATTTTGTTATTTGCATGGTGGTTTTTTTGTGGAACCATACGGTAAGTAAGGTGAACTCGTTTAACACCCAAAGATTTTTAAATTTTTTTCCCTCTGGTTAAAAGCTGTAATCATATAGCTATATGTATGTATATATATGTATATATATAAGTAGTCAAACAATCTTTTCTGTGTTTGCTTGATGACGCTTTCCCAGCACTACAACTCACGTAATCCGACGGTTGTAAAGCTATCTGAAAGCCCTTCCCCTCACCGTCACACCTTTCCTTTCCTGTTTGTTTTTTCCTTTTCCTCTCTCTTTCTTTTTATTAGCTCTCAAAAGTTTTTGAAATGACGGATTTACCCCTCAACAACAACAACAACAACTCATGCATTTCCTTTTTTGGCATTCCCAATAAAACTAATGACATAATTATACTCTCCCATTACACCCCCACAAACTCCTACATTATTTCAAACCATACTACAAGCAACCCTAATTTGGTTTTCTAAATGTATTTTAAATATATAAAAAAAAAAAATTAAAAAAAAATTTAATCTTTTTTCTTTTAATATGTCTTAAATTTATCAATTGAATTAAGTGAATGTTTATATGTGACTCTCACTCTTGTAATGTACGTAACATTTAGTTCTCATAGTTCAAACGGGTTACAATCTGCTTAGTTAGTTCAGACGGGCTACAACTTGCTCTAATCCTAACTATCACAATTAGGCCTACATACCCCAAGACATAACTATAAGCTTAAAAACACTCACGATCAATTATTTAACATTATTCTTACTATACAAAAGAGATACTATAAAATGAATAAATATATACTATTAGATGTGGATTAGGTATCAAGAATAAATCTAGATACAACATGGTTTAAAAAAATATATATATATATATATATATATAAGTGAAGTAATTTGGAAGGGGTAAAATTGTCCAATGAACAGAAGTATATCCCTTCTGTGAAGCAAGGACGAGGAGGAGAGTATTAAACAAGTAATTAATAATTTATAGGTATGTACATGACGGTGGTTGTCTTATCGAATTTGACAGCCATATCTTATATATTTTCCACAAAATCTATAAATCTTTACATATTTTTTTTCAATTAAGAAATAGTTTCCTTTCCTTTCCTTTCACCGAGTTAATAAATAGTGTATATATATAAGTTACACAACTCTTAGGTTTTCATTACTACTTACTACACCATCCATGAAAATTCAAGCTGATCAGTAAGCCGAGCCACCTTCAAAATGCTGCATCCTCAATTTTACTTTGAACCCTTTTCTTCTTCATCTCTCCCAAATAATAACCTAGCAATAATAAGTGCTGAAGGTGATGATCAAACGGTAAACCCGCCGCCGCCGCCTGTTCTTGAAGGAATTGCGGCGGTTGTTGGAGAATATATTCTCTTTGGTGGTGGTGTGGTGGTGGTCCTGCATGCAATAAGGAAAATGTTACAGCGCATTTTGGAAAATCGTCAGATGAATCGGTGGAGCAGAAGAAGATGATGAGTTACAGAGGCGTGAGAAAGAGGCCGTGGGGAAGGTGGTCAGCCGAGATAAGAGATCGGATTGGTCGGTGTCGACACTGGCTTGGAACGTTCGACACGGCTGAGGAAGCTGCACGCGCTTACGACGCTGCTGCTAGGACACTCAGAGGCTCTAAAGCTCGCACTAATTTTGACATTTCTCTCGTCCTCCCACAACCGCAGCCGTCGCCAACGTCCTCCTCGACCACGTCGTCTTCAACTTCTTCTTCTGAACTGCTCGTTGTAAAACAACACAAGAAGAAGGGCGGCGGCGGCGGCGGTGGTAATGGTGGTTGTCAAAGGCGCAAAGCTCAGAAACAAAAATGCGCCGCCGTGGTTACTTCCGCTGCTCATCTTTTCAGCTATAATCCTGCTGAAGCTGAAGCTAATAAAAATAGAGCTGCTGTAAATCTGGAGCTTGACTTGAAGTTAGGTGGTGGAGTTTCTAATATGTTTGTTTAACGACATCCTTGCAGTAAATTAGCTAGCTTCTGTATGAATTATGGTAAATTAACAAGAATGTTATTACAAGTAAAAGGATGTTGTGTGTACTACTGTGTGTACTGTGTGTCAACCTTAATCTAAACAAGTGTTTTTTTTGCAGTTTCTGTTGTTTTCTTGTTCAGTTTCTAGAAGAAGAAAAGCCAGAACTCAAGAAAGAACATGCATAAAATTAGTAGTCGAGAGAAATCTATTTTTTTTTATCGAAAAAACTGTCTGTTTAATTTAAATAGTGATAAACAGTAGAAGGTGAGTGTAAAGTGTGATACATTTTGCATGTCAAGTCTAATCTATTACAGTGTGCATGATCTTATATTATATTATATTATATTATGACTATGAAGAAGAAATTTAATGAGTCGTAGGTGCAGGGGGCAGTACGAGGATGGAGAGGAAACCGGGGACTGGAAGAAATAGTCTGGTTGGTAGTGTCTGACGTTCTTGAATGATGAGAGAGAGAGAGAGAGAGAGGAGAAGATACTGTTTGTTTAAGTACATGTTTACTGAGAGTCTCTGCCAAAAAACGAACTGTGCATGGAGATGAGATGAGAGAGAAAGGGTTGTTGCTGCTGATCTGATTAGTACTTGAACTGACTGGGTAAGTACGGTTTCTCAGTCTGCTAGAAAAAAAAGGTTTCATAAAATTATTGTTTCCTTCATAATATTTACACCATCCTACCATCTGCCACAATCTCGTAGAAAAAGATAGAACAAATATATAGATACAATTTGTGTGTATATATATATATAATGCAAGTAATAGAGAGAGTGCAA
The DNA here is from genome assembly GCA_025388415.1 of Cynanchum wilfordii. NCBI lineage: Eukaryota > Viridiplantae > Streptophyta > Magnoliopsida > Gentianales > Apocynaceae > Cynanchum > Cynanchum wilfordii. Next base: position 716,721 of record JAHSUH010000581.1, on the reverse strand, counting down.
TGTGCATCATGTGGGCTTCCTCAGAAAGAATTTGACAACATTAATTTTAAACCTGTGAGTAAAGAATATAACTGCAGCTAAACAAAATCAAGATCTTAAAGATCATTTTTTTTTTTTTTTTTTTTTTACCTTCAGAGTCAAGAAAATGCACTTTCTGAGTCCTGTTTCGGAAAGTGTTTGAAGGTAAATGTGATTTTGTAATTACAATTTTCATTACATTTCCTACAACAACGTTAGAACTTATTCTAGTTGCTGCTGCTATATATAATTGTTGTGTTTCCTTCCTTTCAGTAAAGAAAAAATGTTATCCATATCCATATACACTGGTGTGATTCTAGCTTACTCCGCACAGAATGTCAGGATTTGGTGTCTCCTCAAACGGGAGATTTAGATCAGGAAGCACAAATTTAGAACCACTGATTTTCTCCTCAACTACAGAACAACCATTTGTTGGAGAGCATTCGACTGATTCTGCAGCAATTGTTGGCGAAATTGCTGCGCCGGAGTCATCTTCAGATGCCATCTTCTGCTGCAATTGTTCAGAAATAACTAACTCAGTTTCCACTTTGCTACCACTTTCAGCTTCCGCAGGTGCTTGCAATTCAATCTGCCATAAAAATGTTCAACAAAATATCAGAGATGCTACAGTAGAACTTAACATACACACTAAAATTCCCAGAAATGAGTGTTTGTTTACAAGTTATTTCAGCCTTGCAGGTAAAAACTTGGTAGCAAAATCCAATTTAAAGCACCATTTTTGGAAATGCGTCCACATTAAATTATCAAATCACTCTCCAATCTTTATATATAACCAATTAAGAAACATCTGCAAGTAAATTAGGGAAGAACTTGGGAAAGGAAGTTTGGAAGACAAAATTAACTTCACCTTCATTCTCTTTAACTTTTCATTAGTAGCTCTAGCTTCTACCAGATGCTGGCGTAATGAAGTTAATTCCTACATATGGTAAAAGAGTGGGCTTCAGATATTGCTGTTAAACTCCAAAAGGAAATGAAGGTCAAGGACCAAAAGGATGATGAAAATTACCCTCTTCAACTGTCTTCTTTCCTTTTGGAGAGATTCCTCTTCCTCTTTGAGCTCAGCTAAAGTCTGTAACAGTTGTCAAAACATGTCAAGAACCGTTTCTATATATGGTTTTCTGGGCGTAATTGGGAAATAAACAGATGATAGAGAAAAGGATTTTCATACATGTAAAGGTAAAAGTAGTGAATTTTCAATTCACAAGAAAATTTATAAAAATCTTGCATATTATCCTTTGAAAAGGAAACTAGGATGGCAGTAATAATGAACTTCTGCAACACAGATCTTCCATGCCGTGCAAATCAAGAAAACAGGAGTGCTACTCATTCATTAACATGGGTTATGGAGATCACCATTGATTATTAGGCAGAAATATCAACCTAAAGTATGTGATAATAATGGATCATGTCATCAATCACTTTGAAACTTCATGTAGTCCAGAATTCAAATGTTGCTGCTATAACAGGCAACATATTTCTCAAATTAGATGATTGGAGAGACATATCCCTTTTAAGGTTTTTGGATTCTGGTACACTTACAATAGTGGTCCCCCACCCCCACCCCAAACAGACAAAAGCACCATTTTATTTTTTTGGTTAACATTCATTTTAAAAAGCCTTGCAAAGAGAATAATTATCACCTTCTTCCTTCTAGTTCTCTTCGTAGAGGTGGTTTCACCCGTTGTTCCAATAACCTGAAAGAAACAAGAAACAATTTTTTAGTCAATTACTGCAGTGGAAAAAAAAAAGGAAAGTATATTTTGTTTGTTTTCTAAAATATAAATGCATATAAGAAAGAAAGTTTTGGAACTAATAGCCAATTGACCCAGACCTCGGATTGCACAGAGGAAACACATTTCTACATTTATACATATAGAATGCAAACACTACTTTAGGAAAGAGTTTATCTTGAACAGAACACATATAGAAACACTCCAAAAAGATTCCAAAAACTAGCAGTCTCCACAAAGCATATAAATGTTGTAGCATATTGTGACAAATACTATCCATATTAGTGGGGACTAAAAAGGTCAAAGCCATGCTTCAAGAAACCATAGAGTACTACTAAATACTAAATAGATGTTACAACCATATGAGTTAAAGACTCAGGTACGAAGAGGCCTAAAGCAAGCCAACACATGTCAGATGATAAATAAAATATTTTTATAAAATAAAATGAAATTTAGAAAAATATATATGGTCCCCCTTTACACAGTCCAACCATAAACATTTCACACTAACCTTGCACCTAACAACATTTCCAGTTTCAACACGCCCCAGTATTTACCCAAAATTCCATGCTAACCACAAATTTTGACCAAATTCTTTAAGACCCACGTGCTAGAAAGTAAAACAGTAACGAAATGTAAACTAAGGAACTACCATCTTGAATCTTGATCCGGAGCTTTTACCTTTCTACAGAAGACTAAAGAAAAAAAAGGTTATTCTGCAACTTTTGACCGCGTCAGACAATACCCAATACTCAAAGATTCGTTACCAGTTTCAATTTTTTAAAAAAATAAAATATTTTCTATACAAGTTAAGCTGTCATCCTAAGTTCGATTAACTGATTATTTGTCCCCATTAGTAAGTATAAAGAAATATCTGGGCCAGGAAGGGTGTGCAATTCGAATCCTTCCTTTCTTCATCTGATCTGACGGCCAAAAATGAATAAAATAAAATAAAAAAGCAAAATTAATACGATACAGTTGTGCGGTGCCTCGGAATGTTCGATAGTGTTTTACAAAGGGCATGAGATGAGATAAAAGAGTAAATGTAACGACACACACATATATATGCAGCAACTGAGGGTACACAAAGTCCAAATTTGCAACCCACCCCACATAATCCTACCCCTTCCCACCCTAACAACAACGGTGCTTAACTTTATTTAACCACTAACTACACCATACCAAACTCAATCGCAGACCTATTTTGCCACGATAACACGCCACCGCTTATACAAAAACCACTCCAGTACTTCCACCTCCCCCAACCCTCTCTATTGGCCAAAATGTCCCCCCACCTATTATTATCTTCATCGTACTATTCTGTACCCGACTAAAATTCCTCCAGTATTATTGACCTCATTTCCATGACACAAATAAAGATATATATACTGAATCGTAACACTTGCTTTTTCCTATTTTTCAAAGAAATCAAGAGGAAATTAAAAAAAATTATACATAGCACGAGATTTAACCTTCTCACCATAATTAAACCAAGAACTAAAATAAATGTCGAAATCCAATGGGTTAAATGAAGTACCGGGCTCCCACAAAGACTTGGACAGTTTCTTCGTCCATTCAAGAGTGACCCTCTAGTCGTAGTAGTACCCAAAGAGAGAGGGGGAAGAGAGGGGGTTGAATTGACAAAAATACCCATGCGGATAAGGGTGATTTCGTCATTGTGAAGATGAAAGGTGTGACACGAAGACGCATAATAATGGGTTTTGGCTGGTGAGCGGAAAGGTGGTGAGAAGAAAACGTGATGAGTCATTCAATCTTCTGTCCCTCTGACCATATGCGTTCAATGAAAGTCACCACTTTTTCTCCCTAAATTCTAAAGAGAGAAAAAATGAGAAAATCCTACTACCACTGACTATCCGAAACTCTTAACGAACCAAAAAATTTTCCTATCTTTTCAAATTAAAAAATAAATAAATAATAGAGGAAAATTGATTTTTTAAACCAAGGTGGAAATTTCTTTTGAAAAAAATGGCAAGCGCAGGCGGCCAAAATGGAACTGGATGCCGATTGCCGACCGAGAATTAACAACAGATCTGTGAAATGACTGAAATGGGTCCGGGAATTTACAGGGATTTTCTTCCCATGCAAGAAGGGGGGGTGGGATAATGTTGTCAGTTTTCAAAACTGAAAAAACGGTGACAGGTTAATTTTATAGAGAGAGAGAGAGAGCATGCTTCTCATCTGACTTATACCGGACATGTAGCAGTAAATTGGTTACTTTTCTGAGGGTAGTTTGGACAAATCCCCAGAGAGGATCGAATGACACGAGACTCGAATGAAAATCAAAGTAAGCAAAATAATAATAATAATAATAAATATTTAATAAAAAGGCCACCAGAGAAGAGCCAAAAACGGAGAGCCACTCGTCGTCGGCGTAACCATGACAATTCAAAACACAACCAGCTTCCAATCTACCATATAGCATCTAACCGGAGAAAACCGGAGAAAGGAAGGAAACTCTCCGACGACACGTGAAGATGAAGAAGAGGATGTAGCGATAATGAATGAGTTTCATGAGATTGCATGGATAAAGTTATACGAACCTTAGATCTCGGAGTATCAGAGCGTTTAGATGGATGAGGAGTAAGAGAAGGACGGCTGGACTCCTCCTCGGGACTACCGTCAAAGCCGCCTCCGCTACCTTCTCCTCCATCTCCGTCTCCATCACCGCCGCCGCCGCCGCCACAACCATCACCACCGCCACCGCCGCTGACAGAGGTGGCGCCACTCCACGAGAGTGGCGTGGTAGGACTAGCCCTAGGAGGAGCTTGTTTCTTACTCTGAACCGTAACTGCTTTAGAACGGCGCTGTCTGACCTTCCACTCAACCGACAAAGCCTTCTTAGAAGATATCACCGCCGTTGGTTTCACCTGTTTAAACATTAAAAGCAGCTCCGCCACCATAGCATCATCCCCCGTCGCAACTTTGACCCACTCTTCGTCGCTCATCTCCTCCACCCCAGAATCCAGATTGGGTTCTTAAAAAAAAAATTACAGGTACAGTATAGAAAGCTTTTCCCAGTGAAAAAAAAAAAAGGAGGGGTGGAATCACTGGAATGGTGGTGGCAAAGAAAATCTGAATAAAGAGTTATGAAAACAATAAAATAATAAAATAATAATTAATAATAAATGTTTAGTAGAAGAAGGACATGGATGGAGTTATTGGGTACTGTGGTGTGGGAGTGGTGAAGATGCCAAAATGTCAATTTGTGAAAAAGGCTTTTGAGAATGGAAATGGAAAAAGGATGAATAAATGAACGGATGGATGGATTTATACACGGTATACATTTTTTATCTTGGACTGTTTAAATATGGGGCCCACAAGAAGTGAGACGTGGAACTGACCGGTTGCTTTTTTTTTTAAAAAAAAAAATTATTTTAATGGGCGAAGTGAAGGGACGCGTGGGGGAGGGAGAGTGGGGGAAGGGAAGGGAAGAGTCACTTGTGGAAGAAGCATGGAGATGTTCTGTTGGGCTGTTGGGTTGGGTGATATAATAGTAATCTGGTTTTTTGTGTGCGGGTCCCACTTAGGTTTTTTTTAATTTTTTTTTATTTAAATCAATTTGAAGTCCCCATGTGAAGAGACACCATTTTTATCCTTTTTTTTTTTTTTTTTTTTTTTTTTTTATATCCGGTATCGTACTACACGGATCGACTAATTCGGATTCAGCTTTGATGCGCTCGCAGAATCCTACTCTTACTCGAGAGTGAGGGTCCGACCCAGAACTTTTTATCCTTTTATTTTACTTACCAAAAAATCAATCATTTAATTTCTTCATATTATATAATTACCAACAAAAAAAAAAAATTCTTCATATTATAAAAGGCTTACATCCGATACTCCTATGAATTTTTTACATTTTTTTTTTTAATCCTTTCATAATAATAAGTTGAATTTTGAATTTTGTTTTGGAGTAATAAATTAGATTATATATGGTATAAAATCCGAGTGACTATAATAAAACTATGTCGGAAATGGGATGAGGGGGCGTGAAAGTAGCCGTTCTACTGTTCTTTTAAACTTAAAAAATGGAAAATTATTATTATTATTATTATTTTCCTTTGTTATTATTTGGTTAATAGATAAAGATTCTTAGTGGATTTGATAGAACCATGAAAGAAATAAATATTGGATATCATGTTAGGAATATATCCATATTATTTTACGATTCCAATGTATTTAATTATTTAAAAAAAATTAAAAGGATGATTTTTACACTTAATTTTTAAAAATTATTGTGACTTTGAGTCTCATATTACTCATTCAATAAATTATTGAGCGATTATTAATTAAGAGTTTAAAATTACTTTTTATTCAATGTCACATTTTAAACTTTTAGAATCTCTTATCTCTCGTTCAGTATCACCGTAAAAAATTTATATATATATATATATATATATAAGGAAGCATAAGTGGTAGTAAATGGGAAGAAATAGTGCACCAAAATGTATACAAAAGTCAACAACTTTTAATGCCATAAAACTACTACTCTCAATGATCAATGACGTCCCTTTGTTCAGAACATCACATAAAACTTTGTGTATTCATCATCTATTCACCCCTTACCTTTTTTCCCTTTCAAGAAATTTGAGCTTTTTTTTTCCACTTTAATTTCAAGAACTAGGCAGCCTATATATATAGCTTCCACTACAAACACAATGTATACATTACAAATACTCTCATTTTCAACTTTAAAAAATTCATATCAATATTAAAATATAACTTTTAATGGAGAACGGTTTTAGTGCGTGTTTTATGTAGGATTGAGATGATTCACTAAATATCAAACGTCTTATAAAAATGTCTCGTGTTGGAGTGTGTTATTGGATTTCCGAAGTTAAAATTAGTAACAATATTTTTGGGATGTCTTAGAGGATCAAGAATCAAAGAGTATATATTATTGTCTTTTCTCTAGAAATACAATATGCAATTAGAATAGTTGGAATTATGATAATATATTGTCTTGCATGGTGCATGTGTTACCGTTTATATTTGGGGTGGTCAATCAGGAAATCACACATGAAAAATGAATATTGCCCGTCAATCTAATTTGGTAGCTCTAACAGTACTTGTCGATTAGAGTCATTTAATACTTTTGTATTAAGGAGTATCTTCGTATCATAAGTCATGTCATACCATATTTGTAGTATATCTAATTACTAGTTGAAGTCAAATTAGATTGAAAAGAAGAGACCCAAGTCGCTCAATAAATAGTATCTCCTTCGTCTATTTTCACTTGAGTACTTTCAACTTTAATAATTTATTTCCTCAAAAAAAAATACTAAAAATGTGTAAATAAACAAACTTCAATAAAACTACACTTAAAACTAAAAAATAATTAGTGTCTCATTAAATGAAAATATCCTTAAATATTTAAAAAGTAATTAAAATAAAAAGTCTTAACCAAATAATTTCACACAATTAGTTGTGTCCTGGAAAAACAGAAGTACAGTAATGAAATATTATTATTATGATTGGAGCGTGGTATGGACGCGATAAGAAAAGCAGGTACGCCATGTTATTCGGAGTGAATTGCCACCGCTTTCCTGGCCGATCTTTGCTGTCTTTCCAAAACTTTCTTCTGCTTATCTCATTTTGCCTTTGGTATTAATACCGGTTGGCCTCATTGTCTCTATAATTTAATTTTCCCTTAAAATAGAAAAAAAAAAAAATAAAAAAAGGGTTTTATTATCCGTCCAGTATTGGTGCACGTGTATTCATGCAATGGCAAATCTGGGAAACCTTTGCTTCAGTGTTAGGATGAGATGAGATGAGGTGGGCCCCACAGGTAATTATCGAAAATACTTGATATTTTTCTATTATATAAAAAAAAATTATTTTAAATTGACTGTAAATACTTAGTTCTATTCTTATATATTATTATATATATATTTTCACAATTATTTAATTTTTTGCACCAAGAATTGCTTAAAATAGTACATACATACATATATATATATTATTTGAAAATTTTTAAATTATTTTTGATTTTTAATATATTTTGAACTCGTAATCTCTTAAATATTAAGGAGACGGTTAAATTGAGTTATATTTTATGGATTTTTAATATATATATATATATATAGTGTGTGTGTTGACTTTCTGAGTTGAAGATGTCTTTTTTTTTTTGCCTGTTTGGTGGATTTCCAGAAACCGGCAACTTCCACACACGCATTTTAACGTCAGTTATCCCCGCGTAAAGGGCGCCTGGCCTCACTTCAGTTGTACCGTAGCCATTTTCTGCAAATTTTTGTCCTAAAATTTTCTGTTTAAAATAATTAGACATAAATCGCTCTTATGGTAAAAAAAAAAGGGACAAAAAGAAGGAAGAAATGGCAATAATTATATTTTATGAACTAAGTTAGAATCAAGTACAACTTTGTCCGGAGGGATTCCCGGATTGGTTCCTGGGTGCCATGGGCTTTTTTCCTTTTTTTTTTCTTAAAAAGAAATTATCTGGAATTGAAATGGTTAATATATATATATATATTTTTTATATTTGAATCGGGTCAAATTGATGGGTAACCCAATAATACCAAATCAAAGCGAGGGAAGAATGTGACACGTGCACACGAAGATGGCCAAGAATGTCGTGCACACAGTTTAAAAAAGAGGGGGAAAACCCATTAATCTGAAATCGGGTAAAGAAAAATGGATCCATAACCCAAATCACAAAGGGGAATAATACATGAAGATGCAAAACGCAAAGTGCGTGATTCCAATTAGGGTTTTTTTTTTTTTTTTTTTTTTTACAAATTAGGGGTTTTCTTGAACCTCAACAAATCTCTGCTACTTTCTAAAAATGGCGGCCAACCACTACCACCATCACGACCATCGGCTCTGTTTCTGTCAAGTTTTTCTTCCTGATCCCAGTGAAGACTCGCCCCACTCCAATTCCACCGATTCACCGGCGCCACCGCCACCGCCACCGAAATCACCGTTCTCATACTCTTCTTCTTCTTCATTAGGCGACGTCAACGCTACGGTTGAATAGGAACAAGGAAACCTTCAATCACAAACTCCTCGTAAATCCTTCGGCTTTTTAGCCTCTTCCACAACTTCCCTGTCTTATTTCAATTTGAGTAACGAGGAAGAAATTGCAAGAATTCTACCGTTCCTCCTCCACCCTCCGATGGTTCAACACCCGAACTGGCTCAGTACTTTTCATTGGCACAACTCTACCAGGAAAATCAGGGATTCAGAGGCGAAGAGTCTTCCTCAGCCAGTACCAAAACTGTTGGGAGTACATAACTGAAAGCCATCTCAGAGTCCTTACGGCTTCTCCGGACAAACAATGTGAATAACACAGGCGAAAGGTTCGCGAATTTATACATTTGTTTTTTTTTTTTTATATATATTTGTGATGAATTACTACATTTGTTCCTGAGTTCTAGATGGTAAATCTTGTAAACACCTAGATGCATGTAGAAGAATGTTCAACAATAATGTAATTTTGTTTCGTAATGTAGCAAAATTTCCCTAAATTTTGATGTCCTCTTTACAGTTTTTCTGAGTTTAATGAGAATGTTTAGTAACGCAGCAAGGTTTACAATAAGATTTTCGCTGGGTACTAAGAATTTCTTCCCGCGGGGGATTCTCCGTGGGATGGATTACCATTATTTTATTTTTTGGGTTCCGGATTCAGTTTTTGGGTCTCTTGTACATTTGTGTGCACACTGTTTTGAACATATTTTGCTCTTCAATTATTATCAAAATAAATGTTTAAAAACTTCAATCTAAATACACAACATTTAAATTAGAAAATATTACACACTATTTTTACATGAATTAAAAGACTCACAAAAATAGCAACAAGGTGAAGCTATACGAGGTAAGATTATGAAACAGAGTATGAAATTCTCTGAAGGTGCCGGTTCATTAATTGTCTGGTGAAATGGGCGGCGGCAAAGGCTGAAACGGGCTCTAGGGTATGCCAGGTATGACTGGAGGTGGAAAGAAAATATTTGGTGACTCTGGAAGTGGAAACATCGGTGTCTGTATCCCCCCTGTCTCTGTTGCTGGAGGATCTGGAGTAAATATAAATGGAAAGTCAGGTGAACTTTGGGATATATCTGGAAATGGGAAACTTGGTGTCTGTATCCCGCCTGTCTCTGTATCTGGAGGGTTTGGAGTAGATATAAATGGAAAGTCAGGTGAACTCTGGGATATATCTGGGAATGGGAAAGTTGGTGTCTGTATCTCGCCTGTCTCTGTTGCCGGAGGGCTTGGAGTAGATATAAATGGAAATGGAAATTGAGGGGGATTCTGGGTTATATCAGGTGTCGTTGGAGGTGGCAAGAAAATATTTGGAGGAGGCTCTGGAAGTGGGAAAGTTGGTGTCTGTATCCCACCCGTATCTGTAGACGGAGGGGTTGGAGCAGATATAAATGGAAATGGAAATGGAAATTGAGGGGGACTCAGGGCTGTTTCAGGTGTCGTTGGAGGTGGCAAGAAAATATTTGGCGGAGACTCTGGAAGGGGAAAAGTTGGTGCCTGTATTCCACCCGTGTCAGTTGATGGTGGACTTGGAGTCCATATAAATGGCAAGTCAGGTGAGGATGGTGGTACTTCTGAACGCTCTTGTGGTGGAGGAGAAAAGATGGGGAAAAATGGAGATTGGTCTGGCGTTGGATTAGGGAAGTCTGGTGGTGTAGAAAAATCCGGGATGACTGGAGGTGCTGGGTTAAATATATCCGGTGGCAAATCTGGTAATAGAGGCGGAGGTACCAAATCAGGTGGAGATAGCCATGGGAATACAGGTATTTGGGGAGGTGGTGGTGATGCAATGAGTGGGGGTGGAAAAAACACGTCAGGAGGGGGAGATGAAGGTGGAGGTGGCGGAGGAGATGGGACCAAGGGTGGCGGAGGAGGTGGCGAAGGCAGCGGGGGCAATGGTGGAGGTGGAGAAGAAACAGGAGGAGGAGGAGAGGAAGGTGGTGGTAATGGTATAAGGGGGGGAGGAGGTGAACTGATTAACGGTGGTGGAGAAGGGAGTACTGGAGTAATGGGGATAAGCGGAGGAGAAGGTGTTGGTCGGGGTGAAGGACGTGGCCTGGGAAGGAAAGGGTTATTTGCAGAAGAACGAGGGAAAGGCCATTGTCCACAGCTACCAAATAAATACGAATACAAGGGATCACAATTTGATGATGGTGATCCTCTCGATCTTCTTCCACCTCCACCACCACTTCTTCTTCTGCCAGTGCCACCGCTGCTTCTCCTTCCTCTTCTTCTTGCACTGGTATTTGATCTCTTTTCTTCCTCGACTTCATCTTTTTCCTTTATAGTAGTAGTAGTAGCAGTAGCACTACTGGCTTGTGCCAGAACAGAAGTGATCACTAGCAAAGCTAAAAGACTCACTATCACCAAGCTTGCTTTCATCTCTACTTAAGCTGGCTGCACTGCACACACTCAGCACCAAGTTGATTTTGAGTTTAGTTTGTCAAGTTAAAAAGATTCATGATGATTTAAACTGGGAGAAAACCGAAACTTTTCATGATGAAATTATTCTTTGTGCTGCTGGTGCTTAAATACAGGAGGCTTCTGCAGCACTGCATGGCATGGCATGGTGTGCGAGCAATAAATAACAGTAAATGAAGGCAGCTAAAAAGCCACGAAAACCGATAAGAATAGATTTGGATGGGGAGACTGGTATGCTAATTAAGCTCCCTTGGTGTCTCCGGCTAAGAAGGGATCATAAGTTTGCAGTTGAACAGTGAGTGGGAAACCTGGCTTTGGTTGCCTTATTTTATGTGCCATTTGGTTTTTTTTTTTTTTTTTTTTTTTTAACATTTACAGTAACCCTTAAATGCAAGGTAATGGGGCGGACAAGAAAATGAGTAAATGTTCCTGGACACCAAAGTTGACACTTCACAGGTGGTGGTATTGCCTTTGAAATTGCTCCCTCTTATTTGCTTTTAGATTTATCTATCAGTTTCAGTAAGAAAACCAGTTTTAACCTCCAAATATATGAATAGTCATTTGGATAAATCTTCATTGTACTGACTACACAATTTTTCCGTACCCAAATTCCAATTAGAGATGTTTGGGTTTGGGGCAATGTCCAGTCTGCATTAGGGCCTTTCAATTTTATTAAAGATACTATGTTCTGATTTGTAGGGAAAAAAGGGTGGCCTGATCTAAAGAAAAAGGTTGAACTATAAAAAGTCCAATTGAAAATTTCCCCTTTAATTTAAACATTCCTGCAACTCATACATGAAATGATTGCTAATATATGCTATGGTCCACTTTTTAATTGTTTTCTTAAACCAAATTCCAGTTGGACCCAGAGCTGTGAAAGTGATTTTCACAACTTTGACCACAACTGTAAGTCTGACTCTATTCCACTTTGAGTTAACTTATTTTACATGTCATCTTATATATTTATGATATTGAATTCCAAAAAAAAAAAATCACACTAAGTTTAAAAAAATTCAAATATATATAACTTAGGGAAAATGATTAATGAATAAATAAATAACGAAGAATATATCTTCTTTATTTATATATGTTTTACTTTATGGTCCATTTGTAGATCAAATAAATAAATGTATCTTTTTCTTTAAGTGAGCTTCATAAAGGTTAAAGCATCTTTTGTTACACAGATAACCACACACATAGAGGCAGGCGCATGCTCACATAGACATATAAATAATCCTACTATTATTTTAATTTAGGGTTTATAACTAACTTAAAAAAAAAAAAACTAAACAAATTTGAATATCATAATTGAAAATCTCTCTCTCTCTAAGCAGAAAAGATCCCTGATCTGTCATTTGCTTATGGCTTATATATGAATATGTATGTATTTCAATGTTGAGTGACTTAATATATATAAAATTTGATTTAATATTAGTCGAACTCTTCAATTCCTAGGATATATGATATACTACTATAAGTTTGACTCTCACCAGAATAAAAATATTTATCTGGAAAAAAAAAATAAAAAAATTAGCAGATTGACAGTTAATGTCTGATAAATTATCATAAGGAAATGGAGAGATGATATTATCTGGCTACTCTCATGGATTAGGAAGCTATGATTGTCAAGAAAATCAAATAAGAGAGACACAAATAATATAAATCATACATTAATAATTGTGACACAAATAATATAAATCATACATTAATAATTGTTTCAGAATCTCTTACATTGCATAATTCAATTATTGCAACTACTGCATTTACTTCACAGCACCATATACTACCACACCACCAACACAAACATCTAGACACATTAACCTTACATTTTGAAATCATTAACATTTTTATCCTTTTATATATATATATATATTGGAATGTATGTAGGGTTTGATCATCATCACCTTACTTGGTCCATAAAGAAAAGGAGAAGAGAAAGGGGACCTAAAACCTTTTGTAGCACCATCCAAGAAAACAAATAAATAAAAAAAGACCTCAAAAGCATTTTAATAAATAACTAACTTTTGTAATAATCACTTTTCAAAATGTCATTACCATTACCTATGGTTATTTTTTTAGGCAGCTAAAAAGATTGTAGTAGTAGCAGTGCATTTTGTCAACAACTCCATGAAAAGCAACCCATCTTTTTTTCTTGGTTCCAAATAAAGTCATAGCTGTCAGCACATAAAAATAAACCACAACAACTAAGAACTAACACCCATTCCCCAACCCCCCACCCCCAAAAAAAAAAAAAAAAAAGGGAATGTACACAAAGTTTAATCTAAGTAGTTGTTGCCCCAAAGTTTTTTCTCCCGGCTTAATGGTCTAAGAGTCTCTTCCTCAACTTATTAGTTGAGGGTTCGAATCTCTCCTGGCCATTGGTTTAGAAATTTCTCCATTATCTCGCTTATCAAGAGGTTAGGTTTAACCTTCCCGGGTGAATTAGTCTAAGTCGGAAGGTTTGAGATACCACCTAAAAAAAAAAATGTAGTTGTTGTCCAAGTGATGAGAAACTTAATTTTCTTTATAATATTTAATTTTAGATTAATCGCCCAAAATAATTATTTAATAAAGTATTGAGTTTGAAGTTTGTGAATATATAAATAAATAGGATCTAAAATAATTATTGGATATAAAAGTTTTAAGACAAAGTAGTAGTAACTAATAAGACAAAGGGGAAAGATTTTTAATTACAAGATCACCAAATTGATAAGGACTCAAAATCATGTGACCCTTCTTGTAAATTCTATACCTTATTTATTGACTATCTCTTATTTCAAACTCATTAGAGACTTTTGATTAAAAAGGGCAAAAAAAAAAAAAAAAAATCATTATGGACTTTGTTTGTCATATGTAGCAGTATTTTCAAGTCAAACCACCTAGTATTTTTGTATTTGTTGATATATTAGCTGTATGTGGAAATTACTAATCAAGAGATCTAAAAGTTTTCAAAGCTTCAAGAATAGTTAGAAGGGTTTATTTATTTATTTATTTTTTTTGTAACATCATCTTGCTACTCTCTTAGTTGGTGGGATTCTAAAGGTTTTCCTATCCCTCGGGCTCTCATATCAACTATTTAATATTTTAAGATATATTTCATGGATTCCACTTGGAAGAAAGAAAAAAGAAAAAGGAGAAAAAGAAGCTAACCATCTTCCGATAATTTATGGTGACAACTCGATAATAAATTCAAGATGACCCTCAAAAGTGACATTCCCAGGACTTTCATCCTCCCTTTATTCTACTCCCCCCCCTCAATTTTCTTTTTGTTTATTTTTCTAATTAATATTTTTAATAGATATTTTTAAAAACAAGACATTAATTAATTTTTAGTTTTTAAATGAGTAGGAAATCGATTTAAAAGACCGTCTAAAAATAGTAACTACTGTTAATGCTCAATCCCGGTAAGAATATCCATTTATATAACACATAACTAACTTCTTACATGCTCATCCTTATCCGCATTTTGTAATAGAAACAACAATATAAAGTTAAAGAATTGAGAAACATTGTATTCTAGTTAGTTTAGTTATTTATTTAGGTATTTTTGAGAGATTTTAAATTTTTTTTTTTGATGAAAAAGTTGATTTTGTGCTGTAATTACAGTTGACACAGAAAACAATCAAGAAAAACAGGTGGAAAGAGCCGTTTCACCTAAATTCAAAAAGAAACTGTTACACAGCTCCTTCAGTGTTCTGAATAAAGCAATTTTTTTTTTTTTTCTCTTTAAGAAAAAAGAAGTGAACTTGAGAAATGGGGATAGTTTTTTTTTTGGCAAGTTTCCGACTTTTGCAGAATCCACACTCTAATACGTGACTTTACTTTTTAACAGTGGGGGAAGGAAAGACTGAAAGAGAACAAAGAACCTTTTGAAAACCTCTCCACATGATTGTTGTGCATTTGCGCTTCTCTTTTTTTTTTTTCCTGCTATTAAAAAAAACAGCTTTTCTTTTTTCTCTTTTCTCTTTTCTTTTCTGACACTTTCTTTGTCCCTTCTGTTGTCTTTGTTTCTTTTTTGGCTCAAAACCAAGAACTGAGATACACTTAGACACAGTAAAATTTGCACAAACATTTGTGGTTCTGCACTTTATCCAATTGAATTTTCCAACTCTAAAAAGGGACAAAGAAAAATACACTACCAGACAACTAAACAAGGTGGCACCGAGAAATTTGCTTGTCTTACTTGCTCTTGCTTATCTTGCATAAGGAAGAAAGAAAGAAAGAAGAAGGAATAAGGAAATCTTGAGACGAGAAGAAGTTATGAAATTTCTGATTTTTTCGCTTATACTCATCTGGGTTTTCAGCTTACCTTTGTCTTCGTTTCCAGTGGATGTGAGACCACAGCCACCAGTTTCTGACCCTGTTCTTCCTACTGAAAAAGATCCCATTTTTCCTTCTTCTTCTTCTTCTTCTTCTCTGGGGCATGCTCATTCTCCAGGTAAAGGTAATTCAACAATGCTTTGTGTAGTTTTAGTTCCATTCATCATCCTTCACACTGGGCTCTAAGTACTAAATGCAGTTACAGAAGTTTTTTTCTTGCAATTTTCTGGAACCCACATTTTTACCTTTCTTAGTCGATTCTTGAAATGTTGGTTATGTCTCATTCGGTCCATGATCCATCCCTTTTTTTAAACGGAAGTTCTTGAATTGGTTAAGGAAATCATTTGTTTTTTTTTCTCCCACTCTACATGTTAATGCTATCTGATGCCATTTATTCTCTCTTTAAAGAAGATTCAGGGGCGAAACCAACGCATCACCAGGATTTTAACAAGAGAATTCTCATTGCTCTCGCTGTTTCTTCAACTCTTCTTGGTGTAATTCTGCTACTTCTTGCTGGTGTTTGGATCTGTAGACTGAAAAGGTTGAAAAATTCTGATACAAAGAGCCATGGGAGTTCAGGTACCTGGTTTTGATCGAGATCTTTGAAACAGTTCCTTTTCCGTCACATTTCCCTTATCCAACATTTTTGACTCTGAATCTCCATTGTTTTCCAGAAGTTTCTAAGGTGGTTTCATTAGCTCCAATTTTGGATAAGTTCACTTCTCTTAAAAGTACTGGCAAGAAAGGGTCAATTTCTGTTATTGAATACCAGCTGCTAGTAGCTGCAACAAAAAACTTCCAGGAAAGCAATGCTCTTGGTGAAGGAGGATTAGGACGTGTATATAAAGCTCAATTCAGTGATAACTTCCAAGCTGCTGTGAAACGATTAAACGGTAAATCGCCTGATGCAGAAAAAGAATTTGAGGTGAGTTTAATTTTTCTTTCTTTTTTAAGAAGTACTCTGGCTTCTATCTCTCTACATTCTCCTACAAGTAAATGTTATAGTTTATATCTCAATTTGCAGAATGAGATAGATTTGTTGAGTAAAATCCGTCATCAAAACATAGTTTCTCTTCTGGGGTATTGTATTCATGGCGAGGCACGTTTTTTGGTATTTGAAATGATGCAGAATGGATCTTTGGAGTCTCACTTACATGGTAAATAAATGTTTTCCTCATATATCATTAACTATGGTAGTAGTTCATTGTATAGATTCATCTTTTCTGCCTATTGCCTTCAATAGACTAACTATTTTCATATGAATTTAGGACCCTCTTGTGGATCAACTTTGACTTGGAATATTCGAATGAGAATTGCTCTAGATGTTGCTAGGTAGGTCCTTGCTGAGCATCTACCTTGTTTCTTTTTACCCTCATTTTCCTGTTTGTGATAAAGAAATCTGATGTTGAGTACAGAGGACTAGAATATTTGCACGAGCGTTGCAATCCTCCGGTAATACATAGAGATCTCAAGTCATCTAATATCCTTTTGGATTCCAATTACAATGCTAAGGTATGATTCAGTTTTGGTGAATTTTTTTTTGAAAAATGTTGGATTTTAGCTTACAAATTGTGTTGTGCTCAGCTTTCTGACTTTGGCCTTGCAATTACTGGTGGGAGCCCTAGAAAAAATAACATAAAACTTACAGGAACTCTGGGATATGTGGCTCCAGAATACCTCTTGGATGGTAAGCCAGGTTTATCTTTCTGTAATTTGCATTTACTTTTAAGTCTATGTGCTTGCAAATATGTATCCATCAATTCGAAACTCCATCCCAAGAACTACTTAATTGAATAAATAACAATTGTACATCTTCCTGCATCAAATGAAAAGTACAATCTTACTTCAGGGAAACTTACTGATAAGAGTGATGTCTATGCATTTGGAGTTATTCTTCTTGAACTTTTGACCGGAAGACGACCAGTTGAGAGAGTTTCTGAAGCTCAGTGCCAGTCTATAGTAACATGGGTACAATTTTCTGTAATACCTTTCAAATTATTTAATTCCGAATAGATTACAAGTAATCATTGCCTTTTATCTGTTGTTATTTATTTGGTCTTGCAGGCCATGCCTCAACTTACAGACAGGGCAAAGCTTCCTAACATTGTAGATCCTGTCATCAGAAATAGCATGGATTTGAAACACTTATATCAAGTATGTTCCAAGTAAAAAAGTTTTGACTTCAATTTTTCTGCTTAAGCTGAGATAGGTTTAAATCAACTTACTAATTAAACTTATATATATATATATATATATATATATATATATATTATATTTTGGTAGGTTGCTGCTGTAGCTGTGCTTTGTGTACAACCAGAACCAAGCTACAGGCCACTGATCACAGATGTTCTTCATTCCTTTATTCCCCTTGTACCTGCTGAACTGGGAGGGTCATTGAGAATTGCAGATTTAGTTCTCCCTACTTGCACTAGTCAGTATCATCGCTGACTATACTCGTTTCTCGACACTGCATTCTCTCAAAGAATCTTCCTTTTCAAGATAGGTATTGTGCCATATAATGTTTCTCCTCGGAATATCCTTTTGCTAGGAATTTTAGGATCAGAAAAAAAAAAAAAAAAGTATGAGAGCAAAATTTTCTTCTGTTAATATATTGTTGTGTATATCTGAGAAAAATGAAGACATAATTATGATCTTTTGCAATGCATTTCAATCTCACCTATGTTAATATGATATTTACATGGCTTGTTCAACTGCCTGAGTAGAATTTCTAGTTGGAGAAAACCATGGATCCTTTTTCTTTTCCTAGGAAAAACAAAGGAATATACTCAATTATTCATGTTTAAATTTCTTGTAGATGTCCAAGAATTCCATTTTTTTAATCACTTCAGCAAATGGCCTTATCCAACAAGACATTTTGTCTCCTGCATCCACTAATGTTAAGATTTCTCCTTACAGTAACTTTTCTTGAAGTTTTCAGACATGAATCTTGACTGCCATCGTTAAGTACAGTTATTTATGTATGTGTACTGAAAAAGATTGCTTTGTTCTACTTCAACTTGTCCATATAACCTCTCACTTTCCAGTAGCATAAAGAAAAGAAACTCTTACTAAGAAGTTTTAGATTACACGGTGCCAAATAGTTGCATCTATACTTATAGGTTCAGGTCATGACAATATAGCTATATAATTCTTGTACTCCTTAGTACATGAGAGAACAGAACATAACAGAAATCCATGGGTGTTTCAAGTTGGTTTTGCAGTAATAACACAAAAAACATGTTTGTAAAGATTGTTCATCCAGGTGGTCATGTCGAACTCCATGACAGGCCAATTACTGCATCTGATGTAATTAGTAGAAATCCCAAATGCTGTCTTGCCTACCCAAACGTGTTCAAGCAGCCTTGGGCTATTCTTGAACCCGAAACCAAGCTCATCCCTGGTCAGAAATTCTATGTCGTGCCATTAACCACTGTCAGAAAGCTCCAGCTCCATGCCATGAGGTATTCCCGTATCCAAATCCTTGAAAATGGTGATTCGAAACCACCCCCAAAATCTTGTCCTAAACAATTCAGAGGTTTCGTTGGTGAAAGAATGAAATGGTGTACCTGTTTGCGTAAAGGGATGAAGATCAAAGCAAGAGATGATGATGGTAAAAGTAAAGAAACAACCTTTGGATCTTCTGATCAGAATTTGCTCCAAAAGAAGCAGAATAACAAGGATTTTTTGGGTGCAAACAGTCCAAAACATTTGTCACCTTTTGATCAATGGCAACCAAGTCTCAAAAGTATCAGTGAAGAATACGAGTAATCATTAAAATTAGCAGCAAACTGTAATCATATTTTTATATATATATATATATATATATATATATATCTTTGATTAGAAATACTGAGTTACATATCAAGGGTTCCTCTAATCCACAAGCAGAGGCGGCCTCTCTTTAGAAACTCTGAAGAATCTTTTTTTTTTTTTTTTTTTTCTTGAAAAACTCTCTCTCAAGAATCTTTCATCAACTCCAAAACAAAATCAGAAAAAAGAAAAAATGCAAGACAAATAGGAATTATACAGTTGTTTCCTATTCTTATTTTCATTCTTTTCCATTATATTCCAGCTGCTTCTGGAGTGTGACAAAACTTGACAACATAACTTTTGCCATCGTCTCTCTATCTTCTTCTCTCATCAAATTTTTTTCATTAAACTGTGTAATGTTGTTGAATTGTGTCAATGTCCAGACCCTTGAGCTTGACAACCGATTCAACATGCCCCTTTAGTGTATGAAGCTCCCTTAGCCTGTAGCAGAAGAGAACAAGAAAACAGGAGATACATTATTACTTTAAAATACACACACACATATACATATACATATATATATATATACAAGTATGAAAGTAACCTGGCTACTTCAGCACGTCTCTTGGCCTGTTCAGCTATTTCAGACAACTCCCTGTAATTGTTGTTGTCACCAAACAGCTCTGAGGTATCTGGTGGGTGAAGCCCATGAAGTGTGCGTTGTGCCAGCGCCCACTGTGCCTCCCTTTCTCCACGACCGTAGTCTTTCTTTGATGTGAATGCAGTCTGATTACAAGAACAACAAGAAATTTGATGAGTTAAGTACTCAAATTTAACAAAAAAATATGGAAAAAGAAAGCATTTTTATATGAAATTTTGTAGTGTACCCTCTTCTCCAGCATAGTATCCCAAGCTTTGCCACTCAATCCATATTTGATGGCAAACTTGAAAATGTCAAGGGGAACGTAGAAGACAATACTGTAAAGCCAGATAACTCCAGCCCATCCCCAGCCAATGCCCTGGATTCTAGCAAATCCCCAGTTTGCATATACAGCAATCAAAGTGGCAATCTTAAATAAACAAATAGTTAGGTGTTAATACCAGGATTATACAATATATATATATATATATATATATATATATATATATATATATGTAAATTATTGTAGGTATTAGTACTAGGATTACCAGCTGTGCTAGCAAAAAGGCAATGACAAGCAGAAAACCAGGACGTTCTACATAAGACCAGCTCCTGGATCGAGTGACAAAGATGAGTGCTTGACTGACAATGCTTATTTGCAGGTACAGTGCTGAATTTAGCTCATTGGGATGCTCCCTTAATGACCTTACACCAAATTTTTCCTGCAAAAATCAATTAAAAATTGAATCTTGTTAGCAATGACTCTGAAAGATGCCCCCTTCTCTCATTCTTGAATTTAATGGAAGTTTCTTACTGAGAAGAAATTTGAATCATGAGCTGCCCAGAAGAAAATGACAGTCATCACAGCAAGATAAGTTCCAAGAACAATTCCAGTGGCAAAAATTTCTTTAAGCTTCCATGAGTCTGGCATGGGGGATGGTCGAACCTTGTCTTTTGAAATGGTCATGATTGTACCATCATTAAGAATGGCAATGATCAAAACCATGAAAGGTGAGAAATCAAACTTCCAGATAAGTGCAATGAGCATAAAACCAAGAACAATTCTAATTGTTATGGAAACTGCATAGATAGTGTAATTCTTCATCCTCTGGAAGATAGCTCGGCTTGTTAAAACTGCACTGATAATGACACTCAGACCTGGCTCTGTCAAAACTATGTCTGATGCCCCGCGTGCAGCATCCGTGGCATCAGCCACTGCAATGCCAATGTCTGCTCTTTTTAAAGCTGGGGCATCATTGACACCATCTCCTGTCATCCCACATATATGTTTCCTTTCTTGCAGTTTCTTTACAATCTCATATTTATGCTCTGCATTTGACCACACAAAGTTTAGCACATTGGTTACCATATTTATGCTCTGATAACTAGGATAGGTACTTTTATACTTACCAGGAAAGACTCCGGCAAAACCATCAGCTTTCTCAATGAGTTCCTCAACAGGAATATTAGCAATGCTCTCATCTTTATGATCACCGAGGAGGGAGGAAGAAGGATACATGTTCGTTCCCATACCAAGTCGACGACCAGTCTCCTTGCCTATGGCTAGCTGATCTCCAGTAATCATCTTGACATTGACACCAAGGTTTAAGGCACGTTTGATTGTTTCTCCACTGTCATGTCTTGGAGGATCAAAAAGGGGCAACAGGCCGACGAATGTCCATGGTCCTCCAGCACTTTCCTTTGTCTTCTCTGGTACAGTCTACAACACATTGAAACATCGTCCATGAATCCTAAATTCTTAATCCTCTAACATCAGCAAGAAAGAAAAAAGACTCACCTGCTGAGCAACACCAAGTGAGCGAAGACCACGATCAGCAAATTTGTCGATTATGCTATGAACTTTCTTTTTCATGTCTTCCTTTAGGTCACAAAGCTCAATGATCTGTCAGATAAGCATAGTAAAATTAACTCAGAGATGCAGATCAGAAACAAGCAAGAAAAGTTTAAGTGATGGATATTTTACCTGTTCAGGAGCACCTTTGCTGACTCTATGCCAATTGCCAGAGTTGTCAATATAAGTAATAGCAGTTCGTTTCTCTACTGGATTAAATGGCAGGAAATGCACCTCAGTGATCCCTGCTCTGGCCTGAAATTGTGATGATTTTCTCGCTCAGACACAATGAAATAAAATATATCAGATACATTTTTATTACAGCTTATCAGTACCTCTTTTCTATCAGCAAGCATTCCAACAATACAGGTATCAATAGCATCCTGATTTTCCACTCTTGAAGCTCTAGCACCAAGAAGAATTACACCATCCTTGTCCACATCTTTTGCAAAGACCTGCAGAAGGAACATATCAATGCAGCATTCATCCTAAATTTTATATATATAACATATATATTTATCCAACCTCAATTAGGCTCCTGTCTACTGTGAGTTTATTCAAGGTGAGAGTTCCAGTCTTATCACTGCAAAGAACATCCATTCCGGCCATCTCCTCTATAGCAGTCATCCTCTTGGTGATAGCACCTTGCTGGGATAACCGGTGTGATCCAATGGCCATGGTTACTGATAGAACTGTTGGCATGGCAATTGGGATTCCTCCAATCAGAAGAACCAACAGATTATCAATACCATCTCTATATCTCCTTCTCTGAATTGGATACATCACCACAATTTCCACTAGGATACCCACAGCAATTGAACATATACAGAAATTACCAATGGCAGTCAACACCTAAAACATACATGTTGAATCACAACACACAAGTTAGATACATATCATATACACCAATATCACGAGAAATTGACAAACAAACAAAACTTAGTACCTTCTGAAAGTGACCAACTTGGTTGGTGCTGTCTACAAGATGAGCAGCTTTACCGAAAAAGGTGTTGATACCAGTTGCAATGACTACAGCCTCGATTTCGCCCTGTTTACAGGTTGACCCTGAAAAGACTTCATCACCTGAATGCTTTGTGACTGGCAATGATTCACCTGTGAGAGCAGATTGGTCAATCTTGAGAGGATCGCCTTCGAGAAGACGGGCATCTGCTGGGATAATGTCTCCCAACTTAATGCTCACAACATCACCAGGAACAAGGATTGCTGCATCTTGCTCACACCAATGCCCATCTCTCAATACCTAATAAATGGACATTAAAAGAAACCACAGCACATTATGTTTCATCATTTCCCATTGAAAACTGAAAAATACTTCACTGAAGAGTCAATATGTATGTATATATATGCCTTTGTTTTTGGTGCAAGGCCTGCCATGAGAGCTGCTGCAGCATTGCCTGCATTGTTTTCTTCAAAAAAACTTATAGAAGAGTTGATGAGCAGCAAAACCACTATACCAACAAAGTCCTGCCAATCTGGAGGCTTCCCCTGAAATTTGTTTAGGAGGATATATATAGAAGAAGAATCAGTAGACAGTAGACAGAAACAAACCACTGTAATAGTAAGTATTAAATTGACTATATTCATTTTAAACACCTGTCCATTTGCCAAAGCAATGGCTATAATTGCAGCAGCTTCCATGACCCATGACAGAGGATTCCACATAAAACCCAAGAATTTGAGAAGCTTACTTTCCTGTTTTAAATTATTGGAATTTTGAATTAATATTATCATCATCAAAAAAAAAAAAAAAAAAAAAAAAAAAAATCAGAATATGAAAATTTCTTGCCTTCTTCTCCTCTAGCTTGTTAGGACCAAAAATCTGGAGTCTCTGTGTAGCTTCCTGATTAGTCAATCCTTCCCTTGTGCAATTCAGCTGTTCAAACACTTCTTGAACAGGGATTCGCTCCTTCATAAAAAGAAAAAAAAAAAAGAAAAGAAAATCACGATCTATTTACTTTGTAAATATGTTTTATAATTTCTAATTTCATCCATGCATCCAAAATTATGCTAGTAAATATATTATATATACATATATATGTTGAAAAAGATGAAATCTTTATATAAAAGTTCTAAACTTTCAGTCCATCAGATTTAAACCCAACAAAAAGAACCGGAATTGCACCACCAAATTTTCAGTACTAACAATTTAAAAAAAAAAAAAAATGTTAACATGCAGTCTTCCATGCATATATATATATATATATATATATATATATATATATATATGTATATAGAAAATCAAACTGAAAGGAAAAATAAAAGTGGGAAATTAAAAGTTTCATACAAGATCGATAGTCTCATTCTTGATCCCTTCGAAGGACTTGCCGTCCGCCATTTCTATTTCCACCAACAATGAACTAAAAACTCACTCACTGTAATAAACAATTGATTCTTTTTCCTTTTTCTTTTTTTTTTTTTTTTTTTTAATTTTTTTAAATAAAACACTTAAAGAAATAAACTTTCTTGAACGTCAATTGCATGGCATGAATGCCCTCACGTTACTACTAATCTTATTTTTTCCTTTTCTTTTTTCTTTTTTTTTTCTTTTTTTTTCCTTTACTCAGTATGAGTAAGATAGCTCTACCTCTTCTTCTTCTTCTTCAACTATATATATATATATATATATATGAGAAGGGCTTTAGAGTTTAGAAAGAGAAAGAGAGAAGAAATAGGCGATAATTTGAATTCCTTGTGGAATTTCAGCTTCTTTGGAAAGTTTCAACCCCTCCCTTCGACCGAGATTATAGAATCACTGTTTTCCTTTTTTTTATTATAAATTTAATATATATATATATATATATATATATATATTTTTTAAAAAAAATTGAATTTAGTAGTTGCCAAAAGTATGGAATAGATTCATTCTCAGCCAAGGAAGAACTCTGATTTATGTTTGTCCAAGTTTGTAGCAACTATGAGCAGTTAGTTAGATTTTTTTTTTTTTTTTAAGAAAAGTAAAATAAAATAGTATTGAAACATATGATTAATTACATTAAACTATTTTTAAAGAAAAATAAAATAAAATATTATTGATAGATATGATTAATTATATTGAATTATTTTTACATATGTTTTTAACTAATAACTCTATTAAATCATTCTTCAATAAGTCAATATTGATTAATCTAAAATTTAGTTATTTTTGTCAAAAATTTCTCTCTAATATTTATATTTATATATACAAAATTAAATTCTAAATCTTGTAAAAATAATAAATAAATCTATAATATTTAATTTAATTTTTTTTTTTTGTAAAATAGATATTTAATTAAGAGAGTAAAGCAGAAAACAAGTATAATTTAGTACAGAAACTAAAAAGTGAATGAAAATAAAAGAAATAACAACGAACAAGGTAACCGGTAGCTTGGGGGAGTTGTTGCGCGGATTCATAATGCTTCTTCCAGAGCAGATAATCGAGGTTTCAAATCTTATAGGGTAGTTAACGTCATATTAAAAAAAACTTTGGACCAAACACCCTTACCCTCGAATAAGAGTTGAAAGGGGACACCGGGAGCCCCAAGTGGGTATAAAAAAAAAAAAAAAAAAAAAACAACGATTGTTCGGCCCATTATCATAGAGGGTTAGTTCAGTTAGGGTTTACGGTGGTATCTCAATTATTTGAGATTGCATGTTGTTGCTCAATAATGGATTAGAAATTTTTTTAATTTCTTTTGAGTTTTGCTTGATAAGGGAAATCCAACAGTTTTATTGACCATCAAAAAATTATTTTATCACCTTTTAAATTTATTTATTTTATTAAATAATTAGATGATAAATATTTAAAATTCATTAACTATTTTAATGAGGAATAATATAATAAATGCTGCTTCTTTACATCTAAAGTTCATGAAGATATTTGTTTCAATCTTGAAAATTATATAAAGTTTATTAAAATTATTTAAAATTTTAACAAATAATATTTCATTGAAAATATCAAACTAAAGTATTAAATTCTTTCTCAAAATACTTGTATTATGTTACATTATTAACCAGATTGTCAATATTCAAAGAAAATTGACAAAGTAAAAAAATTAAATGATAAGGCATGTAATTAAAAACTCTTCCTATTTCAATGATCAAATTTCAAGTCTGGCTTGGGCATGGAGAGATGTTAGATGCTCCTGATTGCCTTAACCAATGATTCGCCTTGTTTTCGACACCCAAGAAAAAAAATTATTTATGATCAATAATAGAACAATATGGCTAAGTTGTTTATTTACAGTCAATGCAAATCATTAAAATTACAATTACATTCGAGCAATATCTTTTTTTTTTCACAAAATGACACAAAAAAATGTGTAAGAGATATATAGAGTGACATACATACCTCATTAGAACCACGACGTAATGGTTGCTTTTCTTATCTTTTAAGCACCATTTTACAGTCAATCAAATCAAAAAACGTTAAATATCCTTAGTTTGGGAAAAAAACAAGCATGTACTATATATACTATAATACTAAATTTGGTGTTTACAAAGTGTACAAAAAGAATCACCTGAATTTGGATATTATTATTATTATTATTATTATTATTATTATTATTACCTAAGTAAGTAAGGAAAAAGAAATGTATAATAAACGAGAAGATCATAATCATGTGCTGGTAACATGAATATTTGTCTCTTCATTTGGATAACATGGTTGCACATGTCTTAGGTTATGGGAATTTCTTGAGATTATTTACATTTAGGGAGACAATGCCCGTGGAGAGTAGAGACTCTGTGCACGTGCACCCATCTATCAACAAGTTATATATATGTATATATATACATCCAAGCTTGGATTTCATTCTTTGGCCTTTCTTTTGGTTTATTTGCTGATTGGTTATTTGTATATTCAAGAATATGGGTGCAAAAGGAGAAAAGAGAGGCAGATAAAATGAAATTGTGGGTTTTTACCCATTTAAAGTAAACTTTTACGGGTTTAAAACGTATTATTGAGTAAAGAGTTTTAAACTCTTACTTAATAACCGTTCGGATATCCTCTATATGAGTGAGTGATGTAAAATTTCAAATTATGACAAATAAATATTAGTATAAAAGGTCTTGTATTCAAAAATATTATTACTAATTGAGCTGTGTTTTAAATGTAATAAATTACAAAATTCTTTTTGAATGAAATGTATTGTAATGTGAATTTGATGACGGATTTTTTAACTTGAATCTTTGTCTAGTAGCAATAGGTGCAGTTGGATCAAGATATGTTTGGGCTATAAAAGGTTTGAAATGGTGGCAAAATTGCCCTTTTTTTTTTCTTTTTTTATTCTTTTGCAGTGAATGGTCTAGAATTGCAGCACTCAAAATCTTTCTTCTTTTTGCTTTTTTGGCTAAAATGGTGTTTTTTAGGGAGAGAATGAGAAATGAGAATGTTCCCTAGTAATTGGAAGTCATTATTAGCCCCCAAATTCACCCATTTCTATTCACAATCATTTAAAAAAAAAAAATTAAATAAAGCATATCTCTTTTTTTGGATATTCTTGCCTTTAACACACTTGTAAAGCTACATGAGGTGATTGATGGTTCAACACTCACTGTGAGTACTATGTAAGAGTTAGAGTGAGACATTCTCACGATTAAGAGTTGAACTTTGCATGTATAACCCGGATCAAATCTGAATTAGTTGGAGTTATGATGACTCAAAAAATATGATGGTCTAACTAAAAAATCACTAGTTAGAATTATCAACAATGTAGACATTCTCAAGAATAGATTTTTCTTGAGTGTAAATAATTGATATTCATGAGATTATTTCTTTTTATAATATATATTAATAATATGTTCTTTACAATATTTGTCACTATTGATGACTTTTGTTGGTGGAACATTTCATTTCATTTATTCATAAGATACATAATGTAGAGAACAATTATTTGCTCCATATGAATCTTGAATTACAGTTTTTTTGAGGAAGAAAAAAATGGTAATGAAAATAACTTCGAATGGACTTTATATAAATAATAATAATAATAATAATTAATGTTTCTCTATCAAGAACAGCAAATTTGTAATCCCAACGTTGGACTAAAAAAAAAATATCAGTCTGGTCGGTCGGTCACTCACTTTCGATCACAGTCCACAACATGGCCGCAATAGGCTAAACCTAATGCCACCAAATCTTGACCATTCCAAAACCTACGTCCACGCTTGTTGTTCCCCCAAACCCTGGTTTTTCATTTTCTGAACGTTTGCTTTAGTTCTTGAGAAGGAAAAATTTAATGTCCCACATCGAAGTGCTAATTAATTAATGGTGTAACCAAGAAAAATAAAAAAAACAATGTGAATATCTATCAGTGCCTAATTCTGCATAACAGAACAGAGCTCAACAGAACCGTAATCCAGCAATTCTTGAATCATTTGCTCAATATGATCATCTTCAAGCGATTTGAATTGTTGGGCACCACTGCCACACGAATCCCTCATCACCTGCTGCTGGTAATTTTCTTCAATTTCACACACATCATTATTGTTATTATTATTATTATTATTATTTTCTCCTCATTCATCAATGGCAACCCAAGTTTTGTTTCATGGTGACTTTCATCATAATCTTCATCATCATAATTAATGCAATTATTATTAATACTCTGTGCATCAATGCCGTTGTCAAGATGATGATGATGTTGATGATGATGACGGCGGCACTGATCAAAATCCTTGGGGGTAATCACTGCAGGTGGCCTTTTAGCCATCTTGAGAGATGTCATGTGGCACCTTTGAAGCTTAGCTATCAAAGTAGCAGAAAGAAACTTTGTGGTGGACGTTGAAATTTGCTCGTTTTCATCGTACTGAAAGTTTGTTCTTGCTCTTGGACCGCACATGAACCGTGCAGCTTCATCGTACGCTCGTGCTGCATCCTCTGCTGTCTCAAATGTTCCTAGCCATATCCTTGTTTTCCTGCAAAACCCAGGAAAAAAATTAATGAATAAACCTTTAATTAATTACACGCAGAAAAAAGATGGAATGAAGAGGGAACTTACAACAGAGGATGGCGAATTTCAGAAACCCAAGAACCCCAGTGCCTTTGACGAACTCCACGATATCTCTGTTCGGGTCTAGCCATGGACGTACGTAAGAAAGGTGTTTGTGAAAATGTCTGAAAGAGAGAAGAAGAAATTTGTACTTAGTGTTGTTATCAGCAGCTGGGATGCAGGGGAGCTTCAGCTGGAAGAGTTAAAGGGGGGGTTTTTAAGCGTTTATTTCGGCCTTCAGCTGGCAATTAATGTGAATTTGGTCCCACCATTGTCTTTTTATTATTATTTTATAAATATTGTCTGAATAAATTGTGTCGTCTCTTTTTAAAGATATGTTCTTATAGTAGACTATAATCTCATATCGCTTGTCTAAAAGATCTACTAAGCAGTTATTAAATAAGATTTAAAGTCCTTTACTCAAATAACTCATTTTAAACCTCACTCGTAAAACACACCTGAAGTA